>OZ018317.1:209773375-210227930 GCA_963969495.1 Ceratothoa steindachneri
CCTCATCATTTAACACGTTTAAGTGGCAAGGAGAGTCGCTTGGGCACAGTGGCAAGGACTTCTTAGTTTATATCCAACAGGAAGAAAGGATCAAAAGAGAAGAACGAGAAGAAAGGGAAAGAATTCGCCTTCATAAACTTGAAATGAGTAGGACCAGGAACGAGATGCTGTCCATCAGCTCAAGGTCCGAAGCTCCCCATACAGCGTCTGTTAAGCTTCCGGTTTTCAAGGAAGGCGAGGAGTTCGAAGCCTTCTTAAGCCACTTCGAGAAAATCTTCTAAATCAACCATCGAGACATCGAGGAAGATGGAGTCGCTCAATTGTTGCCCTTGCTAAATTCCCAACTCCGAGATATATTCAAATCACTTCCCTCGGAGGCAACAATTGATTATTCGACCTTAAAATCGGAGTTACCGGCGACATATATCATGACCCTAGACTTTTACCAATCCAAATTCAGACATGCCCGCCTTCAGCCAGGCCAAACATACCGTGAGTTTGGGTACACCATCCAGCGTCACCTCAACTTTTGGCTCGATGCTTCTGAAATTCCGCATGACTACGATGGCATCGTTGACTTTTTCCTGAGAGACCAGTTGTTGGCTACACTTATGGCTGAAGTCAGATATTTCATAAAAGACCGGCGGTGCCTCACATTCAAGGAGTGCACAGAAGAGGCCGACATTTATTCTGCAAGCCACAACCTTTATCCGAAAGAAGGGAAGAAAACGGCCCCCTTTTCCCCCAAACCTAAGCCAAACAAAGGTAGTTTCTTCATGCAAAATGGAAACAAGTTTGCCAAAGTAACTGGGCCGTCGAAGCCTAAACCACTCTTTTCGTCCGAACGCCAGGATTTAAAAACGTACACTTCAAGCCCCCTCCCCCTACGTCATATTTCCACAGGAGACACATCATTTGTCTTTCCAGTTGTGTGGAGGGCCACGTGAAAACGAACTGCATCAAGAAACCTCAGTTCAGGAATAACTCATCTCACCAGGTACACCAGATCTGTGCCACGTCTGCGCCTCTGTCAACACTATTGGAATCTTCTTCCCCTCCCCAAGAGCACATCAAGTCCCGGTGGCCACCAGGTAAACTTCTTGTTTGATAAGAATACACCCGGAAGCCTTAAATTCGAATCCGGACTATTAATGGCTGCCATGTCTCCACTCTTGTGAGAGATACCGGTTGCACCTGCATAGTGGTGACGGACAAGACAAGTACCGGTTGCACCTGCATAGTGGTGACGGACAAGCTGCTTCTCCCAGTAGCAGGGACCATAATAAATTCGTCGTCGTGCACGACCTCTTGGGGGGCGCAAATCGATTCATCATCGTTAAGTGTTACATCGATTGTGCGTACTTCACTGGCTGTGCAGAAGTAGTAGCAGCCCCTATTAAATTATGCTCCGTCCTCATTGGCCAGTGCCAACGGATCTCGCACAACTCCAAGGCTCAACCCGTGGTTATCTGTTCGCAAGTGGTAAAAGATTCGAAGATGCACTCGCACCTAGAAAACTCACGTTCTTCAGAATTCAAAGAGGTCATACCAAAAAGACTGCGATTCTCTCCGACACCTGTGGACTAAGGCCCAGTCAAAAGAGCAAGAAGCCACCCGAGGAGACAAGGTGATCTCCTACCAAGTTACGAACGGCTTACTTTACCGTACGTGCACAAAAAACAGTAAACCCCAGACGTGAGTATTGTGTGTTCCGCGTTTAAACGTTGGTCACATTTTAACTACTGCCCATGACAGCCTATTTTCATACCATTTTAGCCACACGAAGACCACCCCCAGAAGATCTTAAAATATTTTTATTGGCCAGGCGCGCATGAATAAATCATTCGCTACTGAAGGTCTTACGACATATGCCAAAAGACTGCCGCCAAAGGGCGAATTAATCCCGCACCGTTGCAGAGAGGACCCCTAATCTAAGAGCTGTTTTCCCGGTCCCAATTGATCTTATTGGTCCGATACACCCCCTGTTGAGTGAAGGTCAAAGTCACCGGCTAACCTTAGTGTATTTTGCCACCCGGTTCACCGAGGCTGTGCCGTTGAAAAATATAGACAGTATCTCTTGCGCGGAAACACTAATCTCCATCTTCTCCCGCGTTGGATTACCCAAGGAAATCCTGTCTGATCATGGCCGCCAATTCACGTCGCAACTGATGGAGTACGTCGGCAAGCTCCTGATGATAAAACTCCTTTTACTACCTCTTTTCACCCAGCTGGTAACAGTCTGTGTGAGAGGCTCAATGGCTCCCTCAAATCCACCATCAAGAAACTGTGCGCCGAACAACCCCGAGAATGGCACCGTTTCTTGTCGGTAGCCCTTTTTCATACCGGGAAATTCCCCATCGCACCTTAGGTTTTGCCCCATTTGAGCTTCTGTATGGACGTAATGTTAGAGGTCCCCTTAGCATTCTATAGGAGCTCTTTTCCAGTTCGTAATTAAACCAAGAGATTTAATCCTCTTTCGCTTACCTCCTTGACCTGAGGCAGAAGTTAGGAAAGTGCACAGAGATCACGCCTCAGAACGCCGATACTAACTTAGTAAGTCTAAAACCTACTTCGACTGTTAGTCCCCGAAACGAAAATTTAAACTACGTGACGTAGTCCTTTTACTGCTCCCCATGGAGAACAATAGACTTTTGAGCCAATGGAAGGGCCCCTTTCCAGTGATCGAGAGACGCGGCACCGTCGACTGCTTGATCCAAACCCCGTCTGGCACTAAGTTATTCCACGTGAACATGCTTAAGAAGGACCATCGACGCACTTGTGCCAATCAACTTGTGGCCCTGGACGAAGAATCCGCCTTGGAGTCCAACTACCCGATTGACCTCTTGGTCGTTGTACAAGTCACCTGCGCGGAACAAGATGCGGAATATCTTCTTTACGTCTTGCCAGATACCCCCGATTCCCCATAGACCGAGTTTAGCATAAACCCTCAGCTTCCGATCTCTACAGAAGACTCAGTTACAAGCACTATTCACCCAATTCACCGATGTAATCTCGGATACCCCTTGTCGTGTTACCCAGTTTGAGCATAATATTCGGCTCACCACCCAGAAACCTGTCCGTTCGAAACCGTACCCCATCTCCATTCACTTAAGAAAAGCGTACAATGAGGAGATCAAAAAGTTATTGAAGATGGGTATTATAGAGCCCTCGGAGTCGGAGTATTGTTCCTCGGTCGTCATGGTGAAGAATGCAGACAATTCTTACCGGATGTGCATCGAATTCCGGAAGTTAAACACCGTCACCGTGTTTTACCCCGTACCGATTCCCTCATCCATCAGAATTTGCACATGTTCGAGAAGGCCAAATTCATTAAAGAATTAGATCTGTATAAGACCTATTTACCAGATTTTATTGAGGAAAGAGATAAAGAGGTACACGGCAATATCCACCGATAAGGCCTTGATGCAATTCCGGTGACTCCCTTTCGGGTTGGTGACGACATGTAGCAATTATAACCAAATGATGAGGCGTATATTGGATAGGTTGCCCCACGTCACCTTCTACTTCGACAACATTTACGTGGCGACCCAGGAATGGGACCACTACCTGGCTGCCCTTCATGCCCTCCTGTGTCGACTCCAAGAACACTACCTCACGATTTGCCCAAGAAGTGACACTTCGCCTTTGGCACTATAGGGAACAATTCCTTGGCTCTCTAGCTGGCAGAATCAAAGCAATTGTCGAAATGCCACTGCCTGCAAAGAAGAAGCAGTTGAGGTCATTCATGGGGCCCGCATTCTTCTACCGACGCTTTATTATGAACTTCGCCTTAATCGTCGTGCCCCTGTATGATCTCCTCAAGGTAAAGGCCCCCGAATGCCTCGTCTGGACACCTCGTTTGATCGCTCGCTTTGACCAACTTAAAATGAAGTTAGCTTTAGCACCGATTCTCCGCTTACCTGACCTCTTTAAACCTTTTGGCATACGGACTGACGCAAGCAACGATGACATAGATTGTGTTCTCGTCCAGTATAATGACCTTGACGAATGTTTCTCTATCGCGTTTTACGAGCCGTAAAGTCCTTTTATGCGAGAAAAATCTATGCGGTAATAGAGCGAGAAGCTCTTGCCATCGTTTGGAGCATCCACAAGTGTTTCTCTTTGGTAAAGAATTCATTATCGAGACGGACCATAAATCTCTCTCTTACCTACGGAACGTTAAGAGCAATAATGGTTGCGTCATGAGGTGTAGTCTTTCTCTGCAAGAGTTCCAATTCAAAATTGTATACATTAAAGGTTCCTAAAATTGCCTGGCGGACCGCCTCAGCAGAAATCCAGAGTAATTTCCCATTAATTAATTGTCACGTTAAATGGATTAATTTTGTATAAATTAATGAATAATTCTTGTAGTATTGTGTAATGCCTCATAAGAATATGTGCGATTATTTTTTTTATTATTATATATATATTTTTGATGAGTTACTCTGTTTGTATGTATCTTTTTTTGTATTGGGGAACTTTTTTTGAATATCCTTGTATGTAAGCCCCTGGTTATCGAAACTACGTTGACCCCGGCTATTAATAACTATTATGTCTGTCTTATTGTATTATTAATGTTATTTATTTTTTCTTGGTGTATTCGGTAATGGGAATACCGAAAATTTCTCGAGTCCCCTTTATTTGACTTATTTTTGTGCAGAGTACCCGGTACCATCCCTTTTGCAATTATGTCCCTATTGGAAATTTAGTGGTGTAATTACCCTATATTCGTCTGATGTCACTTCCTTCGAAAGATCCATCTTGGGAGGGAGGGAGATATCAGAGAGAGAATGTTACCCCCCACCCCCAGAACCCAACGTCTACCTGTGGTGCCTGAGAAGATACACCAGCTTGCCCAGACAGCCCCAAGGAAGCAGTGAGAATTTCGCGCGGTTGTGCGACCCGTGTTAGATTCCCTTTCTCGCTGTCGCAAAGTCTTCCGGCGCCAGACCTACGTTCCCCTTTTGGGGGTCCCTGGCGACCCGCTTCCTTCGAGGCAGTATAAATACTTGGAGAAAAGCTTTGATAAATTAATACCATACAGCCCCGTCTTGGTTAGCAGCCATGTACAGTCTCGTACACCCTGTTTGGCCTTCCAACGGCTTCCAGCTACGAACAGAACGCTTCACCTCTACCAGGCCTTGCTCGTACCTAAGGCCAGAATTCCAGGCCGTCAGACTATAGACACGGCCAAGCATTTATCACTCGGGTATTGACTTCGTCTCGTCTAGAGTACTCCCTCACTCATTTCTCAGCAAGGTTAAAGAAGAAGGAAGGAATTTTGCATGTGGAACTTTGCAGCGCCCCACTTACTCGTCGTATCCAAGCCTCCAGTCACTTAGAACTTTACGTGAGTCTCCCCATCATTTTCACCCCCCCTCCCCACCCTTTCCCTGGAAGTGATCACCGTAAATTCTCTCTCGGACTCTAGTACCCCTCGAGTCATTTGTATCCCCACCCCCGTTTAGTACTCCGGGTCTAATTTTATTTAATTGTCATTTATGTACTTGTGCTATTAATATTTTCTTTGTATATAGTAAAGTTATTTTTCTACCATCCGTTTATCTAATCTCATAACTTCTAAGAATTGATTATTTAGGCCAACTGCACTCGATTTTTTTTATTTAACCCTCACACTGGGATCTGTAGCCCAAATTTCTGGCGTGCTCTATTCACAGTCACCCTACAACAGAGTGTCTACATATAATATTCAATACCCTTTACTGTCTTATGATTTTACGGATGTAATAAACACAATTTACTAGATACTCTCAACGATCTCAGGTATTACAAAGTTAATAGTCAGTTTTCTAAAATTCAATTACAACAACCATCCAGACATCTTTTGCAAAAAGAATTTTCTGGTAAAATGACGAGGAAAAAAGGAACTTTTCCAAGAAGAGAAGAATTATACTTTGAAAGAATTAAGTAAATTATTATTGGCTAATTTCAAAGAATTTAAAATGCGATCATCGCACTGTGAATAAAATTGTAGAGAAAGACATTCAGCAAAGAAAGAAATGGAGTCAACCAGAAGTTGGAGCTCTTGCCGCTAGAGAACTTTTTTAAATAAAAAAAGTGGCAAAACAAAACTCATATAACAGCAAATCCTTTATAAAGATGATGGGGCTCATTCAGTGTTTGAAGAAACAAAGTTTTACTCTCTTAGATTACTTTCTACCATTAGGAATGAAACAAAAATAAGCCGTTCCTAACAAAAAACAACAACAAGGAAAAATGTCTGTTGTGGACGCAGAGATACATGAAACCTGAATTTTGTAGAGTTATCTTCACTAACGAATCAAGAGTCAGTATGGAAATGACTCATAGTTGAGCAAGAGGTTGGCTTTTCAATGGATTTGAGGGCAAAGTGTTAACCAAGTTCCAGCAAGGAGGAAGATAATTGATGATTATGGTTACAATTGTTAGAAACAAGCTAGTAGTACATTTCGAAGAGGATGATATGGTCAAAGGGGATTCAAAAGAGTACTGTGTGTCCCTAGAGAAAACCTCCTGCCTCTTTCAAGAGGGCATCAGTGAAGTCCTTGTGTTCATATAGGATAATGCTTCTAGTCATGCATTCAACTTTTCTATGAATTGTGGTTGGAGACGAAAGGATGTGTAAGTGACTCCTTCAAGGACTGGCCTCCCAACAGTTGCCACCTCAATCCAATAAAAAAACTTGCGGGAGATGGCTGACAATTTAACAAAAAAAATGACCTTTGACAAGCAATCCAAGTTGCTTCAATGTTTCTGCTGATTTCTTACAACTGTGAGTTTATCAATAGACAAAAGACTGTTGAAAGTTAAAGAGAAGAAAAGTTATTATGCAAAATAGTTGTTTTCAAGTTTACATTTAAAATTAGGTTTGATCTAATTTTACATTATATTTCTTAAAATTTCGTCATATGACACGTTTAAACTTATTATATTTTGTTATTTTATCCTTTATTTATATATATATATATATATATATAAGTTAAAATCTAAATATATGTAAAGTGTCTAAATATTAGATACAAATAAAGAAAATGACTGGTAAAACAAATGCATAATTAAAAATCTGCAAATGATCTGACAGTAAATTAGCTAATCCCATTAACACTTTGCCTTATTTTATTCTAATATGGAATTTAGATTCAATATATTCACGTCACATTTTCCACCAATCTTGTATTAGCTCCATGATGGTGAACGGTGAACACATAAAATACAGGGGTTTTAACAGAGCTATTTTCAATCTAGGTATATTTGACACTTTATAAATATATAAAGAGAGAGAGAGAGAGAGAGAAAGAGAGAGAGAGAGAGAGAGAGAGAGAGAGAGAGAGAGAGAGAGAGAGAGAGAGAGAGAGAGAGAGAGAGAGAGAGAGAGAAGGAGACAGTGTGTTACTGAGGGATATCAGAGCATATTTTTATGAGCGCCACTTGGCCACACTGCATAGGGGCGCGATCATTGGCCAATAAAATGATGCCATCGAAGCCTTGCGGACGCCCGTTTAGGCGATTTAAAGGTCGCAAAGTTCTAATTATCTTTCAAGTCATTCAGGGCGCAAAATTGCATATCATGATCCAAGTGTTTAGAGCTTGTATCCAAGTCATATATATATATATATATATATATATATATATATATATATATATATATATATATATATATATATATATATATATATATATATATATATATATATATATATATATATATATATATATATATATATATGAATGCAATGTCCCGCAGGAAAAAATAAAAAGGTGTTTCCAAGTACTTTCGAACTTTATTAAGTTCCTTATCAAGGATAACTACAAGAAATAGTATTATATTAGAGGTATATATACGAAAGAAAAGTATGAAAGACCGCCTCAAAAACAATAAATCACCAATGAGGAAGAGGGAAGGGGGAAGGTAAAAAAAAACACATTAAGAATTACAAGAAGTAGGTAGTAAGGTCAAACTAAGTCGAAGGAAAGGGTAACAGATTCATACTTTTCTTTCGTATATATACCTCTAATATAATACTATTTCTTGTAGTCATCCTTGATAAGGAACTTAATAAAGTTCGAAAGTACTTGGAAACACCTTTTCATTTTTTCCTGCGGGACATTGCATTCATTTGCTACCCTCATGTGAGTTTTCCATTTCATATATATATATATATATATATATATATATATATATATATATATATATATATATATATATATATATCCGCCACACCTTTATAAATTAAGAAATATTATTGCCGTTACGCGATTAATTAGGCGGTTAAAAGGCTAATTTTGGCAGACACAGTGTTCCTCAAAGCCCTCGGAAGGAGCTCTTCTCACATACACGAGAAGGTAACACTTAAAATAGGCTTTGAGGAAGACTGTCTGCCAAGATAGCCTTTTAACCGCATAATTAATTGTGTTACTGCAATAATTTGTCTTAGTTTATAAAGGTGTGGCGGAGATGGAAAATAAAACAAATTCTCCATTCACTTCGAAAAGCAAGGGTGACACTTAAAAACGCCAATCGAAAGATAGTTTTTTGGCTATCTGAGAGAACGCCTATTTTAAGTGTTACCTTCTCATATGTGAGAAGAGCTCCTTCCGAGGGCTTTGAAGAGCACTGTGTCTGCCAAAAATAGCCTCTTAATTGCATAATTAATTGTGTTACTGCAATAATCTTTCTTAATATATATATATATATATATACGAGGGGTGGTCAATAAGTTTTGCGAATCGGTAGGGCAAAACAGAGGAACGGGGATGGCTGTTTCTGGGGATGTTAGGACAAGTTATGACAAGTCAGGACCTGAGCACCGCGCAGTGATCAAATTTTTGACCAAGGAAGGCAAGAATGCAAAAGAGATCCATGAACGTATGGCTGCAGTGTGCACCGACACCGTCCCTTCCTATGCAACCATTGCTCACTGGAATAGGGAGTTCCACCATGGTCGTGAGTCCTTTGAAGATGACCCCCGTCCAGGACGCCCATCAGACGTGACCAACGAGGACAATGTGGCCCGTGTGGAGAGGATGATCCTCGAAAATCAACGGGTGAAGGTCGAAGAAATCGAGCGAGAATTTGGAATATCACATGGAAGTGCTATCAACATCATCCAAGACAATTTGGCCATGACCAAGTTATCTGCCCGTTGGGTCCCTAGAAACCTCACGTCCCATGATCGACCACAACGTCATCAAAGTTCGGAGGGGCTGCTGCTCCTGTACAACCAAGACCCGGTGGGATTCGAGTCACGCATAGTGACAGGTGATGAAACGTGGGTCCATCACTAAGATCTCGAGACCAAGCTCGAAAGCATGGTCTGGAAGCACGGGAGCTCTCCGACCCCCATCAAATTCCGGACCCAACCCTCAGCCGGGAAGATCATAGCCACCATCTTCTGGGATTCTGAGGGAGTGTTGAGGGTGGACTATGCGCCTCGTGGAAGGACCATCACAGGCCAATATTACGCCGAGGAACTAGCTGGGTTGAAGAAGTGCATCCGTCAGAAGCGGCGTGGCAAGTTAACACGCGGTGTCCTGCTCCTCCACGACAATGCCCCTGTCCACAACGCTAGAGTTGCACAAGCTGCCCTGCGCAAGTGCGGATTCGAGGAGCTCAACTATTCCCCCTACAGTCCGGATCTGGCTCCTAGCAACTACTTTTTATTTCGCCAGCTCAAGGCTGTACTGCATGGACGCCGGTTTGGAGACGATGCAGATGTCCAGCTCGCCGTCCAGGAGTGGATTGAATAGCAGTCGGGAGATTTCTGGTTGTCGGGAATTCGAAGCCTCAGGGACAAGTGGCGCAAGTGCATTGAAGTCGAGGGTAGTTATATTGAAAAATAATAAAACATTTTTTTCTCATATCTCGTTTCCTTATATTCGAATTGCAAAACTTATTGACCGCCCCTCTTATATATAAATGTTTCGAATTGGGGATGGATCATGTTTTCCAAGGTAAGGATCAGTTCTCTCCAATCTACTCATATGCTGCATGAAGCGGGAGTAAAGCATACGTCTTGTTGCCCCCACATATGATACAGTGCTACTGCACTTACAACGAAAAACGTATATTATTTTTGATCGCATACAGGTGGGCGGTTGATTTTTGAATTTAAATTGTGATCCGAGTTTTAAGTCATTATTGAGAACCATTGGAAACCATCTATCACAATGTGGCTCTAAGGCTACACTCAAGAATGCAGAGGGACCCACTAAAATAGTAATATCCCCCCCCCCCCCCTCCCTCCGCCTTCACCCTTTTTGGACTTTCCGCCCGGACACTGAGAAATTCACATCGAGGCATGACGCTGTGATTGAAGGCTTTTTCTTCGCCGTTTTAATCTTCCCTCCCCACGAGTCGCGAAATTATTCGTATATTTGTAGGTTTGCCTCAAGAAAACTTTTATGGCTCCAGCCGCTGGTCGTTCCTTCAGACCCGCTGATCCCGGTCTCTTACACCTTTCTGTAAGGACACGCTCTGTTGCCCCAGCTGATAATGAAGGTTCGAGAAGGTCCTTCTCCCTCTCTCTGTTTTGGAGAAATCCGGGTATATATACGCCCTCTCAAGGATTACCCGCAGATTCGGTAAGACGACGCTTTCCCGAACGGACGTTCGCTTGAACGACGCTCTCGCCTGAGAAGTGTTTAGTGACGGTCGCGGGCCACGGAAGAGCTGGACATCACACTCGTAACTTTGGGTCAGGGAGAAAAGTCTCTTGAGGCAACGTCAGCCTTTCTCAACCGCCTTCGGATCAAGGATTGGAGAAACCGTCCTCCGAAGTTCTTCTGGTGACCTGTTAAGGACAAGAGGCTTAAAAGCTCGCTCAATCCGAGTTTGGAGAAGTCACCCCCCAACCCCTCCGAAGTTCGTCCGGTGACCTCTTGAAGACAAAAGGCCCGCATCTCACTAAATCAGAGTTTGGAAACGTAGCATCACCCTCTTCGGGTTCCCGTCTACACCTCTGAGTAATCAAGGTTACCAAGCCCCCCTCCCCCCAAGTTCGCCTCGCTTTACTCTCGAGGTTCAAAGGAACTTAATCTCTCACCACCCCAAATCTCCCATTATAATCATATAATAACCCTGGTTATCCAATCAGTATTCGGAACTTAATTCCGTCTTATTCGTATATATACCTTTTATCTAATGTATATTAAAATCTATTTTGTCGTTGTGTTTGGAATATTCTTTGGTCACGCAGCTGCAGCTAACTATTCAAATCGCACTCTTAGAACAATAATCTTTGTTGCCTTGCTTAGCCAACCTTAGAGCCTGTGTGCGTATATTCCCGTACACTTGGCCATACCTCGACAGAAAACTTTACAATATATATATATATATATATATATATATATATATATATATATATATATATATATATATATATATATATAAAGAAGTACAAGTAACGTACATGTAAATACAGGAAAAAAACTACAGTATTTCGACGGAGACATACGTCATCTTCAGTCTGCGCGTCTCCAAGAGAATGAAGGTACACAAAAGCGACATGCGCCGTGGTAGCCTGTCTCCTAGCTTGCTCTTACATATGTCTAGTGAATACCATGCAATTTTCATTAATAATGCTAAAAAAATATAATTCCAATAATTATATACATACATAGACGCTTAATTGAATCAAATCTCATAATGGAAATTCCCAAACTCATTTCATCCGATGGTCATTTCAACACTAATAAGCAGAAGACTCATCCGACCTCTGCTCAAAAATGTCTTACCGCACCAGCCCCTAAATAAATTTTGACTTGTAAATTACCCTAGTCGACAATAATTTTGCTACTTGGGTATTAGCTTGTGATTTATATTAAATCGAGTATGCTGATTCCGAATCTGTAATCAGAATTGTTCTAGCACGTAAGGTTCCCGAGGTACACACATACTCTTTAGTTACACATATGGACAGTGTTGCTTCGGCTACTCTAGTGAGAAGATGTGTTGTGTGGGGTAGGTTCTTGCGTTACACTCCTTCTTTATCACGTTGTCAAATTTAACAATTATAGTGGTGGTGTTGAAACAGTATTTACATACAGTGATTAATTGCATTTTTCTTTCAGATTTATCTCTCTATTAATTTGTAAATGAAAAAGATTATACAAAAGTATATAACAGGATATATGCAAACTAAGTTGAAAACCTGAATCGGCGAGGATGTAAAAATAGCCCAGACAACTTTTGTTATATCTGTGGAAGATATACTCCAAGCAACCAGCGGAAAAATTTAGCTAAAAGAGTGAAAACTGCATATTATTATTACTTTGGTTGTAAAGTTGGTGACCAAGACAAGCCTTGGGTACCTCACAAATCTTGAACTGTGTGTTATACAGGGCTCACACAGTGGCTAAGTGGCAAACAGAAAGGTATGCCTTTTGCTGTACCAATGGTCTGTCGTGAGCCAACAAATCATGTTTTTGATTGCTACTTTTTTATGGCAAATATTGCTGGATTTTTTAAATAAGAACAAGTCAAAAATTGTATATCCAGATTGTAAGTAAGCTATAAAACCAGTCCCCCATAATATGGAGATGCCAATCCCCGTTCCTCCATCAGCTAGTGCAGTTAAAGAAGATGATTCATCGCCTGAAGAGGAGGATAACAATGACGATGAAATGTATGAGTATGATTCTAAGGAAAAGAAAATCAAGTTGATAAATCAAGAAAAATTGAATGATTTGGTGAGGGATTTGTCATTGTCAAAGGAGAACGCAGAACTGTTGGGCTCCAGACTACAGCAATGGAATCTTCTAGAGGACGGTGCCTAAATATCTACTTTCCGTAAACACCATGAGGCCTTAGTTGCCTTCTATAAAGAAGATGAGGCTTGTTTCTGTACTGATGTTAATGGCCTCATGAATCAGATAGGAATGGAGTCTATTTATCGATGCAAGCAAATCTAGACTCAAAGCTGTATTGCTACACAATGGTAACAAAACCCGTTCAATTCCTGTCACACTTATTGTTGGGATGATAGAGACATATGACTCAATGAAATTTATTTTGGAAGGTGTTCATTACTCACATCATAAGTGGAATATCTGTGGTGATCTAAAGGTAATTTGTTTACTTCTTGGACTGCAGCTAGGATATACAAAGAATATGTGCTTCTTATGCCTATGAAACAGCCGTGACGACAGGAATCATTATATTGTCAAAAAGTGGCCCGAAAGAGAAGAACACATAGTTGGCCGATACAATGTGAAGCACATGCCTTTGGTACATCCACAGAAGATCTACCTTCCACCACTTCATATCAAACTTAGTCTTATCACGAATTTTTTTAAAGCAATGGCCCATGATTCTGATAAATTCCAAGATCTCAAAGAGAAATTTGGTGCAAAGAAAACCGATGCTAAACTTAAAGCTGTCATTTTTGTAGGGCCGGAGATCGGAGAATTGATACGTGACAGGGAACTCAGAAATAAACTAACTCCACGTGAGTTGGCAGCATAGGATTCATTTGTACATATAGTGCAGAACTTTCTTGGTAATCATAGGGCTGAAAACTTTGAAGAACTAGTGGACCACATGCTAAAGGCCTATCAACGAATGGAGTGTCGGATGTCGCTTAAGATGCATTTCTTGCATTCGCATCTAGATTTCTTTCCATATAATATGGGTGATATTAATGACAAACATGGATAGGGTTCCACCGAGATATTGCAATGATGGAAAGCAGATATCAAGGCTGCTTCAACGAAAACTATGAGTGACTACTGCTGGTTCCTACAACGGGAGGATCCTATATCCACGTACAACAGCAAGAGTGTCAAAATTTTGTTGACGAAATTTATAGTTAGGTGAGTACTACCTCTTTTATATGCAATACATATCTTGTCTGGGTCTGCAAAAGGACGTACATAATGACAAATAGGGTCCCCCAATTCCAACCCTTTGCCTAGAAACGTCTCATTCTTCTCGAACTCGTAATAATTATATCATTAATTGATCCAAGGTGACAAAGTGAGCCATATAGCCTAGTTGCATGACTCAGGAACTTTACGTGTTAGGACAAATCTGAGCACAGATTTGGAATCAGCACACCAATATTAGTTAGTTACAACAACATTTAGTCAAGCAGCAGAGACAAAGTTAAAATTTGTTGGCTAGTGTTGTGTCTTTAGGTTAAGCATTTATCTGCATTCATTAGTTTGTCAGCAACTGAAGATAATGGGTGTCTCTGTCGATACCTACATAGTTTCGCGATAAGATGCACTGCATTTACATGTACCTTACTGTACTCCTTTGCCTTTGAATATATATATATATATATATATATATATATATATATATATATATATATATATATATATATATATATATATATATATATATATATATATATATATATATATATATATATATATATACGTGTATATTTCTGCTTCTAGCAAGCCGGATCTGCAGCAGGAAAAAAAGAGCAAGTACTGAATATAACATATATTGCCACCGTTTCGGGCCCTGGACACATCTTCTAGGTTAGAATATTAAAGATTTATTCAAGAACAATTGCTTAACAATTATGGGAACGATGATAATTAAAGGCTTTAGGCTAAAAATGTACTACGATGTAAAACAAAAAATACAAAAATATATCAAAATTCAATATAAAGGATAGAAATCCGTATATTAAGTTAAAAAAATAAATAAATTCCAACGAAATTAATAAGGTTACAATTGGAAGAAAAGGAAAACCTCAATAAATACACTAAACTTACTTACCTGATTCGAAGAAAGCTGTGAGATGAATGAATGGATTTAAAAATTATACTACCAGGAAAGATGTGATTTAGTATTAGTTGGTTCTCTGATCTATGTAGTTGGTTGGTCGAAAAACAAACAAAAAACAAACAAAAAATGTTAGCTAGTTTGTTGTTTAAGTGGTAATTAATTAATAGTAACTAGTTAAAAAAAGTCAAACGAAATTAAAGAAGCTTGGTCTAAACCAAGATCTTATTGTAACTAGACCGGATAAATCTAAAGCTGTTGTTCTCATGAACCACTCTGACTATGTTTCCAAAATGGAAACATAATTCTTAGGTCACTTAAAAACCAGAAATTGATTTCCGAAGTAACCTACCAGTCACTTTTTTTTCTTATGGTTCTTCATTGCGTTCTTTATATGGTCTGACAAAAACTTATAAAGCTGGTATTCCTTTAAGACTTATTCTGGCCGCTTACAATTCACCTAGTTACGATAGTGCTAAATTTTTAGTTACCTTTCTCTCTGATTTAAATCGAAATGAATATCCTGTTGATAATTCTAAGCAGTTTGTAGATGAACTCGAGCAGTTCAGTTCCAACGGTCATATGGTCAGCTATGACGTTTCATCTCTCTTTAAAAACATTCCATTAATTAAAACCATAGACATAATTTTAAATAAACTATTTCCTTATCACAATAGTTTACATTATGGATTTCCTCGATCTTCGTTTAAAACACTTCTAGAATTAGCTGTCAAGGATTCTTTTTCGCTTTTAATAAAAAAAGTATACAAGCAAGTCGATGGTATGGCCATGGGTTCTCCATTTGGATCAACCGTCGCTAACATTTTCATGTGCCATTTGGAAACCAAATTTTTAAATGATTGTCCTAGAGAATTCAAACCTAAATTCTATAAAAGATACATAGATGACACTTTTACATTATTCCATACCTCTGCTCAATGGAACTTTGCAAGAACTTCATAAACTCATATCACCCTAACATTTCATTTACAATAGAACCAGAAACAGATAACAGTTTATCGTTTTTGGATGTAAAAATAGAAAAGAATCAGGGTTGCTTTGAATTTTCTGTTTTCCGAAAGCCAATGTTTAGTAACCTTGGTTTAAACTTTTACAGCTTCTGCACCAATCAATTCAAAGTTAATGCTTGTAGAACTTGAATTTACCGTGCTTTTAATATCTGTTCTAACTGGACCCTATCCATTTGGAAATGATCAAACTTAAAACATTTTTTAAATTAAACAACTATCCACCCCATATTTTTATAAATTGCACCAGGCAATGGCTTCGTTACTAAGATTAAAATTTAAAATCTAAAAAAAAGCAGCCATGGTTAAATTTTTATCAATTTTCTGAACTTCGCCAATGATAATAATTTTAAAGAGGAATTCTAAACTAAATTTCGCCCCTTTCAAAATATCACGTTGATAAAATATAGAGTTATAGAAGAAGAAGATATATAAAAATAAATTTTCTGAACTTCACCATTTGTAATTCTTTGGGTTTTAAAAAATTCACAAAAATTTCGATACTTATATTTATTTCTGAACTTTACCATTTTGTTTTTTGATATTATAAAAAAATTATTAAAAATAACTGATAAAAAAATAAGTCATAACCAAACTAAGTTTAAATTTGTATTCAAATACTGAAAAACTCCCTTTCTTAAATTATAGTTAGTGATGATGATGATGATGATTAGGAACTTTTTAAATAATGTCTTTAAGCCTATAAATAATTATAATGTTCCCGGCCAAAAATTATACATTTCCTTTCCCTTTATGGGATACCAAACTGATATTTTTAGGAAGGAATTGTCGAATATTTTCAAAAAATTCTATCCGCATTTTAATTTAAAGGCAATTTTTGTAAACCCATTAAAAATTAGTTCTTTGTTCAGTGTAAAGGACCCCATTCCTGACATTTTGCGTTCCAGAATAGTATATAAATATATATGTCCTAAATGTTCTTTGGGAACGTACAATGGATGTACGGAACCTCTTCTCAGGTTCGCCTTGATGCTCACCGTGGGTCAGTTACAGAACAGGAATGGATCTCTCCGTAAAAGAAAACTCTGTTGTCCGATCTCATTCTTATTCATGTAAAATACCTATAGATTATAAACAATTTAAAATATTATCCGCATCAAAATCTAAATCTGATCTTCTCATAATTGAGTCCCTTTTAATTAAATATAATCAGCCTCAGTTAAATAAGGACTCTACTTCCACACCGTTATATATTGCCTGATTAATTTCGTTTGATTTCTTTTTTTTAACTGGTTACCATTAATTAATTACCACTTAAACAACCAACTAGCTAACATTTTTTGTTTTGTTTTTTTGTTTTTCGACCAACCAACTACTTAGGTCAGAGAACCAACTAATACTAAATCTCATCTCTCCTGGTAGTATAATTTCTAAAATTAATTCATTCAGCTCAGCTTTCTCCGAATCAGGTAACCAATTTTAGTGTATTTATTGAGGTTTTCCTTTTCTTCCAATTGTAACCTTATTAATTTCGTTTGAATTTATTTATTTTTTAACTTAATATGCAGATTTTTGTCTTTTACATTGCATTTTGAGATATATTTTTTGTTTTACCTACTAGTATATTTTTAGTCTAAAGACATTAATTATATCATTGTTCTCATAATTGTTAAGCAATTGTTCTTATATAAATCTTTAATATTCTAGCCTAGAAGATGGGTCCAGAGCCCGAAACGTTGGCAATATATGTTATATTCAGTACTTGCTTTCCTTTTCCTGATATATATATATATATATATATATATATATATATATATGTG
Organism: Ceratothoa steindachneri; assembly: GCA_963969495.1. Classification (NCBI taxonomy): domain Eukaryota; kingdom Metazoa; phylum Arthropoda; class Malacostraca; order Isopoda; family Cymothoidae; genus Ceratothoa; species Ceratothoa steindachneri. Next base: position 209,790,922 of record OZ018317.1, read on the forward strand.
TGTGTGTGTGTGTGTGTATGTGAAAAAAAATCAAAAAATGCACTTGAGTCAAAGTTATGCAGATACACCAACAAAGGAAAAGTGAAAAACGATTCCGAGCGCTTTCGTCTTTATTCTTAAAGACCTTTTCAATGGATGAACAGGAGGTTGGACATAAATTGCCTTAAATATTAAATAGTAGAAGGGGGCGATTAGACTACCCACCTCTGAACCTTAATTAGGGGGTACAAAATCCTGAAACAACTTAATTTAAGATTTTATGTATGTAGTGATAATGGGGTCTAGCGTGAACAAACCTATTTCACCCCTATGAAACCTACCACACATTTTATCACTTACTCCATAAATAAAAATATAATAAATACGAAGACTTTAACAACTGACATATGTAAATCCATTGGATCATTCGAAATTAATTGTATATATTGTCAAAAATGCCTAAAGCAAGCAAACACGCTAATTCTCGAGGTGGCTCAAATAATGTCATCGGACCATCTAAGCCGTTGCCACTCTCAGATCTCCCAACACAACAAGATAATTCAGCCTACATTTTACTTCTCGAAGTGAGTGACAGAAAGTTCATGTATTTGTCTGAGAGAGAGAGAGAGAGAAAAAAAGAGAGAGAGAGAGATAGCGGGATCTTGATAAAGATTGAAGATTGAGAAGTGAAAAAGATCATTGATCAATCTGTGACCTCCATAGAAATCAACTCGGCCTTTGTCATCAATTCCAAACTGTCGACGGACCTACCACAGGCAATAATTCTTTTAATGCACCAATAGGGAAGTCTTTGTCAAAGGTGAAAGAGTTAGAATGGGATGAAGAGTTCATTCCTAGCACAGATGGATCAGAAATTCCGATGACAAATGAAGTGTTGTCGAAATTGTTTCCTGATCAGAAGTACCTTTTCCTTGTCCCCAAATCCATTCACAGTGGGAAAATTAATCCGCAACTGGAAACTTTGAAACTAGGACCCATTTCCCACTTCAAGTGGTTGACTTTAGCCTGTCGCCTTGGCGCAACTTACATCTCCAAGCATCCTTTTAAAGGTAAAGTTAAGAAAAACCTGCACTCTTTCATATTATACGTCGTCATCGACTACATTCATTGTTGGTTTGCGATCAAACCTCGACCACATATTTCTGACGCCGCCAATCACATTCTTTTCCAAATCAAATGTCTCCGTTTTCTTCCTCAATCAACGGACACCCAGTAAATCTGCTCGTCTCTCTCCTCAGAACGATGATCTAAATCTCTGCGTCTTCGGCGTTCGCAAGATCGTGGATGGACCTTCGCCAAGGGAGCGATGTTGGTGACAAGTCGGTGAGAAAAATCGTTCCTTCTCCCCTTAACTTCAATGCGCACAACACTGCTGAACTCTTAGGTTGAGATTCAGTTACGATTTACGAGTCTAACTTCTTGCGATCTCACCATCGCCGAACTTCAGGATTTGATTGTCTCCAAGTTTGAAGTGCCATCTTTTCAACCCACTCCCAATCGGTGGAGCGCCTCATTCGCGAATAACAAGTGCATGCGGTAAAATTGCTGGTCATGATGAAAGAGATGGGTATATTCGCGAAAGAATGGCTTCCATAGAATTTTTTCGAAAGCTGACGTGAAAAAAGATTTTGTGAAAATCATCTGTTAGTCACAAATCCTTCTCTTTTTCATAGTGACGGCGATGATATGCATTTCTCATGTTTTTAGTCCTTATTGCATTTATTTGATTTCATGTTCCATTAAAAAAGACTTGTTCCTTGCTTGGAATTCAGTTATATTATCAAAACTTAATTTAGAGATAAGATTAAGTTGGTAAAAGGTAGGTATTCTCAATTTTTAAACCTCTATCCAATGAGCGGTTTTGAATACAGTCACGTGACCAACGATGACCAATCAGAATGCAGGATATTGATTGGATTCCTAAATATGATATTATATTACTAAAAATAGCTCTATGCTTGAATTGGCCGGACGTAAGTTTTTTTTTTCCTTTTGCAATATATTAATTATTGTGTAACCGTTTTTTTACAACCTTTTATCTTTAAAATAGCCCGATTTCATTCTCCCCCTAATATACAGGGTGGGCCGTAAGTTTCCATACATAGGAAAAATAAAAATTTTATTATAGACAACCATTTTTATGCTCTACATGGTTGCCATTGTTTTGAAAACACATTTTAATACGTGTTTCCCACTTTTGATGAACACGCATTAGCACAGTTGAAGTTATGCTTGTAATGGCGTTGGTGATACGTTCCTTTAGATGATTTATGTCTCGTATCATTACCTGATACACCATGGCCTTCAAGTGCCCCTAAAGATAGAAATCAAGGGGATGGGGGAGATCTGGGGATCAGGGAGGCCACTCCACCGGACCACGCCGACCAATCCAAGAATCCGGAAACTGCTGATCCAAATACCGACGCACGTGAAGACCATAATGAGGTGGAGTTCCCTCGTGCTAGAGGTAAACTGGGAAGTTACTTTCCTCGTTTATCAGGGATGGGAAAATTTCTTCTTGCAACAAGTTAAGATACCTTTCGGCATTAAGATTTCCACTGACAAAAATTGGTCCAATAATTATGTCACCACATATCCCGGTCTACACCATCACTTTACCGGAACCTTGCATCTTCGTCGGACTCAGCCAGTTAGGGTTAGTTAGCATTACTCCCTGTGGCGGTTCTGCCTATGGGCAGCCGCCCAGGGTGGCACTTGCTAAGGGGTGGCATGAATGCCCCTTCCAAAACTATGAAAATAAGAATAAAGAAATAAAGATATAAATTGAAATAGAATAAATCATAAAAAATAAATAGATATATTTTTTTATTAATATAAAAAACATCTGTGACTTTTCGCAGAAATAATTTTTAGTCGCGTGCGAGTCTAATCGTGAGCGACTCTACATCTCACTACTCGTATGTCATCGGTCGATCGGGCGGTTCTCGTTTTGCTTTTTTTTATAATAACATTGTAGCTATTCGGCCGATTCTAGCAAAATTTGAAACTCTTATGTTGTTTTACATTCTCTTTTGAATCATATAATTGCCAAAGTCCTCCCAAGGTTAGCGCGGCAATTATTTTGTTTTGGCAATAACATCATAACTATTCGGCCGATTCTAGCGAAATTTGAAACCCTTATGTTGTTTTACATTCTCTTTTGAATCATATAATTGTCAAAGTCTTCCCAAGGTTAATCCAGGAATTATTTTGTTTTAGGCGATAACATCATAACTACTCGGCCGATACTCTACTGACTAGACTAGGCTATAATATGCTATATTCTGCTAGGCAGGCCTAGAATAGGCTATACTCTGCTAGGCGATTATAGGCTAGGCTATACTATGCTAAGCTATGCTAAGATATAATGTACAAGGGTAAGATATACTATGCTAATTTAGGCTATAAAATGCTATGCTACGATATCATATCGTATGTAAGGCTAGACAATACTAAGCTATGCTTGACTAGTGTATAATAGGATAGTATAGGCTATACTTGTCTAGGCTATTTAATGCTAAGCTAGGTTATACTATGCTAGACTAGGCAAACTTATGCTAAGCTATAGTAGACTAGATAGGGCTATACTATGCTATGCTAGGGTAGGCTAAAATATAATAGGCTAGGGGAAGGGCTGTGCTCTGCTATGCTAGGTAATACTATGCTAAAGTACGATAGGCTAGCTAACCAAGGCTATAATAGCCTAAGCTATGCAAAGTTATTCTAGTCTAGGGTATAGTATGCTATACTAGTCTAGGATATGCTAGGCTCTAATATGATACGGTTAGCTATATTATGTTAAGTGTAGTTATGCTAAGATAGGCTATATTATGTTAAGTGTAGTTATGCTAAGATAGGCTATACCAAGCTAGCCTATAGTATGCTATGCTATGCTAGGATATCGTATGCAAGGATATACTGATACGTACAACGCATTAGGCTATGGGGTAAAATTTTCTCTCCCATCCCTCCCGGATGGTGTTAAAATTGCCAACGCATTTGCCCAGTTAGAAAAATTTAGTGACGTGTCCCGTATGATATTTCCATTGCTAAAGGTTATGTTTAAAATCGTTTAAGCCATGTGAACAATAATTATCCTGTTAAGTTTCAAAAAGCCATAAGTTCCCATAGTAATAATAAGAACATTCATGTTTGTAAGGCCGATAAATCTGCCGCCGTTGTACTAATTGACAAATCCCTATATTTAGATAAGATGAATATCTTACTTTCGGATACCTCCACTTTTGGGACCCTTAGAAGGAATCCTAATGACCAGGTAAACAGAGAATTTCACTCAACAACTATTCGGCCTCTACTTAAAGGATCCCCTAACCTCATTAGCAAATTTAAATCTTCAAATGCTTTCCTTCCCTATCTTTATGGTGTTATTAAAACCCATAAACCTGATAGCCCAATGCGCCCCATCATTAGCTCTGTTGGGTGTGTTTCTTATACCCTATCAAAATGGTTAGCCTCTATACTAAGCCCTTTGGTTGGGACCATTTCCAATTCGCACATTATCAATAATATGCACCTCATTAGTAAACTTAATGAGCTCCCTTACCCTGATAATTTTAGCCTGGTTAGTTTCGATGTTTGTTCCCTCTTTACTAAAGTTCCTGTACCCGATCTCTTAAATTTCCTTGAAGAACACCTTGATACAGTTGCTCTCCCTATACACGCTTCTACCCTCATTAAACGCATTGCTCTTTGCATCAACAATTGCAAATTTACCTTTAATAAAAACTTTTATCGCCAAATCTTTGGAATGGCAATGGGGAATTGTTTGTCCCCTGTACTCGCAAACCTATACATGGAATTCTTCGAATTTAGAATACTTCCCCAAATTAATGAAACCCCTATAGCTTGGATGCAATATGTTGATGACATCCTTTGCCTTTGGCCTGATAATTTAAATATTAATACATTTCTTACTAAAATTAACACCTTAGTGCCCTCGATTAAATTTACTTTAGAAGTTGAAAAAGATCGCACACTCCCTTTCCTAGATATTCTAATTCATCGGGCAAACCATTGTTTCAAATATGAAATATATAGAAAACCCACAGCCATAGACTCTTTTATACATTTTTATTCTAACCACCATAATAACATCAAACAAAGTGTTTTCTTCTCTATGTTTTTGCGTGCCCTTAGAATTGTCTAACTAGAATACCTAGACAAAGAAGTCGATAGAATATATAAAATAGGGATAAATTTGTGCTACCTTTTGTACTTTCTCGACAATTGTTATAAGTCCGCCAAGCGTCCCTATTATCAAACTAATGTTAATATCCCTAAGTTTCAGACTAAAAACTTATTAGTTTTACACTATAACCATATTTTCATTAAATTATCTCGTTTACTTAGGCCTCTGAACATAAATGTTATTTTAAGTACGAGACTACAATTTTTCTCATCCTTGTCAAAAATTCACCCCCCCCCCCCTTCCCCAACCTGGCATTGTTTATTCGATAGGTTGCAACAACTGCCAAAAATGTTATTATAGACAAACCGAGAAAGAACTAGATGTCCGGGTCAAGACACATCGGGCCAATGTCCGTAACCACAGTGAACAATCTGCGCTTTTTCTACATATGTACAATCTTAACCATAGCATTAAATGGAACAGTGCCAAACCAGTCATAAAATGCAGTAATTATATTTCGAAAATTTCAACCTTAGCCCTGGTTTGTTCACGCTAGACCCCATTATCACTACATACATAAAATCTCAAATAAAGTTGTTTCAGGATTTTTTACCCCCTAATTAAGGTTCAGAGGTAGGTAGTCTAATCCCCCCCTTCCACTATTTAAGGCAATGTATGTCCAGCCTCCTGTTCATCCCTTGAAAAGGTCTTTAAGAATAAAGACAAAAGGGCTCAGAATCGTTTTTCACTTTTCCTTTGCGGATGTATCTGCATATATATATATATATATATATATATATATATATATATATATATATATATATATATATATATATATATATATATATATATATATGAATAGAAAGATTGTTTGTAAAATAGCTGGGAGGCAACAGTTTACTCAAAGTTGCTGTCCTCAGCATCCACCACCGCTTTAAAACGGGTCCGGAACTTGGCGTATGCGTTCATCACTTCGTCCCTGAGAAGATCTACGAAAAACTCTTTGATCTTGGCCAACAGTTCGGCCTTGGGGTTGCAGGTGGAGCTGTTGATGTCTTTCTCAACCGTGCTCTACACATAGTAATCCATGAAATTACAATTGAGGGATCTAAGAAGCCAGGATTGGGGCTGGTGAATGATGGGGGTAGAATTTTCTTCGACAACTACTTCTGATTCTTTTCGGAGATATGGCCTTCAAGAAGCTCCTGATAGCCGTCTGAATTAGGCCTAAGGCCCTGGTCAAATATGTGGGGCAGCTTCACGTCATCATCACTAGAGGCACACCACAGTTTGGGGCAACTTGATCTTCATGGTACGTGGAACCTCTCATGGATTATAAGGCACGCTACCTGTCGTTCTGGATGTTGCGCAACTGGTCCCGTCAGAACCTTTTCATCTGAGAAAAACAGGTCATCCCAGACTGTGATAGAACGTGTTGAAGCTGCGTTTAATTTCAACTCCTACCCCGTATTATTTAAAACCACGATGCTGCCCACGTGCATCTTCGATTCGAGGCTTGGAGTCTTATCTCAGCTACCGGATGTCAATGTTTAAACAAGGAGGTTATCGTCCCCCCGTTCGCCCCCATACGCCGACCTCGCCAGATCGAGTTAGGCTTATGAACAGATAAGGCATTGTTCCCCGGCCCGGCTGTGCGTTCCCTCCAAGCTTCCACTCCATTTTCCCCCGCGCCAAGGAGATGTCCTGGCTATTTATATGGAAACTTTACCACTAAGATCAGATTGGAGATCCAGATTTTCGTCGCGAAACATCACCACGACCCTCTCTCCCTTTGTGCGCCAAGGGACCTCGACCTCGAGATTCACCATCACTTGTCCAGAAGGAGGACAATATTCCTTGAGTGCCAAAGGTTCGAGCCTTTCCGACGCCAAGTCCCCAAGGCCCCCCCCCCCTGTTGTTCAAGGAGAACAGCATTAGAACAGCCATTGTTCGTTTTGAGCCCTTCGCCAAGAAACGGTTCTCATCGCCCCCTGTTGTTCAAGGAGAACAGCATTAGAACAGCCATTGTTCGTTTTGAGCCCTTCGCCAAGAAACGGTTCTCATCCCCCCCCCCCTGTTGTTCAAGGAGAACAGCATTAGAACAGCCATTGTTCGTTTTGAGCCCTTCGCCAAGAAACGGTTCTCTTCCCCCCCCCCCTGTTGTTTAAGGGAGAACAGCATTAGAACAGCCATTGTTCGTTTTGAGCCCTTCGCCAAGAAACGGTTTTCATCCCCCCCTGTTGTTCAAGGAGAACAACATTAGAACAGCCATTGTTCTTGAGCCCGTAGACAAGAGACGGTTCTCATTCCCCCCTTTGTTCAGAAGAGAACAAAGTAGAACAGCCATTGTTCTTCAAGCCGTTCGTCGAGTAACGGTTCTCCTTTCCAAGACGCCTCGTCGGGATCCTTTTATCCCCCCCCTTCGGCTGGAACTCGCCAGCGGACCGAATATTCCTTCAAGTACCTTCCACTGCACCCTAATAAAAAGTTACGTAAGTCAAACGTCACCTTTTGAGTATTGATCCCTTTTTGCCAATTCTATCCTGTGCTTTAAATTGTTTATCGAACCATCCCATCTCTTTAACTCTATATTTGTTTTACCTTTTTAATCCCTTAAATCCTTGGATTAGCCCGAGTCTCCACGACCCTTTCCATTCTGTTTATGTCAATATTTTCCGTTTTTGTGTATTGTTTATAGTTATTATTAATAAAACTCTATTTTATTAATGATAGCAATATTATTATCCTTGAGCTCAGTTCCACTTCTTAAGCATATCGAAGATATATAATATCGGCCGCCAGACAGTAAACGCACTCTAAAGATAATTATGGAAGTTCCCTCAACGAATAGATATATATGGTATCGTCGGGAGTCATTCTACGACACAGACTCAACAGGATGTTCCAACTTGTGCAGGAGCTTTGTTGCATTCGCCATACGGTTCTCCTTGGCCTTTGCTCTCAGAATTTGTCCGTTACGCCTCTTGTACGAGCGGTAACGAAGGTCCTAATTCAGGGTCAGCTCCATGGTTGCCACTCTAACAACTATCTATCTTCCCAAAGCGAGATAGATACAGTTGTTGATGAATACCGGCGTGCGGACACAGTCAGACCGCATTTTGTGTTCCTTTCTACTGGCCATAGCTTAGTAGTCTCCGTTGCAACTGCCCATGTCACGTATTATGGCCTTTGCAATGTTAGCGGAGCTTTGAGCACCAGTCATAATGTGGGCATTTTGATACCTGGTGCGAATCATCATGATGGAGGTAACTCATTTCCAATATTTAAATTCTACCATTCTTCCATGTCGGGTAACCATTTCTCAAATAAAACTTAATTATATATGGTACCCAATGCCGTTGACTGTTCAACGATATAGGAGACATGAAAATTCGTCAAATCTATCTATCCTCATATATATATATATATATATATATATATATATATATATATATATATATATATATATATATATATATATAATATATCGAGCAAAATAAGAAAAAAAGAATGATTTTCCTCTATTCAAATATTTTCACAAATATGCTGAGTAGGTAAATTAAACTTTCGTGATACTTAAAGGCATCTATTTAATATATTTTATGAAGATTTCATATGATACAATTGTATATTCAGGAAATTATACTAAAGAAGGTAAGAAAAATAAAATATTGACACGTGAAAAATATGAGAATGATCATTCATCGAATTGCTTAGCAAGTAAATACACTAGAAGTAAAGCAAGATATGACAACGATGTAATTTAAAACACCTAATATGAGGTGCTGAAGCCTTTGTTTTCTAGTACTTCGGCGCAACAACGACCACAGGACCTCACCAGTTTCTTGCAAAATCCTGGTGTTATTTTGTTCCATTCATGCTCGATTTGGGTCACTAAATTCGTTACAGTTGAAGGCTGCTGGTCTCGAACTTTGTATCCAATGATCTTACAGAGGTTCTTAAATGGATTCTGCTTCGGGCTCTGTGCAGGCCACTTCGTTACTTCGATGTCTTCTTGTTCGAAATACTATTTTATTCGCTTTGTAGTATGCCATAGTGCTGGTTCTGAGATGATCGGAGTGAAGTTATAACATGTTGTTGTACAATGTTTAGGTACACATTCGTGTTTACCATTCCAATTATTCGCACTAGCGGAGCGACTTCTACAGTAGAAGCCATACCCCATACCATGGCCCTGCCTCCTCTATGCTTGACAGATTTTTAACACATTTAGGGTCTACCAAAGCGTCTGCCATCATATCCAACTAAATTAAATTTACTTTCGTCGCTGAAATGAATTCTCTCCCAATCTTCATTCCTCCAAACAACCTAATCCTTAGAATGTTCGAGTTTCGCCTTTTGGCTCTTCTTACTGATGAATGGTTTGGTTGCTGGAGAATGAGCTTTTAAACTAGATGCATTGAGGCGACTGGACACTGTGAGCCGTTCACTTCTTTGCCATTATTAGTCTTAATTTTTCGAGAGAAGTTCTTGCTGCAGCCTCGAAGGGATTTTTCATAGATAAGCGCGTAATAGCTCTGTCTTCTCGTAAGGTGGTTATGCGGGATCAACCGACTTTTGTAGGAGATCTATAGGTTTTGTTTTCATTGTATAACTTCATAACGCATGCAATCACACTCTTGAACCTTTCTACCTCTCTTGAAATCGCAGAAAAAGTCCTCTCCGAAGTCTTGAAACGAATAATTTTCTGACGGAGCTCAGGAGTCACTTTCACGTGAGGTGGCATCTCTGCAGAGTGAGTACGACAACAATGACGGTTGTACAGTTCTTACCTACCGAGAAAAATGTTGACAAATGATTTCAAGAAACTTCTAGATCGTTCATGAAAAAAAATCGTTCTCTTATTTTGCAAGCGTCAATATTATATTTTGTTAGTTTATTTAGTACTAGCACAGGTGCCAGGCGCTGTCACAAATAAATACAGATGCATAATAAATTTAGCTCAAAAATATCTTTACTTGCTGATTATTATTATTATTTGTGAAGTAGAGTCAGATTCAGAACCGTTGCGCACTCTCTTTATCATATAATATACTAACAATAAGCAAACATTTTATCATTAGTTATGAGCGAACAACGTTGTGGACGCAGGAACAGATCGAACGTCTTATATATACATATATATACAAGGTGCGGTGGGAAATTTGTCGCCATTGGCAACTCTGAATTCCTTGAAATCGTGTTGTCTGCCGTCGGTATTCTCTTCTTCATGTCAGCAAAATCAGTTGTCATCATCTGTTAAGGAATCATTAACATTACTAGATTCATTCCTCTAAAGAAATGGAAAAGGTAAGTGGCGCTGCTTGTGATTCACGCCGGGAGTTCCAATGCGAAGATTTACGAGTACTTGTGTGTCAATCTTTGGACGGGGCAGCAGAGGATCAGAAGAGTTGGATGATTTCGACTGCGATTACGATGGCACGGCGACTCAGAACTTCACTCTAAGCTTTATGTTACGAAAAGAAACACCGAATTTGTCTTGGAGATCTAGCCATCATTGACAACGACCCCAGCAAGGCAATGAGTCCATAGCCAGGAACAGGGGAGTGTCAGATTCTCATAAGTCAGGTAGTTCATGAGGACAACGGCTACTACTCATAAAAGATGATAAAAGGTCAGCTTATGTGGCGCAAAGTGAGGGACAAGCGTAAAGAACGTGCTGCGAAGCTTATGAATAAACTGGAGTAGCCCCTCAAGTCTAGCATGGCTTAGTTCATCTCAGACACAAAAGAATCCTGCCAGGACCAGGTGGTGAGCTCGCAAATCAACCATTAAGACAAAGATCTCAGTCCAAATCGTGTTTTTAGGGTGGTCAGTAATACATAATGTACTCGTTATATAGAGGGCGACAACAAGTGCATGGAGGAGTTGGTGTTGTCCTGGATCCAGGAGGTGGATGTTGCAAGGTCGTAAGTGTAGAAGCGGGACTCTACACCATGCCCATATCACTTCGAACATATGCTTGCTAACTCCCCAGACTGCAACCCCCTGGACTATTATGTGTGGAGCTTGGTTGTGAGAGAGAGGGAGATCAACAAGTCCCCATGTACCAGCAAGATGGGGCTTAGGATCAAGCTCACCACTGTTAAACGGAGGATCCATCGAGAAGGCCTGCAGCAGTTACGACCCCACCTGGAAACCGTAGCTGAGACCGCCGGTGATTTAATCGAATAAAATATATAGTACAACCCTTCAGAGTCTTTAACATGTAACTTCAGTAAGTATATCTGTATAAATAAACTATGTGTTATTATTTTTATATAGAAGTTAGGCGAAAAATGACCATCCGCATCTTGTATAGCCATTCAAGAGTAATGAAATCAATTTTCGAACTAACCGTGCGGAAAACTTGTCACACTCATTTTGGGATTGCATACGTTTGAGTATGTCCTAGATGGGAGATGAGTCACGTTTACTTAAAGGAAAACCCGTACTCGCCAACACGACCGCGAACGTTTAGTAACACCGACATTGCTGACGTCATCAAGGGGGGACTCAACGGTCAAAAGTATATGCAGCGGGAAATCAATTGTTTAAGAAGGCGTTCGTTAAGTTTAACAATGACCCTCTTCTAAATAGATTGCACAAAGTAATTTTAGCATTTAACTGAGAAATTTAATAATTATACAATTTTGAAGTTCGGATTTCATCAGGATACTTTTGTGGCCAAAATAGGGGAAACTTATGAATAATTCTTCCTATAGGAACATTATATTCCGGATGGTATACATTCTATTTCCTATTAATAAATATATTTAGACATTTTAAAAACAACTGAGGTAGAAACCCATTTTTAAACAAATATTGCTTTAGGTAACGAAATTTAATAGATCATAATTAGAACATAAATTATAAGCATGGGTCAATAAAGTGAAAATCGTGTTTACTTTGAATTTATGGGAACAAAAACAAATAGCTTATATACACCAAAGAATGTTGGTTTAGGGCAGAGGTGGGCAAACTGAGGCCCACGTTTCATTTCAGAATTGGAGAAAATATTGAAAATTAATTATTGAACAGTTTGCCAAAATCTCTCCTTATACACTATTTCTGTCAACTTTGGGAACGCATTTGAAATTTTAATGGTTTTCGTTCCGCCAACAAACTCACTTAATATAGGCCTAGTTTTATATTTTCGGTCATTATTTACGTTTGGTAATATTGCACATTGCGTCAGAAATGTGCTTATTTGTTTAATGCGTGCCTACATATTTTACGACTGTGCTATATTGGAATAATAATTGATTTTATCATTTTGTAGTTGTTTTTTTTTGGGGGGGAAGCATTACAAAATTAGGGCTAACATTAATTACATTTTTATTCTACTGAAGTTAATTTGTAATTCAAAAGTGACATAAAATTGGGGGGGGGGGATGAATATTGTCTATAAATGAGTGAAAAATGATGGAAATATCTTTTTACTCAATTTAAAAATAATGCAATATGTACATTATGTCAACAAGAAATTGCAGTTTTGAAAGAGAACAATTTGAAGCGTCACTTGGATACCAAACATGCCAAGTAATATGCTAGTTTTACTGATGAGGCAAGGAAAAAGAAATGCGAAGAATTGTCGACTCAAATGGGTAAGCAAAGAAATGTTTTTCAAAACCTTTTTGTTAGTAATGACCATCTAACCAAAGTTAGCTATTTTATTTCCGGCAAAATTGCAAAATATAAAAAGCCCTTTTCAAAATGAGAATTCATAAAGTAGTGCATGCTTGATTCTACTCCTGTCCTTAATCCCGAAAAATATTGAGCAATATAAAAATAAGCCTATCTCGTCGAACTGTTTCGAGGGACGTAGAAGCTATCGCCGCAAACATCCAATCAGCTGAACGAAAGGTTCTAAGTTTGATTATTTTTTAATGACACTTAACGAGACCGTGATATACGAGATACAGCCCAAGTGCTTATTTTTATTCGTTGCATAAATAGCAAGTTAGAAGTGACATTGGAATTAGCGGAGGGTAGTAGGTAGTCCAAATCTAAATGTATTTAAGAGTAGGTTGGATGAGTTTATGGGGAGGGAAGGTTGTGATGCTTCCTAAGTTTTGTATATATTAATATTGTTTGTATATATCGATAGTTGCATGATTTAGTTCTTGACAAGCCTTGATTGGTGATTCCCTTGTTTCTGGACGCAATCCTCTGGATGTAGTTTTCCTGGGAGTTTGGGTGCCTTAAAAAAGAGGCCGTTTGACTCGGATGACCTATGATGAGCCCTTGTGGCTTTTGTCATCTGTTATATTATATTGTGGGGGACTTTGATTTTGTCTTCCCCTGGTGATGGTGCTTTTTGTGGAAGGGTTTTGGCGGATGTGGATGACCTTTGATAGGCCCTTGTGGCTTTTGTCATCCGTGAAATTATGTTATGTTATGTTAAAGATCAACAGAAGGTGAAGACTTGTCTCTTGAAGTCGATAAATGTTTAATGAAATTAGATTTAAGCAGAAAAAAAACCTCTGGTTACTGTAACAATATATGGCTTCCGAGTCTAACTAGCAAACATATAGGGATTTTTAAAAAGATCATTGATAAAGTTCATGAAAAAATATAGATCAGAACATAATTTTTTTTCACTCTATTATACATCAAGAATCTCTATGCGGAAAAGTTTTAAAGCCTAATCATGCGGTACACAGTTACACAAATTGTGAATTATATTAGAAAACATGGATTGAAGTATAGAGAGTTTATATTCGTTTTAGAAACTATTCAAAAAGAATACACTGATGTTCTATATTATTCTAATGTGCGTTGGCTAAACCTAGGAAAAGTATTAAACAGAGTATGGGATTTTAAAGAATGGAAATTAAACTCTTTTTTAGACCTCAAAGAAAAGTCGGATGATTTTTCACAACTGTTTGATGAAAATTGGATATCAGATTTTGCTTTTGCTGAGGATTTACTCAGTCATTTTAATCAACTAAATACAGACATGTAAGGCAAACGAAAATTTACACATAACATGTTTAACTCTGTAAAAGCTTTTATAAACAAATTATTATTATTTTCTAGACCATTGGGAAGGAAGCAATTTGCCCATTTTAGTTCCTGAAGTTTTATTAACCTTTGATGATAAATTAAATGCCTAAATTTCTCAATTAAAGGATATCCATGCGAATTTTTCCCGTAGGTTTGAGGATTTTAAAATCATTGAAAATGATCGAACTTTGCTGACGTCCCCTTTTGCCCCGTGCTGCTGATGAGGCACCAGAGAACGTAAAACTTGAGGTGATTGATTTCCCGAGGGACAGAAGTTGTTTAATTCAGTTTCAATTTATGAATCATTAAATAGAGAAAAGTTTCTATTAAGGAGGAGGCTGAGCGACGGACATTTGAGTGGAACATTAACAATCTCTATTTCTGAGCTGACTCCTGACTTCGATGGACTTGTTAATGACCCAAATCGTACCTATCCATCTCATTCAATTTTTAGGTAAGTGATAGATTTTTAAATCAGTCATTTTCAAATATATTTCATTCTTAGATAAAATGGTCTTTAAAAACTACAATAATTTATAAATACTTACTTTCATTACCTTTATGTATACGCTCTCTTTCGCTTGCGGAAGTTAAGTTACATTGACTGCGGTTAGTACTTGGCTGGGAGACGTCTGGCCCCTGAGTAATAATCACTGGATGTAGAATTGTAAATCGTGGTTCGGATTTCACATTAAGCTGTACGTCCCCATTCTGATATAAGTCTGGAAACAGTTTAAATGAGGTGGCAAAACTGTGCACAAAAATTACCCTTAGTTATTTATTGTGCAGCTATTTCATGACTGTGTAGGATATACAAATAAACGCACAAAGGTAAATGCAATTAACTTATATACATTCGAAATTTGCATCTAACTGTTTAAGTGCGGCCCGCAAAGCCTTGCATAAGCTTTATTGCGGCCCGCTGCTTAAAATTATGGCCCATCCCTGTTTTAGGGAAAACTGAGGTGACAAATTATGACTAAATCTTTTTACATTTACTTACAGAGGATCATCCGGAAGAGGCAATTATGCCTGTGGCTCCAAGATTTTGAAATTAGAGTTATCCTTCTCTTGGGTGGACTGCTTATCATGGCGACGAGCTCCACCTACCCGTCTCCACCGTGATGTCCAGTCACGGACGGAGAGACGGAGATTCGAACTCCCGACCCAACGATTGCCGGGCAAGCGCACTAACAACTATAATGGGGCGAGAGGCAACGAAATGAAATGGAAATATACTTTTCATGATCTATCGTAAATTTTATATTAGTATGGCAGAATTGAAATAGTTTACAAATTTAATGGAGTCATTGTTACAATGAAACAGGACAAATGTGTCATCGACATATCTGCGGTAGAATGCATGCTTAAAACACTTTCCTAATTTGTTCATGTGTCATTTTGAAAACCAATATCATGAAGACATTAATAATGGGGTCAGAGAGATTGATCTATAGCTTGCTGGGTCAAATAGGTCCTTTTCAGGTATTAATAATGGGAGATACGCCATTCATCTTGGAAGGAGTGATGTGCCTAGATACGATTGCAAATTTTCACTAGTGTCCTCAATTCATTTAGCTGGATCTTGCCGATGATTGGGTTCGAGATTTCATCGTCTCCAGGAGCGGTCTCGGAACTCTCTTGAAAGAATCTTTGTAACTCACTCAAAGATAAAGTTTGTTGTAGTGGAAGAGTCTATTAGTGAAGAAATCTAATTTTGTTGATTCTAGTAGGGTTTTCCGAGATAAGAAAATTATCCTTACGGGTACCTTTTGATATTGTACTGATGGAGTTCACTATAATGTTACCAAATTCGTATATAATCGCTAGCGGTGTAGCCATTTATAAGAAGGACATGGGGTGAATAGGCCCAAGTTTTATGATATATTTTTTACTTGTCGCAATATTTTGGAGATAGGGTTGCCTTATTGATGGTAGAAGTGCGCTCCTTCCAGGATGCTCGCTTGAGTTTTTTGAAGTTCCTTCTGGAGAGGGTACATGATCTTGTAGTTGATATGATATAGCAACATATTTTTTACCAAACAGAATCCTTCTCGTTTTCAATTTGTGTTTAGGTTTAGGTTTGCCCTTATGTAGAGCCGAAAGATTTTGTCTTTGTTATTGTGATTCTTGGACAGAAGACGGAAGCCAGTCACTTCTAAAACTAGCCTCTTTAATAACGCTTTCCAGAATAACTATGTCTCATTTTATTCTTTATATAGTTAGGAAGCGTTCTGTTTGGTCTAAATTGTCTATGAACTCTCTCCCGTTATCTTTTTGCCTCTTAGCCCTGGTCGTTCTGCCATGGGGTGATGCTCCTGCCAGGTTTGGACTTGTTATTTGGATCGAGCTTGTTGGTTGCCTCCTGTAGTTTTACTGTGAAGGAGTGGATATCCATTTCCTTGGTTGGATTTTCTGAAATAAACAAGTTTGGCTGCCATTGATGTGAAGGCAGTTTTGTTTACTCATTGGTAGCCTTATCGTTGTTTGCACGTTTGGTCGACTTGAACTCAAATTTATATCACTACCTGATAGTGATCGTGCCTCTCAAATCTAGATAAACGGTCCATTGAGTTTCTTTGGAAAATGTAAGAGAGCTGAGGCGCAAGTCTATCTATGTCGAGAAGGTGGTTGGTCTGTTTGTGGTAGTGTGTTGGGATATTTGTATTTAAGATGTTGATGTGTTGTGCCATATTATGAATATTACGGTGCGTCCTTGGGTGTTTGTTATAGTCTCGTACCAGTAGTGACATCTGGCATTGAAGTCACCAAGAAAGAGGAAGAGTTTTGGTAGTTTCTTGACAAAGAGTTACTGGTCCTAGCGGTCGAGGGAGAGATTGGAAGAGAAGTATACTGAGCATACACAAATGATCTCTGAACAATAAAATTGAGTTGCTATGACATTTAGGGGTATATTTTGATGGTATGGGTGGTATGGAATATTTTGTAGAGCATAAATTGCGTTATCTGTGGGCTAGGCGACCTGGATGACATGACAATGATATCTGTATTTCAGGTACAGATGTGGGTCTGAGTGCATAGTAACAATAAGACAAATGCAAGCTGGATCTTTCAAGTCTTGCAATGACTTGAAACTGGTCAGATCATAAATATTGCATTGTATAAATCGGGTTTGTTGGTTTACTCGTAGTTCTTCGGTGCGTATTTCTGTAATAAGAAGTTGAAAGCTTCAAGTTGAGTGGAGTTGCAATGTTTCTAGTAGTCTCATTTTAGTCTGTTTTGATGTACTTAATACTATCTAGTTTCGTATGTTGGAGTTCATTATGATGGTTTATTTGTTTCCTTATGTTTTTTAAGTCCACTTTCACCATTCTATTTGTCTATTCAACCTTGGTTTCATGGCTTGCCGAAAGAAATTGAATGTTATATTTTTCAAACAAGTTTGTTGCTTTTAAGTACCTTAAAACACTATCAATCTTAATCCTGTTGTCTGCATTTATTGTATCCTCGGTGGATTCTACAGAGAGGGCAATGTGTTAATAAGTGTAGGATCGTTATTCTCCTACTTCCAATGTTGCAGTTATTCCTACTCCTGCATGGAATCCGGATATAATTAGACTCTCACAAGAACATCGACATATCTTTCTCCAATTCGTTGTGGTAACTATAACATTAAATTTATAGGCGGCTGGAAAAAGTTCCCAGAACTTTTTTTGGTGAACGGTTAAGAGACTAAGAGGTAGACTACTGATGCAGAGTCTCAAGTGTGTATCTGAGCTCAGACAAGAACTTGTATCCCTGGCTAAGATGGAAGGAGAAATCTGGCCTCAGTTTTCTAAAGTGATCTCTACTTCACCCAAAGAAAATGAAAATCATGCTACCAAGTTCGTACTATCTGAGACTCTAATGACCCAATAGAAGTCCCTCGGGACTCATGACTGACTGCAAAAAATTTGGTTAATGAGCAACCTAAATCTCTCAAGGCCCATTAAATATTATTAATGCAACTCTAAATGCATGCTATTCCACAGATAAATGGAAGCTCTAAAAAATTATCTTTATGCCCTAAACTGGAAAGCAACCTGACAAACTTGAAAATTTCCGTCATATTCTCTCATGGAATTTGGTTACAAAGTATTGAAAAGATCACTGTCAACCGTATTCATTCACACCTAGACTCCAAAAAAAACCCATAATAATCAACAGCACAGTTTTCGCAACGTACAAGACATGGACACGGCTCTTGCTGTCATCAGGGAGAAACTGACGAAATTACTAACGTAAAGCAAGAATTTAGCCCACTTTCTTAGATAGGTAAAAAAAACTTTAAATAATGTGTGACTCCGAAGCTTACAATATAAGAGAAAATAATGTGTTAATTCATTGTGGGGCGGCAGATCTATATAACAGGTGATTTACTGGACTGCATTTCTACATAATTGCAGAAGTATCACTAGGAGGTTGTCTTAGCCCCCTCTTGTACCTTATCTTTAACAGTGATCCCCTGGGAGCAATGATGCAGGGCTCTATGTATGTCCAGTTTGACGACGACATCTCTTAGTTAGTCACCTGCCATGTAGGAAGAGGAATTTACAGAAAGAACGACAATTCAGCAAATTATCAACATATACCAGTACGAGAGAAGATGAATTATATATACAAATACAATCAAATTTAAGGCCATTCCCGTGAACGGAAGTAAATTGGTGGATATGCATCGGAGTGTGAGATACATCTACCGAAACGGGAGGAAAAGTACTGTTTTCGGTCTACGCATTACAACAGAAAAATAACTCCATAATTGCTCTTTACAGATTCTACAACCTTCGACAATCGGCCGTTAATTCTACTGGGAGTCACCCTATGTAGAACTTTACACCTGGTACTTGGAGGGAGTGCACGTCTTCCTCACTCCAGTTCCCGCAACGAAGGCCTATACCACTGAGTGGACTTCTACTCTTTGTCTCTGCTCGGGGAAGCTGGAGCGCTCCTCTCGTCCCTTTATGCACCTGGATCTACTAAATCGACTACAGAATGTCTTTGGAGAAGATCAACTAGAGCTGTCAGTTAGCTTTGGTCGTAAACAACAGATAGTAAAAGCCCGAAGAGAAGCTATTTATAAAAGAAATACTAGCACTAATCACATTGAGTGAACATAGAAAACTGAACATAACGACAAAACGGTTACAAGATGAAGGTCTGAACCACACTCCTCGACCACTTTATGCCGGCCACTAAAAGTTCAGAAAGTCAGTTGAAGACGAAGACCTTATGATTGAGAGCATCTCTTTATCTGAAAGTTAAAATCAAAATCACGCAACGCCCCAAAACCTAAAAAAAGTATTTAAGAAACAAATTGGCAGAAAAACATCCGACTGGCAGAGCGCACAATTCTCATAAGCGAAGAGCTCCCTAAACGGCTCTAGTACCACAGATTTCTCCGCTTTAGACACTCAATCAAGTACAGCACATCAGAGTAGCAACTATGCTTTAGATGCAGCCCAACGACCACAAAAACGAAACATGCACCCAACAGAGAAAAAATTACCACTCTTTTAACGAAATCATCTAAAGACTATTTGAAAAAGTCGAGATACGAATGAATATGCTGTAGTTCGATAATAGCTGTCGCCAGACGGTGAAAGATATGAAAGAGGAAGGAGTCTTACTGGAAACCCCTACCTAAGCCACATCATACACTATACATCGCTCTCAACCAAAACACTCTTCGTAAAGCTCCCTCTCCTGAATGCAATAACACTGAAGGGCATAGTTTCCTTGCAATAACTAAGGTTACGCCCAAATTACACCAATCTTAATGATTTTGCAAATAAATATCATAAACCTTTATTCAGAATTAGAAAATCAAATAATGGATAAAGTAACACCAATCTCCCCCTTCCATCGCCAACAATTAAAAAAAAAATCAACAAGCATCACCGAAACTAAAAATCTCTAACCAGTAGCTCAGATTCCAAATTCAAAGGAGCATTAAGCAGTTCAAGCCTAGAAACAATCACTGAAGCTGAAACCCATCACTATCCTCTACCACGGAACCATCCCAAGAAACAATTAAAGACACTACTCTGGAACCAACTCAAGAATGAAAGCACAAAGTTGCTAAATAGCCCAGAAATCACAAATATGCTAACAATTCCAGAAAAGCACAAATATGTTACAAATCTCATTAGAATCCAAACAGGCCCAAAACGAAACTACACCGCCAAAGAAACACCTAACTGGACCCTAAAATATATCTACCTTATTCAAGCCGAACATAAAAAATACCGACAAATAAGCCTTTAAATGATTCTATAGTCACAAAATGTCCATAAATAAGTTATCAAAAACAAAATTAAGAGCTGCTCTCCTTGATAAAGAAACACATTAAGAACAAGTAACTAGTCAAACCCCATACTAAAGACCACTCTTACTAACCAGACCCGTAACACACTAATCTACGCAAATGTCAGTTAAGACCATCACCCTCTAACTGTTTTGTTTTTTTTAAATATCCCTAACAAACTTGGAGCAATCAATCTCAACAACAACTTCTCTTACAAAAAATGTCACAAAAATTAATTTTATAATAGAATATTAGTACCCTATGGACCAATTACGAATCACTACTACGTCTGATTACCCAATAAACCACAATAATTTTCTAAGTGAAACAAAACAACCATTCTGAAAGATTCCTTAAAATCAATATAATTGCCACTCTCTACGAACTGATAACACCAAAGACAATGCAATATACATACAGTCCCTTACACCTTACAAATTTAACACACCACTAAATCCTCTAGAAAATAAGACTACGGTGTGCACACCTCTTAACCATCTGTATATAGCTCCAAATGTTCGAATATCTCTCTTGAGATAACCTGGAACGGCTCTTTGATCAACACCAGAACCATTTCAGTCTCTAAGAGACTTTAATTTCCAAAACATCCACTGGTATAATCGAAAAGAGCAACAACAGAGGAAGACTTATGGTGAACATATTTGAAAATCGCCAATTGGAAATGCTAAATGGTGACAATCCAACTTACTACTATCTTCAAACTAGTGATTTTATTGAGAGCGAGACGAGAGGACGGTGGAGGAATAATTGAGGACGGTAACGAGAATCGAACCTTGACTCCTCCTCACTGAGATAAAAAGGGGCAGGCGCCTTACCAACTAGGTTATCCCGTAGCTGAAAAGCTACTTCCATTCCAAGTTTATAAGTCACTCTTTTTTTTTGCCCTTTCTACAACGGATTTTTCTTTTTTCCGCCGGTACAGTTTTATCTATCGGAAGTTAACGACCCAGGAAAGCTCCGCCCACTCAGAGTCTTCAGTTATAGAGAGCGAGAAAAGAGGACGGTAGAGGCAAATTATTTGGGAACAGTGATGAGAATCAAACCATTGAGTCTGACGTCGCTGAGATCAAATGGGAGAAACGTCTTATCGACAAGGCTATCCAGTAGCTTTTAAAGTTATAGTACGTTCAAATTAAACCTATAAGCCGCCCGCTTTTTTCGTCTCACCATTCGCTACATCATTTTCCATTTTGAACTATCCATTAGGTCATCTACCTTTCCATTATAAACCTACTGGCACATCCACAACAATATATGCAGGAGCAACCACTATTCAATAATTACCGAAGTTCTCTCCGAAACTACATTTACAACAAGGCAGTACTAAAACTACCAGCGTAAAAATTAAACAAATTTTGCCTGAAAGATCATCCATCATGTACCCTTCTACTTGTGCCGAAGATATCTATCTTTTCACCGAACTTGTCCACCAAATACCCAAGAATCATGTGATTCAATCCACTCTTAAAAATATCCGAAGTTCCAAACCATAGGGGAATAAAAATTGATACAAGATCAAACACCACTGAAATAGAGCTCAGATTCACTTAACGTCTCCCAGATCTCCAGTCATATATAAATACAAACATGAGAGCACTTTAGCCCAGCTGACGCTTAAAAAGGCCCGCCGTCAACCATGTCAAGACTATACATCAATCATTACCGCAACTTCAGAAAGATGGTCGGCAGTGGAACCACAGTGCAGTTGCCAATTCTACAAATAAATATCAACCTCGTTAGCCAACCAGAAGTTGTCAATATAATAGCAAATTCTCTAAGCGACATATCAAAAAGATCCCAAAAGCAGTCTTTTATACAAAAGGAAATAGATTCCAACCCCCTTATCAAAACCTATGACACAGTATGGAGAAGACACCCTAAACCAAATGTATGGCTTTGGTATCAGAGGCCATTTCACCTACTTCATGCAAAACCTCCTGACGTACAACACTTTACTGTGGAACTCCAAGGAATCTGCTCCCCCAACGAATGTAGAAACAGGGGTGCCACAAGGATACGTCCTGTGCGCCACCATGTTTATAATAACCATAAACGACCTACTACTACAGGTCCCACTCAGCTCATCAAGAGATTTTTAGTCCTGGATGAGTTAATTTTCTAGCTCTCAGGCGTACATACTCCAGAATTCTCCAACAATCACTTACATGAAGATACAAATGCAATCCGATCATCTAAAAACAATGCTTTACAATCTCGATGGAAACAACTGCTGCCGTCGCCTTCAGAAGAAGAAGATATACCCATAACCTAACCCTGCATATAAACAAAGGGCCGATTACCTTTATAACAGAGGCGAGGCTCCCCTGATTCATTTTTTACCCCAAGATAATATTGAGGCAACATATTAATGACCTATGAAAACACTGCCTACTCGTCACCAAGACACTTGATTGGTTCCGCTCATACCTATCCTCCGGCACTCAGTCGGTCGCACTCGATAACCTCTCCTCCGAGCCCACGCCCATTCATTCTGGGATGCCTCAGGGCTCAGTCCTTGGTCTCCTCCTTTCTCGCATCTACTTACTTCTTCACGATTCGGGCTTTTCCTTCCACCTCTATGATGATGACACTCAGATATACCTTTCCTCATCCCTTGTGTCCTTCTCTCAATCAATTACCAAGCTCCTTTCAGCCTACACCTCCATAAACGAATAGCTGTCTGCCAACTATCTCAAACTTAACCACGATAAAACTGGAGTTCTCCTTGTTGGTAGTGCTTTGATGGTGAAGAAATCTAAAGCTCTCTTGCCCTCCCTTAACCTTGGGGAAACCAATGTCGCCTTCTCTGATACCGTCAGTAATCTTGGTGTTATTTTCGACGAGCAACTCTCGTTTAAACCGCATATCCTTCGTATCTGTAAGTCTTCCCTCGGTTTCCTCCGCAACTTTTCACGTGTTCGATCCCATTTTGATCGACGAAGCCTTGAGACTGCTATTCTAGCCTTCATCACCTCACGCTTAGACTACTGCAATTCTCTTCTAGTGAATCTCCCTTTTTCGTCACTTCACCCACTACAGCTAGTTCAAAACTATGCTGCCCGGCTCCTCCTTCACCGCCCCCGGTTCTCTCCTTCGATGCCTCTGTTACAGGAGCTACACTGGTTACCTATTCGCTTCCGTACCCACTATAAAATTCTTCTCATCACCTAAAAGGCCCTAAACCTCGAGGCTCCACCTTATCTCTCGGCTGCCCTCTTCCGTCGTCAAACTCCTCGGTTACTCTGGTCTAACCTCGCTCCCCTCCTCAACACTCCTCGTTCTGTCCTCTGCTCGATGGGTGACCGTTCCTTCTCATTTTGTGCTTCTAGACTCTGGAATGCTCTTCTGCCGAAGTCCGATCCTCTCCCTCCCTTGCTACTTTTAAACGTCTCCTGAAGACTCATATCTTCAGAATTGCCTTCTCTCCCCTCTAAACTTTCTCTAACATTCGCTACACAACCTGCGCTCTGGGAGGGCTAATAGCCCTTAAGGGCACATTATAAATAACTATTATTATTATTATTATTGTGTTTGGTGTTTTTTACATGTAGGGATCATAAGTTACGAGAATACCAACACATCACCCTAAACACTTAAAAAATATTGCCCATACAAGCAACATACTTTAAGGATTATTGAAATTTTTTTGCAAGAACATTAAAAACATGTGGTAAAATGAAGGGCGCACACATGACAACCCACAGCCTTTCCAAATCAAGAACAACGTAGAAAAATGGATTTAAAAATCAAAGAAAATTTAAAGAGATGAAGTTGTCCTAGCGCGATTGTGGCTAGGACACAACAGGATGACTCGCAGCTACGCTTTTCAAAATTCTACCTTCCTCAGGGCTCCATATGAAACGCTAGATCTTTTCAAAATCAACTTCTAGTATTTTTATATGTTGCTATACATTTTCTCATGCTTTTTGACCTGGAAAAGACGTATATCACAACTATTTTGTCCTAGGATGTTGGTAAGCATTGCCGTATAGAGCTTTAAATTTTTACCCTAAATCGTCTAAAAAACACAAGTTCCGGGGTTCATTGAAACATGTTTTGGATTCTAACTTTTTTGAGCTGAATAAGATAGAGCAGCAAATTAGGTATCAAATGAAAGAGCTTAAAATTGATGTCTAAATAATAGTAATAAATTAATAATGTTTCATAATTTAAAATAATAATAATTATCTATCATTTACCATGAAATAGAAAGTTAGAATCTAAAAAAACTATCTACAAATTACAATTTAACAATGGCCTTAAGCAAGGAGTTGAATTAGCTCCTTAGGTGAACAGTTGCTATTACAGAACATCCATGCATTATCCACAGTCAGGTGTCAAGTGGGCCATCTACCAGATCTCTTACGGAAACTGTTCTAGGTGGATACCTTTCAACTTTTAGCAATGATTCTCAGCTTCTCACCAATAGACAGGCTATTCAAAGCTTCAGAATTTTCCAGAAAATTCAGAGAGGCACAAAGTTCAAGAGCTTGCATATGAAAAGGTTGAATCTATCATCCCATTCTAGCAGATGGCTAAGATCAAGACACTGACCAAGTACGGCACACTAAAGGTCGTCATGAAACTACATGAGAAACATCGTGCTCTGGTGAAAAACAAATGAAGAGTTAGTACTCATGGATGAAAAGTAGAAGCATTTTTGCTGGAATTAGATTGCCTGTTCGATATAGAAGTTCCAGATGCAATCCAGGAATTTACAGAACGACAGACTGTTATCCAAAGAGGAGAAAGGTGTGGATATCAGGCTCTACGAATACCAAAAGAAAGAGAGGAAATGCCCTATATTTGGCTATGACAAGAATTTTGAGACAAGATGCTTAGAGCAAGCAGTGAGGAATGAAAGACCGCGGTATAGACCCAAACGGGGTAAAACTAATTACTTTGAACGTCACAAAAAGTTTTAAGATTTACTCCATCGCGATATTTAGCATGTACTTAACAATTACTGTCTTAACATGTTGAAATATTTACAGCTGTAGCAGAACAAGAGGTAGCGGTTCATGTGCTGATATTACCTGCGTGATTTACTTACAACGACGCTAACACAGAAGACATAGCTCACCATCAGCTTCATCCTGGATGTTCTTACCATCGAGATATTGTGATGAGTGTGACTTTGACGTTTCTAATGAAGGTCATGGAATGTAATGGCATATGTAATGCAGCTGACCATCTTGGTCTATCAGACAATTAATTTACTTCTATGGTTTCTGCAACCTTGAAAGCTGGAAGAGCTGATCTGGATAACTTCGTTATCTCAATCTTAACAACACGTCGCAACAGAATGCTGCGAATGCTGCCCCAAAATAATATCAGCGAGTCATATATCCAAGTTAAAAAAAAAAACACTGTACGCTGTCATACATTGGAATGGAAAGTTACTCAAAGATGTCTGGCGCAGAGAGCCTGGTAGTACCTTAGAGACTTTAGTTGTGATTGTGTCTGGTTTCACTTCATACATTGAAGGAAAGTTATTTGGAGTATCTGTCATTAACAATTCTTATGGCACAGCTCACACTGAGTCTTCAATGGATTTACTGGAGACATGTGAACTTAAGGATAATGTTACTACCGGTGTTTTGGACACTGCATCAAATTACAGTAGAGTTCATAGAGGAGCTGCCAAACTGCTAGAGAAAATGCAGAAGTAAACGATGTTTTAATCTGGCCTGTCAACATCCCACCCTGGAAATACTAGTAGGAACAGTTTGAGAGAAGCTGTTTGGAAAGCTAGAGAGGCCAAGCAAACCACAAATAAACTGGCTATAAACAGAAAATGGCTGAAGGAAAAGAAGTAGAGCAGTGGATAAATACTCTAAAAGATATTGTAACAGTAGAAACGCTACCAAGAGCTGACTATATGAAAATGACTGACTTGACAGACATTGGTTTTGGAGGAACAACTTGAGGTATTCACTGGAATTGACTAGTTGGCACTCATCAGGTCAGATGGATTACAGGAAACATGTACTTCATGAAAATCCTGATCTTTGCAGATGAACTTAAGTACGACGAAGACACTGTATCTAAGCTGGAAGGACTCAACACCTTCCTTGTGCTGTTCTCACTGCTATATGGATAGTGTCAACGTATGTTGCAGATTCTCCCGTGAATAATTTAAATCTAATTCAGAACATCTTGAAGTACAAGAAAACTAACACAGAGCTTTCCGATGGAGTACTTGATAAGAGGGAAAACCAAAAAATGGTACCTGATGCAGAAGGTCGTTCCATTTGCCCTGTTCAGGGTGAGATTGAGTAACACAATAAAGATCAGCATTGCTGCCCAGTTCCATGCCACTAATAAGCCAGGCAGCTTCAGAACAGGAAAGCCTCTATTCCAGAGAGTGTCAGTTAAAACCTCTTTGATTGATCTCATTGGTCCATAATCACAGTTCCTGTTGCACACACTAAACATTGGATCCGAGTGGCGGCTTCTGGAATCTGTCACGTCTTGGCCACATAATGAAGAATACAGAAAAGAGTTGGACAATGTTAAGAACCTCAAAGCAGTAAATGAAAATGCTAAACGTGGTATCATAATGATGAGTGATTTTGAAAATTATTAGAGAGAAAGAAGAAAAAGGAGAGAGTAAAAGAGAAAGCAAGAAAATGAGAGAAAATGAAGAAATAAGGTAAAGAGAGAAAGAGAAAAAAGAAGAAAATAGAGAAAAAGAAAATGAGAGAGAAAGGAGGAAATAGGAAAAATAGAGAAAAGAGAAACAGAAAAGGAGAAAGAAAAGAAAGGAAAACCAAATAAAGCGAAAAAGAGAAAAGAGAGAAAACGAGAAAAAAAGAGAAATAGAAAAAGAGAGAAAAGGAAGAATACAGAAATAGAGAAAAAGGAGAAAATAGAGAAAGAGAGAAGAGAAATAAGCAAACTAGAGAAATAGAGAAAAGGGGAAGACAAATGAGAAAAAGATAATAGAGGAAAAAAGGAAAAGAGAACAAAGAAAAAAAGCGAGAGAGTATATGTGTATATGAGAGAGAGAGTGTTTGTTTGTGTGTGTGTGTGTGTGTAGAAGAAGCATATTACACCCCTAAGTTGTGAAGAGATGTGAATGAGTCTTGCGGACGGATGCATTTAATGTGGAGACGAAAAAGAGGTGCGAGAGGGCGGGAAAGGGGCGACCTCGCACTGCCTGCACGTCACCGTTATCTTCCCATTGCAAGACGGATCAATTTAAGCGAGTTCCCTCCTTTACAGACTCACTCTTAATACCATAGTCGGTGTATCCACAAGCGCCACAAATTCCCCGATTCTATTGACCACCACTTTTATACCCAATAGTAAATTAAAAAAAAAACAACTTATTATGGCATCTCTCTCTAAAAGTTCGGAAAAAGTGTTTCATAAGAAACGTTTGGAATTAGGCAAATTGGAACGTGCGAAAGAAACAGCCCAATTATGCTCTTCGAGCGCTCCGGCAGCGACACGAGGCTCGCATAAAACCTGACCTCGTTTCTCAATGATGGCAAGACCCATAAGGGCAAGGTGGATAGGTCTTGGGCCCCAATTAGGGGTATTTTTAGCGGCAGTCCAGGTTCACAACTAAGGGCAGTAGACTAAGTAAAGATTAGACTTTATATCTATGGTAGAGTAGGACGCAATCGAAATTTGTTGCAGTGTATTTTGGATGATATTGAGTTGGCGGAATGTGAGGCCCCTTTAGGGCCCAAGAAGGATTAATTGCCCCAATTGGCTCAAAGGAGGGAGGCTCACCTTGTAGTCCCGTGAAATGTAATTAGTTACAGACATCTTACGGCAAATTTCCTTCTTGATTGCTCCTACGAGCTTAGGGGAAAGCGGATGTGGATGAGTATGCATCCGTTTCCCTCTTCCGTATATGACAGTGATGGCTCTTAATATCCGCGAGAAAGCGGAAATGAGGTTTAAATGTGCACCAATCCCTATGTTATCAGGACGTCATCCCTTAGCAAAGGGTACGAAGGTAATAAAAATAGAATCAGGCAACCCTCATTTCCTTTCCCTATACACCTGCTTCAAACCCAGGTTCAACCGTGGGTACTTCCTAATCCGGATCCAATTGGAGCCCCACACTCGCCGATGTTGACTACCCAAGAGATCGGACAGAGAAAGAACTTTTCAGATTTTCACTTTTGTGCATAAAGAGACCCGACTTCAGGCAATTCCACGCGGACACATTGCAAGAAAGGGGAGGGTGTGACCAGACCACAAAGCTTTCCTCATCACCCGGAGTGTCCCTCCAACCCCGCAGAAGGGCGAAGGGGGGTGGAGCGAGGGTAAGAAGACTAAACCTCGTGCCCAAAATAGCAGCGGGTGACGAGCCATGGTCGCGTGACACAAGACACGAAATCCGGCTCAGACAAACATTTGAGTCTCACACCGCTCGTATTTAAGGTTCAGCCAATAATGCTGTGACTGTGGCACTCTCTCTCATAATATGACTAATCCTACTGAGGACAGACGCCAAGGCCTGCGAGGACTAACGGGTGGATACAGTGGCGGATCCAGGATAAAGATTTTGTGGAGTCTAACTTGAATTTCTCCCTCTGAGTAGTCTGAGAAAAGGGTATTGACGATTAATAATGGTTATCTTACACACCATTGATAATAAATAACAGCGTCTCATAAAGGAGCAAGCACTAACTCTCTGAGATTCGATTTTTTTTTCACATATCAGATAATTATGAATTGTGGTTTATTATAGTTCTGGACGTCAGCTAAGCTATAATACTGAAAAACCAAAACAAAATAGAGTTAACCTGAATTTTAGACATGTATCATATAAGGTACATTCGATCGGAACGGTTTAAAAAAACTTCTATAAAAATTCTATATTATTATATAATTCCTTCTGAATAGTAGAATACATGTATGGTTTAAAAAAGAAATATAAACATGAACGGGTCTGAAATTTGGGGGTCTTCAGCCCCCCTTCCTTTGGATCCGTGCCTAGGTGGATAACAGGGTGCACACAGAGCAATGTACGGTTCCTATAAAGTGGCCATTTTCCCAATTTCCGTATCTCCAGTAGTTCCTTTGGGGGATATACTTGTTTATATAATTACCACAAATTTTCATATCGGCAAACTTTACCACTCGTACTAAATCATTCCAAAATCTTTATCAGTCTCATTACTATAATCCCAGAGTCCAATCAATAAAAAAATCCACAATTAATCTTTATAAACCAAATGTAACTTCATCTAAATGATTCTAGTTCACATTCATAACCAACCTTTTATTACTCCAAAACACAAAGACATCTTAATTTATTCCTACTACGACGACTCAGACGTGGTTGCTCTTCATTAACTCACATAAACTTCATAACATAACATAAAATAACAATTCAATGGGTCTAAAAAGCCACAAGGGCCTATCAGAGGTCATCCGAGTCAACTTCCTACCATAAATTGTTCCACAAGATTGCGTCTAAAACTGCTTTAAAAAAACATCACCATCTCGTAAACGAAATGATACAGGTACAATGCACAATATCAATAATATATTATAATAAATACATTCTTACAGAAATAGCTCTCCTCCTTCCTCCAAAATCTGCATTCACAGGAATGTATCTAGAATAGCACCTACAAAACAATATCGATAATGCAATATACTTATCTAACCTGCGCTAGAAAACATTCAAATTTGGACTGCTTATTGTCTCCTGTTGTAAATCATTCCAGTAGTCTACAACTATCTTGGGGAAAAACTATTTTCTCACATCCAAACTCTATGTTTATTTTTTTTAAATTTTCAAGTGGTGGCCCCTAGTCATATTACTATCTTCCAACTCAAAGAACTTAATAAAATCATCTTCTTCACCCCAGAAGAAATTTTAAAAGGCTCAATCATGCCCATTCTCGCGCGCCTTCTTTCATCTCTCATAGAAAGCGAATGTCTAAAATGACATCATTTAAACACATTCATTTAGTCTTTCATCTTTCCTTAATTACATATACTTCCTTCACATTTCATACATTCACTCGATTCACATTTTAACGCAATAATCATTAATAGCACAGCACTAATGAAAATGGCACGACAGAAAGAACTGGGGTAATTGTAGTATCTGAAAACTGTTCTGCAAACCAGATTTTAATGATTTTTATCAATGGATTTAGTTTTTAAAATTAAATAGATCCTTTCGTCTTTCTATGAATCCACAGCGCCAAAATTATTGTCAATACAGAGTGTTGATGGAAGTCCTTAAAAGGTGTTGGATGTCAGGAAAAGAGGGTGAAGCACAGACCAGCCAAAATAGTTCTTAGGCCTTACAAATGGATTAAGCGTAGCGACTGGAAGAGATAGAAGAGAGAGGTTCAACAATGTTGATTCTAATTTATTCTTTACTTTGAAAAAGGAGAAATAATAGGGAATTAAAAGAGGAACGTGACGAAGATTTTTTTTAGTAACGTGCTACTCTATATCTCACTATGTCGATCGTCGTTCCCCGTTTTGCTCTTTTATTGTTTTGGTAATAACATTGTAACTATTCAGCCGATTCTAAAGAAATTTGAAACCCTTATGTTGTTTTGCATTTTCTTTCGAATGATATAATTGTCAAAGTCCTCTCAATGATAGCCGGGGAATTATTTGGAAATAACATAATAACTATTCGCCCGATTTTAACGAAATTTGAAACCCTTATGTTGTTTTACATACATTCTCTTTTGAATGATATAATTGCAGAAGTCCTCCCAAGGTTAGTCCGGGAATTATTGACAGTTTCGAAGGTCGTAAGGTCATAAATCAGAATAAGTGAGAGTCCGCGACTTTTGGTCAGCAGACCTTGTTTACTTGTAATCTAGTCATTCGCAATACACTTCATACTAATGCGATTAATTTATTTAAAATTAGATTAGACACAGTAAATACTTAAAAGTAAACTAGAAAGCATTCATATAGCTCATACCTCTCCCAACTATCAGAAATACCCTATCTCGTATGTTAAAAAAAGTAGCTGTGATCCAGAATCTGGATCTAGTTCCGCTTCTAAATCTAATCAATTCTCCCTTGACCCCAAATCCACCCTAAAAAAAAAAATCATTGTAACCCTTCAATAACCTTTTGTTATATTTTGTACTCAATCCTACAGACAGAGTACTTCACATTCTAGGGGTAAATAGCCAGAAAATACGATTACTCAGACATCACAGACGTCTTTGACGAACACGCACTGAGGGAAGAGAGAGCGTCAGAACGAAATGTTCCCAGTCAGTGGCGGATCCAGGATAAAAATTAGGGACGGGGGCTAACCTAAATTCCTCCCTATGATGTGTCTGAGAAAGGGGCATTGATCAGTAATAATGGTTATCTTACACACCATTGATTATAAATAATAGCATCTCATAAAAGAGTGAGCACTAACTCTCTCAGATCCGATCTTTTTCCACACATCAGAAAATTATGAATTGTGGTTTATTGTAGTTTTTGGACGTCAGCTAAGGTAGAATACTGAATTTAATAATTATTTTTGAGATTTACCTGTATTTTAGACATGTATCATATAAAATACATTCAATCGCAACGGTTAAGAAACCTGTTTTTATATATATTCTATATTATTACATAACTCTTTCTGAACAGCAGAATACAAGTAAGGCTTGAAAAAGAAATATAGATATAAACAGGTCTTAAAGAGTTAATAACAGCATCTAAAACAACATTGGTCCTGCTATTTTCCATAAACATCAACCTCCTGTTCCTTTGAGCAAAGACAATGATTACTCTGTCTATTCTCTACAGCAGAACTGACGGGACCAATACAGAAAGCAACATATTTTCCGTTCGCATCTCCAAATACCACAACCCAAATTAAACTGAGTTTGCAAGATGGTATATGTTGAGTCTACAAGGTGAAAGCATCCCTTCTTTGTACGAGCGTTAGCTCAGTGGTTGAGCACTGGTCAAAGTAACCAGAGGTCTGAGGTTCGAGTCCTTGCAGGGGCTACGTGTTTTTTTCTCGTGGCTTTTCTTGGGCCATCTCTTGTAAGATGTCTGTTCTCCTGTTTCTGTGTAACCTTTGGCACACATTTCCTTTATCAGGCAGTATAAACCTAATCGTGGCAGATGCTTTGTAGTTTGCACGCCAACTACAACTGGCCGATAGTTTTCGGTCGTACAAAGAAAGGATGCGTTCATTATATATAAACCACAATTATGAATCAGATTCTATTGATAACAGAACTAGTTGCGGCTTTTGTCATCGTCATCTGTATGGTAATAGAACAATGCCGTGCGAACTAGCCACATAAATCCCGTGAGCAAACGAAAATAAATAAACTGGCTATAATACGATAAAACATAATATAATAGGAATATTAAAGGAATTTAGCTGTTGGACAGAAGTCGGATAGACATAAGGTAGGCGCTACTAATCCCTAGGATTGATGTCGTTGTATGGTTTGTCGATTGAAGAGGCGGCTATATTAGATAACTATTTATTAAATCTATATTGTCCGTCTAGAATATTATAATTTTCCACAAACACCATTTAGGATAGATCTGCAGTTTTAAAAGAGAATGGCACGCATAATCCTAGCCTATTTGTTGTTTTTTTGCTAGATTTCAGCTTTTTTTAGCTTTTAAAAGCTTTTTTCATCCTAATTAATTATATTAAACTTATATAAACAAATTTACCAAGAAAATAACTTAAAAAGCTAACAACAGCTAAAATCTAGCCCCAAAATCCCTGCTAAAATATCGTGCTCCACTCTCCTTGAAAATTACCTATTTTTGCAATGCCGCAATTATACTTATGCAGTTAAAATCGGTAATATTACAAATAACCTAGCTCTTCATCAAGGCCTGAGAAGAAGTTCTTTTTACGAGCACGAGAGGATAATTCATAGACCAGCGTTTGTAACGCGCACAAAGGTTTACTTGTCATCCGCCTTTTTATGTATTACCTCTGCTATCGACGAAACTGGGTAATTCATATATTTCCCTTAGGTCTGCTGTGGAATTCAAGACTTATTTTTTCCATGTCGAAATTATAGTTACTTAGATAAAATCGGAATGTTGCAGCTATGTAACTAAGATACCCGTCTAACGCTAACAAAAGTTTAAGTGTTAAACTGCGTTTTTATGTGTTACCTCTGCTATCTAAGATAATGAAAATTCATATAATTAATTTAGCTCCATCATGGAAATCTAGAATTATTTTTGCAGTGTTTCAATTATAATTATGCTATTAAAATAGCAATGTTACAGCTAACTAAGGTCTGGATCAAGCCCTCGGACTACGGTTTTCGTACTATCATGAGAGAGTACATTATAAGTTAGCGTTCTAATGAAAACAAATTTACATAATCCACGCTAACTACGCCATGGAGATACAGAAATATTTTTGAATTTCGCAACTATAATTAGACGGTTAAAATGACAATGTTTCAGCTAATTAAGCTCATTTTCAATCTCCCGGAATAGCTTAGTAGCTGCAAAATTTCGATTTTAATAGAATAATTATAATTGCGACATTGCAAAACTAATTCTAGATTTCCATGGCATAGCTAGTTTATGAATTATCCTCTCGTGATTATAAGATACTCTTCCCTAGGGTTGGATGAAGAGCTTAGCGCAACATTGCCATTTTAACCGCATAATAATAATGATAATATTGAAAAAATAATTCTCGATTTCCATGGCGTAGATAAATTAGATGGATCCTACATTTTTTTATTTCTCTTTGATTGCAGGGGTAATGCATACATGTTCCAAAATACCAGTTTACATTAAATTTATTTCTGTTCAAAATACTTGTCATTTTACCATAGAATTTGCTGTTGTAGAATCGCATTTCATTAAAACTATTATAATAGCAATAATTTAATTTAAATATTTATTTACTCAATTTAATTTACAAATTCTACATATATGTATACCGAAAAAGATGTCACGAAAGCTGTCGGCAAATCTTCTGTAAAACCATTATAATTTAACATAATTTCGTTTACTTTTGAAATCTCTAAGCAGATTTTTTAGGAAACCATTTTAATTTAAGATTATTTTGTTTAATTTTGAAATTCGCGAAATAGGAGTTATGAACCTCTCGAACAAAAAGTTACCAACAAATAAAGCTTGTCCCTATTAAATTGTAAGATGTTTGCTAACTTTTTTTTTAATGAAAATTAAGTATAGTAAACTTCTTTTAGAGTAATGTCAATATATAAAACCTGAATTTTCTTTAAAAAAAAGCACTTGAGAAAATATATTCTAATATTGAATAAGAGGGGCGCACAAGTTTTAGGCTACTGAAGCGTGTCATACTGATAGATATTTTTATAATAGTGCCTTAAGAGTAATATTTCGATGGCGGAGAGGGTCTATCATACCTTATTAAAGGACAATTTTTCATCGATTATGTACAAGAATTTTTCCACGACATCTAGAAATGTTATGAGTCGGAGACTAAGTTAGCTCGATCGCGCGTTTCACGATGTATTTGCGATTCTTTGCCTTCTTTTGTTATACCCCAACACAATATCATTTTTATATTGTAAATCGTGCGTCAAGGTTGTTGTTTGGGCGTTCGCGCGCAAGCGATTTAGGCAAGTAAATACTGTAATACCTCTTTGTATCGTTGTATTAGTGCCTTAGGAGTCATATTTCGATGGCGAAAAGGGTCAATCCCGATTTATTAAGACACACAAAAAAGCAATATTTCAACCCGATTCTGCAACACAAGAATTCTTCAACATCTTGAAATGCAATGAGAGGCTTAAGATACACGAGCGCCTTTGTTTTTAATGTTAATATTAGCGTATTTTTATTTTCAGAGCCAAGATATAGAAGGTTAAGTATGGTATTTAAACATGCTTAACTGCTTAGTATACTTCTATGCTCAAAAAGGAAGTTAATAAACTTCGATTTATCCTCACACAAAATGATTAGATCGCGAACATAAAATTATGCAGAAAGAGTAGCTTAAAAATATAGTTGAATAAATTCACTATGCACTTCAGTCGTAAAGCGGTTTGTGTGTGTTTGGCTTATAAAGTAGTTAGTAATAAGTTGAACGTTTTTAATCGTAATTAGCCTAGGGAATCTTGGGCACCATCCAAAGTAGGAAATTACTTTGGCAATGGATTGAGATTGAAAGTTGAATGTATGAAATAAAAGCAGTTCTTCAGAAGAGATATTAATTATAAGTTTTAACAAAATATATTTATTTGAGAAATCTAATATTTTAATATCTTAATTGAGGTAATATAAAATGGGGAGAGCTTGAGTTATTTAGGTCCTTTGAATTACCAAATTAAGAATCCTTGCAGTGCGATAATTATGGTGTTTTGAAAACAGGCAACGTCGTTAATCAATGAATAGAAAATTGTGATGATGTTTGTGAGTACAATTATTAAATAGAAGAATTGGCGATTGATTATTGAAACTATACGATATGTAAATAATTTAGGAATGATATGCCGATTACAATATATTGAAAATAAGGCGAAATTTATAATATATATAAGCGTGAGATAAATTAGTTCTAGGGTAAGCGAAAGTTCTATGACAATTAGTTCTGGGGTGAGCGAAATGTCTATGATAATGGTTAACGTGAATTTGGGGGTCTGTAATTGGAAAAATCACAGAATTAATTTAAGTTTGACAAAAGGGGGGAAAACCAAACTAAGAATTATATTTAAATTCTGACCAACCTTGCCTTGTTAACGCGGCAGCACAAATCAAATGGGACGATGCCTGGATTTTCGTGCGCTTGGCGAAAGGAAATGTTGCCAGTTGATTATTCCTGATATAAATTATATATATATATATATATATATATATATATATATATATATATATATCAGGACCATTTTTTCTAATTTGTATTACCCCGATTGGTTCATATCGTCTGCCCATTTTGCAGCTAGGAAAACATTCTATGGTAATAAGCCTTCCCGCACTAATGACTTCAACAAATGTATAACATTGCAATTTAATAATAAATTAAATAGTTTAAAGGAAATATTTGGAAAAACGGGTATTAATCTAGCCTTTAAATATAATAATTCCTTAAACCAATTGATGATGGCCAAGAAACCCAAAGAACATCATAACATAGGAGTATATGCAATTCCATGCAACGATTGCCATAAAGTTTATATAGGGGAAACGGGGAGAAATCTAGACAAGAGATTGTACGAACACAAAAGAGATATTAGAGTGGGCAGCGAAAGCAGTGGAATATTTTGCCATGTTAGAGACAAGAATCATACGATCGATTTCAATGGAAGTAAAATGGTATTTAAATCGGCTAACTCTGTTAAGAGAAGAATCGTAGAATCGAGCTTGATATCGTCAGTTCCTAATTTAAATCTATCTGAGGGTCAATTTTCTTTTAATCCTGTAATAAGAAAGCATATAAACAAAATAGTTAAATGTCAGCCCTTCAATATGTTTAGGTCTAACCCCCCATCCATCCAGATTAGCCACAAGTAGGGGATTGGGGGAAAAAGAGGGGATCTTGTGTTATGCTTATATACACTTCTCTTATATTTTCTACCCAGTGTCAGTTGAAAAAGGGTGTGAGATACACCGAAACTGTTCGGAATTAAATTGTCTTCGGAGAAGACAATTATATATATATATATATATATATATATATATATATATATATATATATATATATATATATATATATATATATATATATATATATATATATATATATATATATATATATATATATATATATATATATATATATATATTGTTTAGGGTGAAATTTATATACAAACTTGCAGGGATGAAATCACTACACTAGCAATCAAAATCAAAGCAAATTTCCTATGTTCTTATGTAAATGTTATCGCTTGAAAATCCATTTTCTTTAATATCCGGGTGCGTTTTTATTCTCGTATTTTGTAAATATGTAGGTATAATTTCCTGCTTACCAAAATGATTTAACTAATTATGAAGGGTTATAAAATTGCAATAAAAATATAATAATAACAATATTAATAAATATAACAAAAGTATCATCTATGGTTTGTTATCAATGTAAATAAATTTCTAAAAGATTAATTAAGGGTATATTTCTAATCAATTAACTTCGTTAACATAACAAGTTGAAATATTAATATCTTGAATGTAAAAAGGAATATTATTAACTTAAAGCTACTTTGTAAATAAAAACATGTCTAATATTTCTAATAATTTCTTTTTGAGATTTTATAGAAAAAATTACACTGTACCTACCTACATTCAGAGCAATACTATAATTTACTCTCATGTTCGTAATTTATTCAAATTAATATATATATATATATATATATATATATATATATATATATATATATATATATATATATATATATATATATATATATATATATATATATAGGTTGAGGATAAATCTCAAAATGAGACATGTAAAATTACTTATTTAATTAAATACAACGTTTCGGGTACCTTACTCATCTTCTGGTCTATAAGATAGATACATAAATTCATTTGCCCCAGGGGTCACCAGGGGATCTACATTGGCAGCACTGTTCGCTCACTTAGGGCTAGGGTCTGTTCTCATCTTGGTATTAGCTCTCGCACTGGCTCCACCTTGACCAATAAAGAAACTTCTCCCATTCGAGATCATTCAATTAAATATACGACAGAAATTTCCCACAAAAACTTTCAAATTATAGGACATGCAAAGGACTCCACTTCCCTGCGCATTCTCGAATCATTATTGATAAAACAACTAAATCCCAGTTTAAATTCTGATTCAACTGCTTTTCCCCTTCTCATTTCATAAACCACTCAAAATATTTTCACAACCTACCAATCTCTAATCGGTTCCCTCTATAATCTTTCCTCAGTCTCTCCGCTTTTGCCGTCCACTAAAGGTGACTAATATTTTTGTGTACCAATTAATTGCCCCAATTAGTATATTTTTTATATTTATCCATATTTATAGCATCTATATTTAGTGTCAAGTTTTCAAATGATTTTTTCACATTTTCAATTTATTAAATAATTTATTACTATTTCTGCTTCATTAAGTGACTAATATCTGTGTCAACCAATAATTGCATCAACTAGTGTTATATTTATCCATATTTAAAGTACCCATAATTGATCCATATCTAAAGTTTCAATAGTTTTCAAACGATTTGTCATAATTTCAATTAACTAAATAATTTATTTCTAATCATTTTGTGCATTATAATTTCCGTAATCTTAAACTTGTTCTAAATCTATCTTATAGACCAGAAGATGGGTAAAGTACCCGAAACGTTGTATTTAATTAAATGAGAAACTTTACATGTCTCATTTTGGGATTTATCCTCAACCTGAAAATAAGCCTTCTTAGAAGCAAACCTATAGAATATATATATATATATATATATATATATATATATATATATATATATATATATATATATATATATATATATGTGTGTGTGTGTGTGTGTGTGTGCGGTTAAGAAGACAATTTTCTGGCTAACTAACTTTTGATCGAAGACCTCGGGAGTAGCTCTTCTCACATACACGAGAAGATAACGCATAATCAAGCTTCCGAGGGCTTCGATGAAGAGCCAGCTAGCTATAAAATTGCCTACATATAATCGTCTACATATAAACTCGCGAAATGTTTGAATTCAATTTTTACTCCGTTTATCCTGTCCAAATTCCCCATAAAGTTGACCAATGATTTTTTTTATATTCTTCACAGTTCCCCACCATGGGCCATTCCAGTTTCTCTCAATGTCGAGAAACTTTTCATCAATTTGACAATGGAAGAAACAATCGAAATAATCATAAAGTCCGTCTTTGAAAACACTGATTTGTTTCCCCCACGGACGGAACCCCAAATATTAGAGCAACTTTTAAGACTATGTACAACTGAAGTTCCATTACGAAGCCCAGATGGCAACATTGCCGTCAAATTGACGGATAAGCGATAGGGTCCCTCATTGGACCCTACTTTTGCCAAATTCTACATTGAAAACCTAGAGGAAATAGTCAACAAAGAATGACGAACCTACCAAAGTTTTACACCAAAAAAGTTGATAACATATATGTACCTTACAAGTAACGACGAACATGAATTACTACAACTAAAAATGACCTTAGGGTCGCATTACGTTTCCAAATTCACATAAAAGTTGAGTGTACGCGGTCGTATCCCCTTCTTGGATGTAGGCGACAAACTTCGGTCAATGCCTAACGCCAAAAGCGAGTGCACCGATAATTATAAAAAAACGGTAATAAGCTTATCCATAAGAAGAACTATCAAGAACTGCTCAACGTGGACCGCACTTGACTAAGAATTTTGACAATCCAAACAGATCCTAGTCAACAATGGCAACTGCAACAGAGAATTTGACAGACTACAGAAGAAAATTCTCAACTCAATGTTTGAGGTACAGGTGGAAAGGGAAATTGAAAAAGTAATATCACTTTAATACAAGAATTAAATGACGGATGCCTAGAAAACAGACGAAAGAATACTGAAAGATATCATAAATATCAACACTACCTAAGGAAATGACCAAAAGTTATTTCGACCAATATACTATAAAAACACAAAAGTAAACAACCTATTAATGAGAAACAACTTCTGTGAAAAACAATCCATCCTAAAGGCTACAAATGCGGTGTTCAAATTCAAATGCCCCCATGAGGACTGCAAGCCTCATCCAAACAATCAATATATTGGTATGACCATTACTACCCTCAGCCGACGCTTAACGATGTACTCTCAAAAAGTTGGAATCAAAGCATTCTATAGCGAACAGCACAACGAGCAAATTACATTAACAATTCAAGTTAAAAACACTACTATCCTCAGGAAGAAACTCGGATCTTTGCCGCCTGAAGATTCTGGAAGCTCTTCTTAACAAAGAGATGGGCCCAAACCTCAACACCCAGTGCACCAGATTGGAGCGAGTATTCCACCTTTTTTCCGAATAGTGAACCGCACTCTGACCTATAAAAGCATCAAATAACGAAAACGAATTCCTAAACAAGTACGAGTTTGGATTCGGGAAAAAAGGAGCACAGAGATGGCCCTCACGGTCATCACTGAGAAAATTGCTAAAACAAAAAAGGAAAAGGTTATCGTTGATGTCGTCTGCAGGGACGTATCAAAGGCATTCGGCAAGGTTTGGGTAATGGGCTTGCAATATAAAATCCTACATTTACAAATAAATAATAAATTAGAAAGACTACTCTGCGGCTATGTGATGGAATGACCAGCATACATCGAGAGTCAGATAAATAAAATCGACAAAGATGCGACTTGTCCTGTGTCTGGGAGTTCGATTTCTCGAATGACAAGTTAAGGAGAGTCGCTTAGAAATTGAGTCCGTATGTCCTGGTCTTGAGCTAATTCTAGTGCATCAAAGTCATTAGATGAGAGACAAGAGAGTTGCGTGTCCGGTAGTGACGAAATGTGAAAAAGCGCTTCCGGTACGAAGTTTGAAGAAACAGGAATATAGCGAGTGTCACTCGTGATTTGCAGAATGAAATCCAAATCAAAAGAATCTACTGCGGAATGCACTGAATAATTGTAACATGCAGAAATTACACTAACCAATTAATTGAGGTCAGTGAGTATAGAAAAATCACTCCCTTCCAATTATTGACAGAAGTGGCGGACAGTGAGGTAAATACCAAACAGTTCGCGTGAGAACGTACTATGCCTCGTTTGAGAATCAGAAAGAGAGTGAGAGAAAAAAGCGAGAGCTACCTAAGAATTATGCACTTTCTGCTGCAATTTGCCTCCGAATGGGTGAATGACACGTCCGGGGCGACGCTGATAGGGGTACAAAGAGAAAGATAGGCCAAACAAACAGCGGGGGTAATGGCGCGAGAAAATGATTCGCACGCCTCTAAAAAGAAGGGAGTTGAGTGGTTACATGATATGAGAAATGATTCTCTGGTAGAAATTGACCATACCAGAGAACCGACGAAATTGCTTGAGCAAAGAAGAATATCGATGAAAATTGTAAATAACTAGAACTTTGTCCTCGAGAGGACGAGAAAAGTAGAGTTGGAACACACCGAAAGTACAACTAAAAGTGTTGAGTAAGATACCATACTTTTCTAAACGAGCTAAAACCTGACGACGGTGATCCAAATGCTCATCTAAAAATTAATATGCTATCAAAAGGTCGCCTATATAGTAAAAGACAAAAAGGAAGACCTCTAAGAACCTAATTCAAGAAGCGTTGGAAGATCTGACCACGGTTACGAAGACAAAAAGGCATTAGAACAATCACGAAGGAGCCAAAAGGTGTGGTGGCAGCCGTCGTTTAAACATTACCAGGAGGAAGAGAGATCTGGTTGAAAGCACGAACCCGATCCAGACAAGAAAAGATTGATCAACCGAAGAGAGAAGATGTGAAGTCCGATAAATACGGGTTTCATTTGAACATACAAAAGGCCTGTAATCGCCAAGAGCCCTCAAATCGCCAAGTGTAGTCTTAGGTACGACATCGAATGAAGAAGCCAAATGTGAATTAGATGGGCTAGATATGCCGGCATCCAGCATATACTCAAACTTCTTTTTCATGACCGAGAGCCTATCCGGGCCTAGACAGCTCCTCCCTTCGTCTAAATCCAGTGCGTTTCACAAGCTTATCCTTGAGGGTAAAGTCAGAAATTTCTACCAGAAGGCGCTGGAATTGAGGCTCAACCGAAGGGAGACAGGAAGACAGGAGAGAGCTTTAGGAGGAAAGAAGAAACTAGAAACTGTGAGAGATGTCGTACAGTCGACAAATTTGCGGTGATGAAAATCGACCAAAAGGTCATAGCATGAAAGGTCATCATTGCTCAAAATAGGAGAGTCTACCTCAGTAATGACGAAATTCCATCGAAAAACTCGACGGGGGCGGAGGGAAACTCGAAGGTTGCGATTTCCATAGGTATTAATGTCAAAATTGTTGGCCGCTCGAAAAAGTAAGCTAGAAGGAGGACAAGCTTTGTGCCCTTGAGAAGTTGGAAGGACACTAAATTGAGCACCAGTGTCTACCAGGCATGGCAGATTAGAAAGTGGGTCATAAATACGGAAAGGTGAAACAACCTGTCGAGTTGAAGTTGAGGCAGAAGTGTTGGACCCTTTCCTCAGTTGCCTTATCAGTTTAAAGCAGGCTGAGTGGATCGAGAAGGTGGAGATTGATGTGGTGAAGTAGGTGAGAATGATGGTTGAGTGGGAGAGTGATGTGGTAAAGTAGAGGAAAAATATGGTGTTCTTTGGATTATTATACAGGCATCACTAATTAAACTGTAGAGCATTATGCCCGCAGTAGCGATGCTACCAATATACACACGATGATATTTGGTGAGATGACCAGTTCGAGGGTGAAGTAAGGAATGTCGAAGCTCTGCATGGTAGACATCGCACGGCGTTATTGCTAAATTTCCAATGATTACAGGTTGTATCAGAGGGATAAGACCTAAAATTAGGGTAATGAATGAAGTGAAGAGTAGGACAAAGGTTAGTATGTTGTACATCGCCTCTTTTGCTGGAGTACATCGTTGGTTACGTCGTCGGGAAGAAGAGCTGCTGCTCCCGTGATACTTGTGTTAGTTGTGCTGCTGCATGCGACTGTCCCTTTGCTTCAAGTGTAAATGACAAAGTTGAATTCTTATCCCGGCTGGTTGTTTGGAACCTCCTGTTAATTTTGGCTTTATGACCACCCTTGAACTTTTTGATAATATATATATATATATATATATATATATATATATATATATATATATATATATATATATATATATATATATATATGCAATGTACCGCAGGCAAAATGAAAAAGGTGCTTCCAAGTACTTTCGAACTTTATTCAGTTCATTCTCAAGGATAACTACAAGAGAAAATATTATAATAAGGGTATAATAAGCTTATTATACCCTTATTATAATATTTTATCTTGTAGTTATCCTTAAGAATGAACTGAATAACGTTCGAAAGTACTTGGAAGCACCTTTTTCATTTTGCCTGCGGTACATTGCATTCATTGCGAACCTCACGTGATACTTTGTGGGTTAATCATTTCATATATATATATATATATATATATATATATATATATATATATATATATATATATATATATATATATATATATATATATATATATATTCAGTAAGAAGGACAAAACGAAGAAGGCGGGTCCCATCTTTAATTCCAACGTTTCGGGTTATGACAAAACCCATCTTCAGGAGCTAAAAACAAATTCTAAATGAGTAATCTAAGCCAAAAAACATAAATAACAGCACAAGTTCAAAGTTAAAAACCACAGATCAGAGAAAATCACAAAAACGACGTTAAAAATATAAAATGAAAGTTACGTTAATGAACAAACAAAATAGTGAGGTAAAGAACAGCAAGATATTTGTAAAGAGATACTATAAATTAAGGACAAACAAAGTAAACGTAATATTACAAAATTAAACAATTGTCTTTTAATGTAGACAATGTTTTTTCTTGGACAAATTCCAAAAAAGTGCTTTGGAGTTGTTTTGTTTGTTGTTAGGCTATTGCAATCGCATCATATTGTATTATGTATAATTTTTAATGTAATTTTGAAATGGGAGGGCTTTTCTCCCATACCCCAATTAATTGTGGGGGTGTATCGCCTACCCCACGGAACTTTTAAATAAACTCTTAATCTTCGTAATTCGAAAACCTAACATTAGGTTCTAATTCGAAAGGTGATTGCTGAATGTCATATAGGCCTTTAGTTTTTCTACCGAATACTATTTAAATAAATCATATTTTCTTTAAAATTGAGTAATATGAAATGTCCATATCATATTTCAATTCAAGAAAAATATCCAAGTGTAGGCCATGAATGGTCTTTTGCAGTCTCCTTCTTTTCTTATGTTCTTATGTTCTTAATATACTATAATGTGATTCCAACTCCCCCTGTGTCTCTCAAGATGGCGGAAATCTATTTTTCGTCATAACATCATTATTAGAAATTTTCCCGCACTAAGTAGTGAAGTGTTATATAGCCTAGA
The DNA here is from genome assembly GCA_963969495.1 of Ceratothoa steindachneri. NCBI lineage: Eukaryota > Metazoa > Arthropoda > Malacostraca > Isopoda > Cymothoidae > Ceratothoa > Ceratothoa steindachneri. The sequence continues at coordinate 209,835,393 of OZ018317.1, forward strand.
TCTACGATACGTTATATAGCATTTGCGTACCTTTTTTTTAAAAAATAGAGATACTTATAATAAAGCGCCCACAAAATTCGAGGGTGGGCATGAATTAACCGAACCTCCGTACTGACCTGGACCTGCGAAGAAAATATTAGCATAAAAATTTGCACTAAAGGGTACAGAATAAGCTGCCCCCCCCCCCCCTAATTTCCTCCATGTTACGTAGGCCAACAGTAGTCAACAAGAGGCAAATGTCGTCAAGGATTTCCAGCATAAATATTTCCTTTTAAAAGAGTCTAGAACATTAGAATTTGCACCTTCAGCCTGTGTTAATTCTTGTAAATGATCTAGAAAGAGAGTGGGGTGCCTGTCCCTATTACCCGAGGGGCCCAAAACTCACGTAACTTGTCTACCTTAGTTTCCCCATATTCTTGAATGAAGGCATCTCTAAACTCTTTCCGCTCGCCCGATTGAACACTATGCTATGATAAAAACCGAAAATGCTCATGGGTAAAGATAAATAAGCACCATCTTCTGTTGTTAATTTTTTCGGGGCTTGTCTGGTCACTGCCTACTAGGACATAAGTCGCTGTAATCAAATTATAGCCTAATAATAGACAAAATAAAAAAACAACAAGCAAAATACAAATCAACAAACAAACAAAACCAAAGGAATAACACAAACAAGAAGCAAAGAAGGAAGAAAAAGGAAGCACGCTACGGAGCCGAGGGAAGATTGCCCCCCTCCGCCGGTATGGGAGCATGCGACCAACAGCAAAGAGAAATAAAATGAAGGATCTCAGCCTCTTCCAAGAAGTCAAATTGCAAAGGCCAGGATCTGAATATCTGTTGTGGCAAACCCAGACAGAAACAAACCTGAGACTTTTAGTCGGACTGGCAGCCAAACAGGCAATAAAACCCACTCGCCACAAGTAATAAAGCTTTCTGCGCTGGAAACGTCCAGGTGGAGGGGAAAAGGCGGAGAATTGGTTATTAGGGCAAAACCGATATTCGCATTATTCGCACTCCAAAGCACAAGTCCCTTCAAGGCCCTTTTGCCACCTGAGGACGTTAAAGGGTTTTGTTTATAGAGTTTACAAAGCCACTATTCTGACAGTGTATGAGGTAGCTGGTCAGGTCCTTAAGACTAGATAGAGGATTGAGAGGATAGTTTTAGAGAAAAGGGAATGGTGAGAAGGAGCGAGCAGGAAGCACACCAACAATTCCCCATGTTCCGTCAATGAGTTCGGTTCAACCTAGCGACGGGGCATTACTAAGTTGCACTTTGTCCGGGTGAGAATAGTTCCCCCTAGTAACAAGTGTAGGTAGAAAAAGGTAGTAGAGTAGAGATAAATAAAAAATAACACTGAGAGCGAGAGAGAGAGAGGGGGGGGGGGGAAGCGCACGAATAACTATCCCAGGCCCAATCAGATAGTTCACTTCAACACAGTAACAGGGTTTCCCTAATTTGCGCTCAAGCGGAGAGGATTTACAGTTCCTCTGGGTACTGAGGTCATTTTTAGGGCATAGAAGAAGCAATGTCCTAACGAGGTCGAAATTGAAGTGGAGACAGAAGTCTATACTTCATGTACGTAATCAGTTATATTTGTATGTGTGTAGGTGGAATTTGAATGATTTTTTTAAGTTCATGGAAAAAGCGCAAAGTTGTTAAAAATATGTATATTTTGATCAAGCTTCTTTTGTTTGAATATTGCTAACTGTGACAATGAATACCCCCCATATATTTTTTTTAATAAAGCTAGTTGTAGTAAATATTGATACATGCAATTCAAGGAATGGAAATTTTCTAAGGTAGCGAAGTTACCGTTTGTAAATTAGAAAACGGTTAAAGAGCGGATACCAGGCTAGAATGCCAATATGTTTTTAAAATTGAAGACTGGGTGGGATCATGGATTATTGTTAAGCAAACGATTTAAAATTTTATATATCACGCGATTACATGCAATATATTAATTTAAATCGGGTTGTGCTTAAAAAAACCCTGTTTTTATTTAAGTGTGGCGTTTTGGGGTCAGGTTATTGCAATCGCATCATAGTGTATTATATGTAATTTTTAAGGTAATTTCAAAATGAGGGGCTTCGCTCTCCATCCCCCCTCTTAAATTATGGGGGTGCACCCCCACTCCCGCAATTTTAAATAAACTCGTAATTTTCCAAATTCGAAAGCCTAACATTAGTTTGAATTCAAAAGGCGATTGCTAGATGTTGTTAGGCCTCTAGTTTTTATACGGTGTTGCTTGACTTCAGACATATTAGCCTCGACTCGAATGCTATTTAAATCAATCATATTTTCTTTAAAATTTATAAATATGAAATGTCTATATCATATTTTAATTCAGAAAAAAAATCCCTTCAAATTGATATATAAAACAATATGATGTGATTCCAATAAACAATGTGGCTCCAAAGATCGCGAGCAATCTATTTTTCGTCATAACATCAGAGAGATTTATAACAAAGCGCCCACAAAAATCAAGGGCGAGCATTTTCCGAAATTAACCCATTAATCGAGGTAGGTATTGGATAAAAGGAAATTTGTATACCTCATTGCACCTTGTAGGGGAATCGACCCTCTCCCTTCTCTCCCAGTTGAGACACGGGACGTCAACCGCAAAACATCCGGGCCAGGCACCTTGGGTCAATCTCGTAACCACAGCCCCTCGCCACTCGTCTCTATGAAAAGCCGAACGGTTTTAAACTGCAAGATCTCCCCCTACGAGTGTATATTCAATTTCACCTCAAGTACGAAATTGGAGACGTGTTTCTCTCAAGCTTGAAGGGCCAGCTGGATAAGAGGTAAGACTTGCTAAGAAAAACCGTTGGAGCAAGAACCCTCCTGCAACACGTCCACAAGACAGCCCCCTCCTACCCCTGCCACAGTGAGCTGACGAGGTATAAATACCAAACACTTGGGAAAAACGGGGTAGAATCGGTGAGTCAACCAGGCTACCAAGTCCCCCGCAAGAGAGGCCGAGCTACCAAGGGGACTAAGAAGCAACTCATCCTCGAGCTAGTCCCTGGTTATCAAACCAAACTTTAAGTGAACTTGTTCAAGTTCTTCAACTTATTCTCGTCAGAGACCCCCCCCCCACTATCCTAGCCCTTGAAGAAGGCCCTCCCCAGACTACTCTCCTCGCCCTTGAAGAAGACCATCCCCAGACTACTCTCCTCGCCCTTGAAGAAACTTCCCCCACTATCCTGGTGTAGCACAAAGCACCGTGATATTCCTCGTCCTTGAAGATTTCAGAAACGAAGAAGAAAAGGCTCCTCCTCGAGTCCGTTTCCCGGGGGTCACACCGAACTCTAAGTTAACTTGGTTTAAAAACCAAGTTTAACTTACTCTCGTCAGAGACACCCCTCCCTCCTATCCTGGTGCATCCTAAAGCACAGGGATAATCCTCGCCCTTGAAGAAGACCCCACCCCCGAGTACTCTCCTCGCCCTTGAAGACCCCCTCCCCTCACTATCCTGGTGTAGCACAAAGCACCGTGATAGTCCTCGCCCTTGAGGATTTCCAAAACGAAAAAGGAAAAGCTCCCCCTCGAGCCCGTTACCCGGTGGTCACACCAAACGTTAAGTTACTTGGTTTAAGAACCATGTTGAACTTACTCTCGTCAGAGAGACCTCCCCTATCCTGGTGCATCCTGAAGCACAGGGATAGTCCCCGCCCTTGAAGAAAACCCCCACTATCCTGGTGTAGCACAAAGCACCTTGGTAGTCCTCGCCCTTGAGGGATTCCGAAACGAAGAAGAAAAAGCTCCTCCCCGAGCCCGTTACCCGGTGGTCCCCCCGAACTCTAAGTTAACTTGGTTTAAGAACCAAGTTCAACTTACTCTCGTCAGAGAGACCCCACCTATCCTGGTGCATCCTAAAGCACCGTGAAAGTTCTCTCATTTCAAGAAGACTCCCCCAACCCCCGAATACCGTGTGGATCCCAATCTGCCACACCCGCCAAAGTCCCTTGTGACTGTCAAGTTATCACGTCCGCCGCCAACCATCTGGTCCAGGCATGCGTCAAAGCACCCACCGGATTCCTGAGGTGGCTGGGCTCATTGAGTTCAAGGTCAGACTCAAACTCGCCGCCAGAGCAACCAAGGTATTTAAACTCCAGTAGAGACAATTAGCCTATTTTTTATATTGAAGTGAGTAGCGAGTTAACCACCATTATAATGTCAAGTTATAAAGCCTTCCTTAAGAATTATTGAAGGCCGTATTGTGCCATTAAACTTGTAATATTTCTGTGGTTTAGGTTTATTTTTGTTTTTGTGTTTTAATTAAAGTTTTAGTTTGTTTAACAATTTTGTTTATTCTAACCTCGAATCGCTACTTATGGCACAGGGAACCTTTAAAGTTTAAAGAAGTCAAGACCCTAGATAATAATAATAAAAAAATCATATATACCACTCTTAGAGAGGTATAACCTTTAATCAAGGAGTAGTACGTAAACAATCCATACGTACAAACATCCTTCCATCACTCGGTCCTTCCTTTACGAACGACATAAATATTTTGGTGTCAAGGTGTGGGGTGCTTCCTATATCACGACACACCTCTTGATAAAAATCTTACTGAATACGACGCTAAGGAAATCCTTCTCAACAAAACATGGAACTCCCCACCAATACTCTCACATGCAAAATGTATGCATACGTGAGGAAACTAATGCACCCAGGGACATTCGCCCTCGAGCATAAAAGCGATGTTTGCAGCAAACGGGATAAGTGAGATGGGTTTCCCGGTAAACCCCACCTCCGAAAATGCTCAACCAAAACGAACCACAACAGCAGAACCTAATTTCCTCCAAACCAAGAAATTTTAAGTAAGAAAAAAAACCACAGAAGCTAAAACACCCAGAAGGCCAGACTTTAGAATAGAGGCGAAAAAGCAATGGGAACTAACACAAAAACATACATAAAGTTAAAGAAAATGAAGAAAAAAAGATACTGCAACTGATGTAGATTTTACGGTGATGAAATTAACCTAAGAGTCTAAGCCAGTGAGCATGCATCTTTACCTACCAACACAAGACTATCAGAACTATACTAAAGCATTAGGACCAGAAGGTATTAGTGAGACTTACACGCCATCAAGGAAGAACGTAGAGTTAAAGAAGCTCTCTACCTCTGTGACATTAACCTTTACGAAGAGATACGAGTGTCATTGACTACAACAATGCCTAAACAGACCCAAACACAACAAATGGAAAAACACCACTGGAGGTTTAGTGGAAAGGGGGGTTGGGGTTGGGGAGGGCGTAATGAATTCAAGCTTCTGGAAAACACGAACCATAGACTAACGATAATGATAGTAAACGGATGGACAAACAAGGTAACTACATATAGAAACATATTTAGAAACAGATCCAGACATAATCCTACTAACGGAACACGGACTAGATGCAAGTAAAAAAAAAATAAAGTACCAACATATACGACGTTGACGAAAATAGAATGTTCGACGGGGCGCAAATCGTCATAAAAATAAATCTAAAGTTAAAACTTTTTTCAAAACTTCAGGATTTGGGGGGTGACGGGAGCATACCAGTCACCGAGAAGATTGTATCTCCCATTGAACAACTTCTATACGACATTTGGACACCAAAGGCTAGCGTACCTCGGAAGAGACCTAAACGCGAACTTCAGAGCGGCAAGTTATTTAAGAACAAACGAAAGAGAGAGAAATTTGGAGCTCCTGCTGGAACAAAATAACAAACGAGAGGAGAGAAAGTACAAGAGCACAGGGAATTGTACAACCAACTGGGAAGAACGGAAACAATAGCATAAATGGTAAATAAGATGCGCCAACTCAAGGAAGAACTGACACAATTAGTACTAGACAAAGTGGAAAAAGATGAAAACTTGACTAAATTTTGGACAAACGTCAAGAAACAAACAAGGATTGAGGAAAATGAAATATATAGAGAGGACCCAGAAGAACTAGAAACATGGTTCAAAGAACATTAGAGAGAAGTCTTCTCCATAATACTGGAAGATAACGAAGACTTCGACTTAGAATTTGAAAGCAAGGTGATCAATGGGCTAAATGCGGTTATTGATCATACCTATCCATGCCAGTACGTATAGAAACAGAGATAACGTGCCGCGGTCTAGCGATAACAAAGCAGGAGCTAACCAAATGCATTAAAACCTTAAAAAAGAAGCTTCGGGCTGGTTTGGAATAACCAAAAACAATAACACCAACGCCCCACCGCAAGTGCTACTGGCAATAGGGAACGAATTGAACGCGGCTATGAATACCGGAAAGGTTATATTTATCCCCAAAGGAAGCAGAATTCTCCCGTAATATTGGCTAGATCTTTAAAAAGATCATAACCAACATGCTGCAACGCTAGCTATCAAAGAACGAGGCATAAAACTGCCACAACCGGTTTCCATTTCAGGAGGGGTACCGACACCCCGTTCGCTCTCTTAACAGAAAAGATAGGTAAAATCAGTCAGGAGGGAAGTATGTAGATATAGTCCTCGGAGACGTTCAAAGACCCTTCGATAAAATTTGGTAGCAAAGATTAGAAACATAAACTAGGTCGAGTGGAAATGGACGATAAAGACAAGCCATTCAAAGTTCCAAATTCTTCCCATTAACAGCACCAAAGTGGCCGATATTTATTTTGAGAATCAACGTGCCGTTGCAGCCAGGAAAGGCACAATACTTGGGTAAAAAGAGGAACTCGACAAACTGTTTAGATTCCGAAGTATGAACACCAAAACAGACCACTAGCAACAATGCTTTCGCAAAGATGCAGAGGAACCTGAATAAATCCTCCTTGGTCATAAATAAAACAAGAAAATTAGAATGAGGTGCAAAAAGGAAACTACACAGAATGACACAAATAGAAACATAAAAACCTCAATACAAGCCTATGCTAAGAAGACATGAAAAAGGTGGAAGGAGAAATTCTACCATGACTGCATGAAAATTAGATATTGTCTTAATGTAAATGTATTTCAAAAACTAAAATATATCAACTAGATTATGGCTAGGCGATAATAGTTTGCTCAAAGTAACCGCCCTCATCTTCCAACACGGCCTAAAGACGACTCAAGAACCTGGAGCGTATTTTTCTTACTGTGTTCCTGGGAAGATCTTAGTCACCAGCACGGCCTTTGCGTAGCAGGCAGAGTCGTTAGTGTGTTTCTCAACTGCACCCCACACATAGAAATCCATGAGATTAAAATTGGTGGAATTAGGAAGCCGAATCTCGATATCTCACATATGGCCTTCCAGCAGCAACCCTTTCTAGCCAGGATTTGACCACAACCATTAGCAGCTCCACATACCCGTCTGAATTGAGCCTAAACTCTGCTCAATGATGTAAGGTGGCGTGACGTCACCCTCATTGGAGACACACTCAAAGAACATCACAGCTTGGGGAACGTTTGTCTTCACGATACATGGAACGTCACATTGATTGTAGGCAAGCAACCTGTTGTTGTGAGTGTTGTGCAACTGGTACTGGCAGAAGTTATTTTTATCTGAGAAGAACCAGAGCGTCTTCGGCTTAACAGGATGCTTCAGCTTGTTCGGGAGCTTCTTTGCCTTCATCAAATTGCCCTACTTGGCCTTGGCTACCATAATTTGTCCTTTTATCCTCGTGTATGGGTGGTAGCAAAGGTTCTCATTCATGGCCAGCTTCATGGTGGCGATTCCAACACACATCTCTCCCCCCAAAGACAGGATTCCCTTGCTCGGATATTCCATCACCTTGTCCTACAGTTGTTGGATGAATTCCGGCGTGTGGACACAATTACGACGCCTGTTGTGTCCCTTTCTGCTTATCACGGCATTAAATTCTCCGTTGCAGCTGTCCATGTCACGTCTTACAGAATTTACAATTTTAACACAGCGTTGAGCACCAGTTATAATATCGGCATTTCGATACCCGGAGCGAATCATCATGATGCAGGTAACTTTTTTTTCAATATCCAAATGGGTTCCAGTCCTCCATGTCAGCTAATTTTTTATCAACCTAAATTTTACTCTGTATGCTGGTAATGGTGACGACCCTGTCTCCAGCCCGATAGTGGGTCGGAAACCCTCGCAGCCTCCCGGAGTCTCTCCCAGAGATCCACCGGGCCCAGGTATGTGTGTATCTGTGGGTAATTGAAGAGATGTGTGGTGTCGTGTATCTGTGTTAAGCATTTGAGACAGTTTGGTGTTGTACGGGTGGTGGGAGATATATTGTGCATGTATGACATCAGGAGGGGTGATTTGTTTGTTCGTATCTGTGCTAGTGTTCTTCTGATCTGCTTTGTAAGTGTTTGTTCTGAGTTCTGTATGGTTGGAGGTGGTGCACTTAATATTTTGTTGTGGGTTCTGTTTGTCAAGTATTGTTGTGCGATCTGAAAGTGAATTGTTTTCATGTTTTGCTTGATTGTGTTTTTTGTTGTTGTGTTAGGGTCTGTGTCTCAGTTAGTGGTGTTGTTGTTGTTATCGAAAATGGTCTGTTTCTGTGTCAGTGATTGGGAGGTTGTCTGGTGATGCGTTGAGGGGATGATTTGGATGTTGACTTTTCTGCCTGAGTTGTGATGCATGTAGTTTTAGGTGATTTTTGATTGGTAGATGTTCTTTGTGTCAAGAGTGCATCCTGTGGCAGTGCGGGGGGTTGTGTTTTGTATTGTCTGTAGTTTTTTGGTGTTGGTTTCTGAAATGATTGGAGACCAGATTGTGTTGGCGTATTATTTACATCAAAATCGAAATGAAATAAATTGACTGCTAACAAATTATACTGGGGTACATCAAATAATAAGAAAAGTCACAAATGCTTATCACCATCTAACAACCACAATTCGTTCCAACCAAAATAAATATTCGCGCATACAAAATTGGTTTCTATGAATAATTTGCTTAAAGCCAAAACGACACGCGCCGTTGAAGATGAAATAGGCTACGCTACTCTAGTAACAGATGTTCCCGGAATAACCGCCCTGTCTTACGTTCCTTACCCGAAGGCCCAAAGTTACATGAATAAAACTTAATTAATTTAAAAGGGACGTAAGAAGAAAGAAATACTCCAAAATACTTGATACCAGAGCAGTAAAGCAATAACCCACGTCGGAAACCCAGGCGAAAGAGGCTCGGCGACGATGAATGAATTCGACCCAAGTCCACGAGGGTGAATGCGATGACGATATTCGGCGAGGAGAAACCCACAGGTAGCGATATCGGGGCGAAAGCCGTTGAGGCCACGGGAAACGATGACTAGAAAGCCCAACGATCCGAGAGAAGGAATTCAGGATGACAGAATTTCCCAAAGAGGAGATGGCGAGGTGACTGGAGGAGAACTTTCACGTGCCCAGTGTGAACGGCTTCCCAAAGGAGAAAACTTTCAAACGTAACTGGAAGAGCGACAACGCTGGCAGGAATCAATGACAAAAAATACTCACTGCACGTAGGAATGCAGTACGGGTCTCCAAAAATGAACAACGTCAAAGGCAATTTAAAAGCCGTGAGGCTTTTAAATTTATTCTGTTGTGAGGATTCTGCCTTGATTGCTCCAATCAAGGCAGAATCCTTACAACAGAATAAATTAAAAAGCCTCACGGCCCCATTTATATCCTTCAGTCCGAAGGGGGAAAAGGGAAGTGGGGCACAAGAGGGGGGGGGAATGAGTCGCTTCCCCTACGCAAATTAGGCTAGTAAGTAAGTTACAGAAGTTTAAGCCAAAAATGGTAGCCTCGAAGCGGGTTGACCTGCGGTAAATACCGTAAACTATGATGAGAACGGGGAGGCATGGGAATACAAGGGCTTACCCTTTACACCACGCCCGGGACAAGAATCTACTGGGAAGTAGATAAAAAAAGGAATGCTAAAGTATATACAAGGGAAAATATGCACAAAGATTACATAGGGTACCTACTTAAAAGGTACCCTTTACAGGGATGTGGACAACCCTAAACTTATAGGCGTGTAGGGCTAGAACCCACCGAAGTAGTCTGTCATTCTTGTCCTTGAATGTTAACATATAGAGGAGAGGCTTATGTTCGACCTCCAAAACAAACTCCTTAACCCGAAGATAGAAGTCAAATCTGGTAATGGCAAATACTATTGCCAGACACTCTTTCTCTCTCTCTCTCTCTCTCTCTCTCTCTCTCTCTCTCTCTCTCTCTCTCTCTCTCTCTCTCGATGGTCGAATATCTCTTTTCTCGGTCTAGGAACTTCCTGCTAGCATAGAAAACAAGATGAGGACATTCGTCTTAGTACTGTAGAAGTACTGCTCTCAGTCCATGAAGAGAGGCATCGGTCCTTTTACGAAGGTCACCTGGGGATTCGGCAGCCTTAAAATCCGTTTTGAAGAGATGGAAGCCTTCAGATGGCCGAAGCATTCCAGGAGATCTTCGCTCCAAGGTAGAGGTTCCGGGCTGGACTTCCTTAGAAGGTCTGACAGTGGGCCGGTGAAGTCTGAAGCTCTAGGGATAAAATATTTATAGAAAGAGACCAAACCCAGGAATGACCTTAATAACTTCTTATTTGGGGGAGGAGGTATGTTATTTATATCTTCGACCTTATCATTCTGGGGTCTAAGGGATTCTCCATCAAGCACGAAACCCAGGTACTGAATGGAGCTTGCCCCAAACCGACATTTGGAGGGTTTAACGGTAAGACCCTTGTCGTGGTATAGGTAGGACCCCACACCTTGACACCAAACATTTAATGTCGTTCGTATATGGAAGGAGCGAGTGATGGAAGGACGTTCGTACGTATGGGTTGTTTACGTACTACTCCTTGATTAACGTGAAATCCCTCTAAGAGTGCTATATATGATTTTGATTATTATTATCTAGGGTCTTGACTTCTTTAAACTTTAAAGGTTGCTTGTACCATAAGTAGCGATTCGAGGTTAGAATAAACAAAATTGTTAAACAAATTAAAACTTTAATTAAAACACAAAAACAAAAATAAACCTAAATGACAGAAATAATACAAGTTTAAAGGCCAAATACGGCCTTTAATAAGTTTTTAAGTAAGGCTTTTTAACTTGACCTTATAATGTTGGTTAACTCGCTATTCATCTCAATATAAAAGAAATAGGCTAATTGTCTCTACTGGAGTTTAAATACCTTAGTCCCCCTGGCGACGGGTTTGAGTCTGACCTTGAACTCAATGAGCCAAGGCACCTCAGGAATCCGGTGGGTTCTTTGACGAGTGCCTCGACCAGATGGTTGGCAGCGGACGTGATAGCTTGACAGTCCCATGGACTTTGGCGAGTGTGGCAGATGGGGGTCCACACGCTATTCGTGGAGGATGAAGGGGGTCTTCTTTAAGTGCGAGAACTATTACGGTGCTTTAAGACGCCCCAGAATAGGCAGGGGGCTCTCTGACGATAGTAAGTTGAACTTGGTTCTTAAACCAAGTTAACTTAGAGTTCGATGCGACCACGGGGAACGGGCTCGAGGAGGAGCTTCTTCTTCTTCGTTTCGGAATTCCTCAAGGGTGAGGACTATCACTGTGCTTTATGCTACACTAGAATAGGGGGGGGTCTTCAAGGGCGAGGAGAGTACTCTGGGGGGGGGTCTTCTTCAAGGGCGAGGACTATCCCTGTGCTTTAGGGTGCACAAGGATAGGAGGGGTCTCTCTGACGAGAGTAAGTTGAACTTTGTTCTTAAACCAAGTTAACTTAGAGTTCGGTGTGACCACCGGGGAACGGGAGCGAGGAGGAGCTTCTTCTTCTTCTCCGTTTTGGAATTCCTCAAGGGCGAGGACTATCATGGTGCTTTGTGCTACATTGCGATAGTGGGGGGTGGGGGGTTATCTGACGAGAATCAGTTCAACATGGTTCCTAAGCCAAGTTAACTTAGAGTTTATGTGACCACCAAGTAACGGGCTCGAGGGGAGCTTTTTCTTCTTCGTTTCTGAATTCGTCAAGGGCGAGGAGTGTACTCGGAGGTCTTCTTCAAGGGTGAGGACTGTACTCGGGGGGAGGGTCTTCTTCAAGGGCGAGGATAGTGGTGGGGGGTGGGGAGTTCTCTGACGACAATAAGGTGAAGAACTTGAACAAGTTAACTTAAAGTTCGGTTTGATAACCAGGGACTAGCTCGAGGATGAGCTGCTTCTTGGTTCCCTTGGTAGCCCGGCCTCTCTTGCATGGGACTTCGTAGCCTGGTTGACTCACGGATTCTACCCAGTTTTTCCCAAATGTTTAGTATTTATACCTCGTCACCCCACTGGGGTAGGGGTAGGAGGGGGGTGGGCTTGTGAACGGGCTGCAAGAGGGTTCTTGCTCCAACGCTTTTCTTAGAAAGTCTTACTTCTGGTCCAGCTAGCCTTCGAGCTGGAGAGAACACATCTCCAATTTCGTACTTGAGGTGAAATTGAATATACACTCGTAGGGAAGATCTTGCAGTTTAAACCGTTCTGCTTTTCATAGGGATGAGTGGCGATGGGCTGTGGTTACGAGATTGACCCATGGTGCCTGGCCCGGATGTTTTTGCGGTCAACGTCCCGTGTCTTAATTGGGAGAGAAGGAAGAGGGTTAATTTCCCTACAACCGTGTTTCTTCAGACGTTCGAACACGCGAGTGAGGGCTTCGACGGGTTCGTCCCAGCGCGTAGAATATACGAAGATATTGTCGAAGTAAAAACATACGTTCGAGAGACTAGCCAGCACAAGCCTCATCAGTCGAATGTAGGTCCCACAAGCTGTGACCAATCCGAAGGTCATTCGACAGAACTCCATGAGGCCTAGATGGGTGGAAAATGCGGTTAAAGGTCGGGCGTTTTCAGACAGAGAAACTTGATAGTAAGCCTTACACAGATCAAGTTCGCTCTAGCATTTCGCACCAAAAAGCTTATAGAGATCTTTTTCCATGCTGCAGGCAGGTTCGGCATGGAACACTGTAACGAATTAAGTTGACGAAATTCGATGGCCATCCTAAAGTAACCATCGGATTTTCTCACCATTACAACGGGAGAATAGTGAGAGGAGGAGGAGCGCTGGATGATTCTTTGCTCTAAGAGGGTCTCTACCTCCTTCTCAAAGGCAGGCCTAAGGTGAATGGATATTGGATACCTTTTTGCCTGTATACGATCGGTGGTCGTCAAATTAATGTCATGGGAGAGGGTCGAGGTACAACCCGGTTCATTAGAGTGAACAGACCGGTACCCACCTATGAGTTCCTGGAGTTAGGAGTTGGGATGTCTGATCCTGCTGCAGTGTTCCAAACTCGGGGTGTACAGACGAAGGAGAATCAATACTACCATCGGGTTTCGGGTTTCAAAGGTAGAAGGAAGTTGTCCGAGTCTCCTTCCTCGACGATGCCTAGCCCTTCTTTCCCAGGAGCCATAAGTTCCTCCAGGGTTGAAGTTTCGTCTAGAACTTCCACTCGCTGCGCCTGGGCCCTGCGATGATATTTTTTCAAAAGGTTAGCATGATAGAGACGGAGTCCTTGAGGAGCCTCGATAAGATAATCTACCTTAGCCCGCCTCTCAAGTACCTCATACGGGCCATTCCAGGCTACAAGAAGTTTACTGGTGTCATTGGGCAGGAACACCAGAACTTCATCAGCCGGTTTGAATTGCCGGTCCTGTGACTTAAGGTCGAAATAAGTCTTGTACCGGGAGCTGCTGACTTCGGCATGTTGGGCAGCAATTTTAGAACATTCGGCTAACTTTTCCTACAGCTCTATGATGTACTGAAAGCTGGTCAGGTCGTATTCCTGGAGGGTTCGATCTTCCCACAGATCTCGGAGAACGGATAGTGGGTCACGGACTGAGCGGCCATATAACAAATCAAAGGCCGAAAACCCAGTTCGGTCACTCGGAAGTTCCCCGAGGGCAAATAGAGTTGGAATGAGGTACCCGTGTCACTCTCGAGGCTTCTCCGAACACAACTTACGGAGAATAACCTTCAAAGGGGCACGAAGTCTCTCGATCCTTCCGTTTTCACTAGGGTGGAAAGGTGTGGTGAAGATAGGTTTGACACCCAGCAGCTTGTGAAGTTCATTCATAAGGTTGGATGTAAATTGAGTCCCACGGTCGGATAGAATTTCCAGAGGGATTCCCACTCGAGAAAATATGGTTAGTAAGGCTTCGGCGACCGTCACAGAATCAATATCATTCAATGGCATAGGCTCTGGAAATCCTGTGGCAAAGTCAATTAGGGTAAGGATGAACCTGTGACCGCCAGAAGATAGGGGGAGAAAGAAGTCTCACCAAATCAATGGCGATTCGGGCGAAAGGCTCAGTCACGATGGGCACTGGCTGAAGAGTCATCGGTCGCACACGTCCTTTGGTCGAGAAGCATTGGCACTTATCACAGGAACGGCAGAAAGCACGAATGTCAGACCCTATTCCAGGCCAATAAAATGAATCTGTGACCTTCAATTCGGTCTTCCTGTAGGAAAAATGGTTAGCCAACGGGCTCTCATGAGCAATTGAAAGGATGACCGGGCGACACTCACGGGGAGCAACCAAGGTTGACTTGCCTACCTTATGGAGATGGTCAGACATTAAGCATTTCCGACAAAGGAGGCCGTCAACCTTGAGGAACTGGTAACTAGCCCCGTTTCTAACTCGTTCGATCTCCTCTGAAGGCGTCTTTATCACAAACAGCAGAGAAGGTTCCACAGGAAGTTTGCAGACGACAGAAGTCATCAGGCCCACAGAAAGGGGCTGGGGAGCAGGCATAGCTAAGGGGTGAATTCGTTTCATTTTCTCTGCCCTGGTCTGTCTGGACAGCCCGAACATGGTTGAGTTTAGGTGCAGCGGGAGTTCCGGTGATAATGGAAGAAGTTCTCGATGGAGTAAGGGTTGTAGATGACGAAGGTGGAGCTGGGGAAGGTAAAGATTTAGAAGCATCAAGGTACCTAACTCCCGGAATGTTTCCAACCAGCACACTAGCGATTTTAATTTGTGCTCTAATGACTTCCGTCCATCCTTCGAAGTAAGGGTAACGAAGGTAGCAGGAGACGAGGGGGAATGGGTTAACTCGTCCCAAGTAGTCGGCCACGAAGACTTTCTTGCAGGCGGTGACATCAGTGTCTGGCAAGATATCCTCAAAGACGATGACGCAAGAGCAACCAGTGTCCCTGATAATGGTCGAAGCCCAGGCCCCGTTAATAGTACCAGAAGCCTGGAAATGAGAGACACTTCGGTCGGAAAGACAGAATCCCACCTTAAAAGGTTTCGATGAAGACGAGCCATCCTTGAAAGCATGGGGGTTCCTTGGGCACTGCGGACGAATGTGGCCAACCTCACCGCAGCCATGACACATCAGGGTGGAGGAGGAATTTTGTGAGGTGCTCTTAGCGGTGGACGAATTTGTCTTTTCCTTCGAAAATGGGTTGGACGGACGCAGGAACTTCTTGGGGTGAGAGCTAGAAGTTCTAGAAAGACTGGGGTGAGTAGAAGTCCAATTATCGCCAGCTGGATTGCTTCCGATAGAGTAGAGGGTCGTAGTTCCTTGATGAAGGAGCACAGGTCAGAATGGAGGGAAGAAATAAATTGGTCCAAGATCTTTATTTCCTTGAGACCATCAAAAGTTCGAGCCATGCCTGAAATAATCGGACTAGGTGAAATGAAAATTGCTGAAAGGTTTTCCCCGGAGAAACCTTATCACTACGAAACTCGGTACGGTAGCCATCGTAGTTTTATTGAAGCCGGTAAGAAGGGCTCTCTTCAAAAGGTTGTAGTCCCTGGTGACATCCATGGGCAGGAAGGTATAAAGCTCAGCAGCCTTACCGGTGAGTAGGTTTCCTAATCTCACGGCGTAACTCTTGGGGTTAACTTCGAGTAATTCGGCAACCCTCTCGAAGCGGGTTAGATAAGAAGTAATGTCCTCGCCATCTTGTAACAGGGTAAGTTTCGGACGACTCACCGGGTCAATGAATTGAAGAGAAGTAGGTTGCTGAGGTGCGGAGATGCGAGCCAATTCAACCTCCTTCTTGGCTTGGATCTTAGCCTCCTCTGCTCCTACTTGGATTTTGGCTAGCTGAAGCTTCCGTTCTTCCTCCTCTTTTTTAGCCTGGCGCTCCCTCTCTCGCTCCTCACTTTCGAATGCCTGTTGCTGCAATACATTTTGAGCAATTTCATTGCCGGTGAGGCCCAATTCAATGGCCTGATCCTTAAGTTCCTTGATGGAAGACATTGTAACAAAATCGGGAAAAGGTCACACTTCCCAAAAAATGCTAAAAAAAGAGCTAAATCAATAAATAAATAATGGAGGCAAAGTTGATTAATGAAAGTTACACAATAAATATTAAGACCTCAAACAATTAAATGAGTTAACTCTGCAAAGGACAAAAATGCAATAATTACGCAAAAGCTACAAAAAAAAAACACGGTGAGAGTTAATTTAAATACACCAAAAATTATTTAAAGTGGGGTTCAAAAATAATTTTTAAAAAGTTTAAACACACAATGGGGACCACACAAATCCCACACAAGTGGCAATAAGCAAACTTCTCTAAAAAAAAAATGATGCTTAAAGTAGCCAAATGTAAGTAATATAAATATAATCACGGCAAGAAAAACAAACAACTGAATACGAGGCGTATAGCAAACCTCAGAAGACACTTCTGCAAGTGTCAAAAGATCAATAAATTAATACAAACAACGGCTAAGCAGAGCCGTGAAAATTGAGGCAAAGGCAAACCTCGGTAGCGCAAGGGCTAACAAAATCCTATGCACAGTAGGAATTCACTTCCGGGCCACAGACAGTGAATGCGCGCTCGAGGAGGCTTAAACACCCAAGCGGATAAGCAACACAACCTAACCTGACAACTTAAATTGGACAAACCAAATACTGGCTAACTAAATCCTGGCAAGGTCGGCACGTATGTGAAGGCTATCGCGGAACCCGGTTCACACGGCCCAATTTAGACACACACAAGAAATTTATAAAAGACCAGGGATCTAGAGGCATTACAGAAATTCACCAGAATTTATCAGGACGGTGCTAAATTACGAGGTATCCGCAAGGATTTAAATTAATACACACATAAAAGTATTAACAGTATTATTTACATCAAAATCAAAATGAAATAAATTGACTGCTAACAAATTATACGGGGGTACATCAAATAATAATAAAAGTCACAAATGCTTATTACCATCTAACGACCACAATTCGTTCTAACCAAAAATAGATATTCGCGCATACATAATTGGGTTTTATGAATAATTTGCTTAAAGCCAAAACGACACGCGCCGTTGAAAATGAAATAGGCTACGCTACTCTAGTAACAGGTGTTCCCGGAATAACCTCTCTATCTTACATCCCTTACCCGAAGGCCCAAAGTTACATGACGTAAGAAGAAAGAAATACTCCAAAATACTTGATACCAGAGCAGTGAAGCAATAACTCACGTAGGAAACCCAGGCGAAAGAGGCTCGGCGACGATGACTGAATTTGACCCAAGTCCACAGGGGTGAATGCGATGACGGTCTTCGGCGAGGAGAAACCCACAGACGGCGATGTCAGGGCAAAAAGCGTCGAGGAGACCACGGGGAACGATGACTCGAATGCCCAACGATCCGAAAAAAGGAATTCGAGATGACAGAATTTCCCAAAGAGGAGATGGCGAGGTGACTCTGGGAGAACTTTCACGTGCCCAGTGTGAACTTTTGCAAACGTAACTGGAAGAGCACAATTCGATGCAGCCGACAGAAGGGCAGCGCCAACGCTAACAGGAATTAATGGCAAAAAATCCTCGCTGCACGAAGGAATCCAGTACGGGTCTCCAAAAATGAACGTCAAAGGCAAGTGACGGAAAACGATTCAGCGGAGCAATCAAGGCAGAATCCTCACAACAGAATAAATTAAAAAGCCTCACGGCCCCATTTAAATCTTCAGTCCGAAGGGGGGAAGAGAAGTGGGGCACAAGGGGGGGGGATGAGTCGCTTCCCCTACGCAAATTATGCTGGTAAGTAAGTTACAGAAGTTTAAGCCAAAAATGGTAGCCTCGAAGCGGGTTGACCTGCGATAAACACCGTAAACTATGATGAGAAAGGGAAGGCATGGGAATACAAGGGATTACCCTTTGCAATATGTTAATAAGCGTTTCCTTGGTTGGCCCCAGTGTGTAGTTGTGAGAGCCTTGATGACTTTGAGTGTTTTCGTGGCTCTGACTATTATGTTTTGTATGGGTTTTAAGTATGTGAATTTTGGGTTAAAAGTGAGGCTAAGGATCTTTGGTTCTTGTGTGTGGGTAGTGGTATGTTTACTATGTTTAGATTTAGAGTTGTGTTGTATTTTTCGGGGTCTGGTCTGAAAAGAGTGGTCATTGTCTTGGTGGCGTTTAGCTTTAGTGATTTTTATATTGTCCATGTGTGTATTTTATTGATTTATTGAGGTAAGGTTGTATATCTTGTGCAGCGGCCTCTGGTTTGTTGAGTAATGAGAGTATTGTGATGTCGTCTGCGTAGGTGACAATTTTTTACTGTTTGTGGGGGAGTTGGTATATGGGAGGTGTAGATGTTGAAAAGTGTTGGGTAAAGTACTCCTCCTTGGGGAACTCCGGATTTTGTGTGTCTTTGTTTCGAGTTTGTGATTTGTATTTGGGTGTATTGGAGTCGTCCCTTGATGCAGTTTGCTATGTACTTGATGAGGGTGGTGGGTATGGTGAGTTTGTGGATTTTGTTAATTAGTTTGTGTAGGTTTACTGTGTCGAATGCTTTGGACATGTCAAGGACGACTGATATGGTTCTATGTGGTGGAATTTTCTTGTTAAATCCATTTGTGATTATGCTGTTTATTGTGTGTAATGCTGTGGTGGTTGAGTGCATGGGTTTGAACCCATGTTGGTGTGGTGTGTTTGGGATGTTAAATGTGATGTAGGGTAGGATGATTTTTTCTAGTGTTTTGGCTATGGGGGAAAACAGCGCTATTGGTCTGTAGGAGTCTCCTTAGTTTATGTCTTTGTTTGGTTTGTGTATTGGAATTATTTTTGCTACTTTCCATTGTTTAGGTATGCTGTTTGTGTTTATAGCGAGGTTTTTAGTGTACGTGAGTAGATTTATGGCGCTTTGACAAATGTGTTTGAGGTGTTTGATGTTTATGTCATCAGGGCCGGTGGAGTTGTTGTCTCTTGCTTGTTTTATGGCTCTGATGGTCTGTTCTGTTGTGGTTGTGCATTGTGGCTTCGGGAGGTTCTTTGTAAGTCTGTCTATTTTCCTGTTTTCATTTTTCGTTTAATGTATGGTTGTGTCTGTGAATTGTTTGTTGAAGTGTTCTGCCTTTTGTATGGGTGTTGTGGCTTCTTTGTTTCCGAAGGTGATGGTGTTGTTTTATGGCTGTGTTGTTTTTTTTTGTTTGTGAGGCCAGCAATGTTTTTCCAGAGTTTGTGTGTGTTTGTTTTGTGTTATAATTGCTTGTCTAGGTGTTGTTTCCATAATTCTTGTTTGTGTTCTTGTTTGCTGCGATCTATTCGTTTGTTTTGTTCTATAATGCTGGAGTCTAAGTGGGTTTTTTTTGTAGTGTTGTTCCGTTGTGCTATGAGGTTTCTGATTGGTTCAGGGAGTAGTTTTTGTGTGTTGTGTATTTCCCCACGTGAAATGTTGTGTTTGTATGCTTGTAAGATAGTGTTAGTTAGTATTTTGTTTGCCGTGTGTGCATCTTTAGGCAGTTGGATGTTGGAGAGTACTTGTTCAATTTCTTTTGTGTATTCTATCCAGTTTACCTTGTGATAATTTGTGTATGTTTTGAGGTTTTGTTGTAGCCTGAAGTTTTTTTTTGTGTTTAATGTGATTAAGATGGGGAGATGATCCGAGGAGGGAGTGTGTATCGTGTTCCAGGTGAGGTGTCTGTGTAGGGTGTTTGTTGCAGTGGTGCTTGGGAAGTGGGTTGTTGGCTGGGGTGTGTGAGTATGCGGGTTGGTGAATCTGTGTTTAAGGTTATGTGATTTGAGTTTTGGATGATGTCGGCTATGAGTTCAACTCTGTGGTCTTCTGTGTGTGAGTTCCAGAGTTCTGAGTGTGCGTTGATGTCTCCTGTGATTACAGAGTTTGTGAGAGTGGTTGCGTGGGTGGAGAAGTTTGTTATTTTGTCTGCATCTTCATTTGGGTGGTTTGGGTTCGTGGTGTCTCTGGGTGGGATGTAGAGGTGTGTGAGGTGTAAGTGCTTAGTTTTGCTTGATGGATTTTGGTAATTTGTTGAAAAGTTAGTCTTTTGTATGTTTATGTTGTTTGGGAGAGAGTAACAAGGAGTAACAAGGAAAGTAAGTACCTTAGGAGACCTTACGGTCCATTCAAAGAGGGTACCTTTGCACTAGCAATCGAACAGGCACATGGCTGCTCAATTGTTTTGCGTCCCTGAACGGCCGCTTTTCAAGACTTTATCTAGTCTTGACTTGAACTGGTCAACAGATTCACTGTTGACAACTTCCACTGGAAGTGCGTTCCACTTACCGCAGATACTGTAGGTGAAAAAAATTCCACACATATCGCGGTTGTAACGCTTCAGTTCAAGTTTGAAGCCGTGATTGCGCGTTCTGTTCTCACTCAGTGTGAAAATATCCCGGTAGTCAACATTGTCGAACCCTCGAAGCATTTTGAAGACCTCGATGATGTTTTTCTTGTATGTGATGAGGCCTCCTCCCTCTTTGTGTTTTCTGTCGGTTCTGATTGATGTGTAGTTTGTGATTTGAGGGGTTTTCGGTTTTTCCGTGAGTTTGGTTTCTTGGATGGTGATTATGTCTATTTCATGTTTGTTTGTGAGGTGCTCGAGTTATGTCGTTTTCTTATTTAGTCCATTTATGTTTATTTGTAGTATTTTTAGATGCTTGTTGTGTGTGTTTCGTTTCTTTGATTGTGGGAGTGTGGGTTGTGAGTTTGTTGGTTGTGGTTGGGTGGGCGTTGATGGGTGTGGTGCTTAGTGTTTTGTGCACATCCAGTGTTTTATGTATTGTTTAATTTTAGTATTTGTGCATTTGAGATGTACCCAGCGTGTTGTAGTGTTGTTCCACATTATGGGTGTTTGTCTTTTTATGATGAGCTTATTGCATAGTGTACATTCCATGTTGTGGGGCTTGGGTTTATCTCCACGCCTCCCCCCCCCCCCCCCCCCCGAGGAGGAGCAGAGCCGCTGCCCACGTGACCGGGTCCACGGGGCAGAGCACCAAAAAAAGAAGGTGATATTGGGGCATCCCTTGTGGGAGGCAGGGGAATCTTGGTTGATTTGATCCTCGGCTTCTGCTTCCGTCTACGCTTCGGTGTTCCCAGCTTCGACCTTGGCTGCAGTCCGACATCGTTCACGCCAACCATCCTCTCCAACGCTGTTAACTGTTCACCCCGAATACATCAACCTTCTCTTGTCCTGAAAACAGTAGAATATATATATATATATATATATATATATATATATATATATATATATATATATATATATATATATAGCAAGTCCTCACTTAACGACGTACTCGTTTAACGACGACTCGGAGTTACGACGGCCGTCACGATCGGTCCGATATTCGTTTAACAAAAATATCTCTAAGTTACGACGCATAACATTCCTAGTGCCGAGATTGCCGTGTCGGACTTGTTGGCGCACATGTTTTCGTGTCTTCCACACGAGTACAAATTATTATATAAGTCCAATCAGTATTAGTCGAAATAAAGAGAATAAGTGCCGAGATTGCAGATTACACGTGACTTCATTAATAGGCCTGACGCTATGCGTCGGCCAAGTTGTCGGTCAATGGAGGAGGGGGTTCGTTCAACGACGGAATCGCTTAACGACGGGGTCGTGGAACGGAACCTCGTCGTTAAGCGAGGACTTGATGTATATATATATATATATATATATATATATATATATATATATATATATATATATATATATATATATATATATATATATATATATATATATATATATAGTGTAGTTGGGTAGCAGTCTTTCTTGAATGCAAATTTTGTTGAAGACCATTGTGTATTTTGCCTTAATTAATTTCCTTTGGCAACTTTTTCTTCTTCTAACTATCTTTTATATTTCATCTTGTAGATGGTGGATTACTTGTCCAGTATTCATCTCTTTTTATAAATGAATGTGTTTGGTAAAAAACAAACTAAATTGCTTAGAATATTTCAGGGTAAAAATTATTCTAACCACAAGATACAAAATGACTTGCAAGTTTAATCAAAGTCCAGTGTTATCTCAGTAGTCAAGTTAGGTAGTCTGAGGTCAGAGCAGTGGTGTATAGAAAAAAAAATTAGGCAAAAATGAAAATTGAATGGTAGATTGACTAATTCAGTGTTGCCACCCCAGCTATAATCTAGTGACTTATAACAAGGATATATATATATATATATATATATATATATATATATATATATATATATATATATATATATATATATATACATATATATATATATATATATATATATATATATATATATATATATATATATATATATATATATATATATATATATATATATATATATATATATATATATATACGAGGGGCGGTCAATAAGTTTTGCAATCAGGATATAAGGAAACGAGATATAAGGAAAAGTGTTTTATTATTTTTCAATATAACTACCCTCGACTTCAATGCACTTGCGCCACTTGTCCCTGAGGCTTCGAATTCCCGACAACCAGAAATCTCCCGACTGCTGTTCAATCCACTCCTGGACGGCGAGCTGGACATCTTCATCGTCCCCAAACCAGCGTCCACGCAGTGCAGCCTTGAGCTGGCGGAATAAAAAGTAGTGGCTAGGGGCTAAATCTGGTCTGTAGGGGAGATGGTTGAGCTCCTCGAATCCGTACTCGCGCAGGGCAACTTGTGCAACTCTGGCCTTGTGGACTTTGACGACGTTGAAGTCGATCATGAGGCCGAGGTTTCTAGGGACCCAACAGGCACAGACCTTGGCCATGGCCAAATTGTCATGGAGGATGTTGATAACACTTCCATGTGATATTCCAAGTTGTCGCTCGATTTCTTCGACCTTCACCCGTCGATTTTCGAGGATCATCCTCAACACACGGGCCACATTGTCCTCGTTGGTCACGTCTGACGGGCGTCCTGGACGGGGGTCATCTTGAAGTGACTCACGACCATGGTGGAACTCCCTATTCCAGCGAGCAATGGTTGCATAGGAAGGGGCGGTGTCGCTGTACACTGCAACCATGCGTTCATGGATCTCTTTTGCATTCTTGCCTTCCTTGGTCAAAGGTTTGATCACTGCGCGGTGCTCAACCTCTCCATTGTTGAAATATTTGTGACTGACGATCTGCGATCAGCTACTGCTTCTTAAATAGACAAGGTAGGAGCGTGCGGCTGCAGGTCCTGACTTGTCATAACTTGTCCTAATACCCCCACAAACAGCCATCCCCCTTCCTCTGTTTTGCCCTACCGACTCGCAAAACTTATTGACCGCTCCTCGTATATATATATATATATATATATATATATATATATATATATATATATATATATATATATATATATATATATATATATATACATAAACCAATATACCACCTATCATATTTCCCAGGGTTGGAGGAACCTTTTTCAAAATCGGGGAGCCCAGGGGCCCGGCCTGGTCAGCGCGCCCCGTCATAACTGAGCATGTTTGAATAAGACAGCTACACAGGAATAGTCAAATTTTAGCAGTTTAATCCACCATAGATTCACAGTGCAAAACAAACACAAACATGAAATTGTATTAAGAGTCAAGAATTATATTTCAAAGACACAAACTCATTGAATTATGAATAAAATAGATAGACACAACAGTATTATAGCTTCTATAAGAGTATATGTAATACAATTTGTCTTCAATATGATACGCATGTTAAATGCAAGTATTTAAAAATTTCTTCCCACAAAATTTAATCCTACGATCATTGACAGTGCAAGGCCTGGACTAATCAGGAAAAAACAGCTGTGATATGCATGTTAGGCCTATTGGAACTATATTTTTGTAAAATAGCCTCCACTGCCTAAAGGTACCATTAAGTAGCTGAACTTATAGGCATTTATTTTTACATTTCTGGATTTCAAAAGTGGAGAGGCCAGGCCCCCCTTGTTCCTACATCTAGGATATTTCCAATTCCACGATAGATAGTTTTAGAGGTTAAGCTTGACCACAGGCTATCTAATACAAACGAAGCGTCCTGGAGCAAATGAAGGTGAACTTTGACCAAAGACTTCCTCACTTCACCGCTAGGAGAAGCAGCCTGACTAGTTGGTGGCACAGGTACCTTACTAGAAATAGTAGTAATCGGCGAAGGAGGGAGAGTGAGAAATTGACTCGTGCGGAGAAGATTTGCTCACGATATCTTTGACTAATCCTAAAGTTGGCATTGCGCATCTAAAGACAATTGATCAGTGTGTTCTGCAATAATAGATGTAATACTCTTAGATCCACAAGAAGTATAGGTGCGAATCATTACTGGAGAATCTGAAGGAAGTGGTAACTTCCTTTACTAACCCCTGCATTATTCTTCTGGGCTTGTTGGTGTTCGACAACTCCTTCTGCAAATGACTCTGAAGGCCAAAGGACGTCTAAGCGGGAGCATAGTCGCCCTCCGAACATTTGCTCCGCCAGTTACACTCCTGTAGTAGTATGAGGTGTTAGGCTATAGTGAAATAAGAATTTGTCTTTAGTCAATTGCAGTATAGTAGAATTAGAGGTTCGAAATGCTTTCTTTAAAGTTGCCACATATTTTATGACACCCCAATAGTAGAAGACTTGTATACGTCGGTAGAAATATGGTAGATGCCCCTATTTTCGAAAAATTCTTTAAATTCCTGAGATATAAAACACGCCCATTAATAGGTTCAATAGATATAGGTATGACAAATTGACCAAATGAGTGCTGTAAGCATTTTAAGGTTTATTTAGTTGCAGGGCCCTCGTTGCGATATATGGCTACTCATTTAGAGTGGGCAACTATCATTACTAAAACGTATCAGCCCTCCATATTATATGTGCAAAGATGGGTACGATCTGAATCTGTTAAGATCAGATCTTGATCTTGAAGATCACTTTTATTATGATATCTCGATCTTGATCTAAGATCACTTTATTCCTTGTGACCTTAGACCTCAAAATCAATTATAATTTCATATTTTTAAATATGCCGCTATGCGAATGTCCTTTGTTTTTTGTCCAAGCGACATCTGGTGACAGCTTTGTTCAACACCGACTGTTTATGTTTTCCGCAACGAGGGCACATCAGGTTCGATTTAAACAAGTGATGATGTTACATACACGAAGCCGTAAATTTTTCTTTCATCGAAATGGAAAAATATTACATATACACATGTAATAGTTTGCAAACATTGATATCATTTATTAAATTATAATTGAACATTATGCACATTTACTACGAGTCAAATAATACTTATACGTAGTTTAATGTTATTAATGAAAGAATTTGACTAGAATTCTAAATTTTTATTATATATATTAGCAAAATGTTATATGTTCACGTATATTATAATACATATAGGCATCGGTAAATATTTATATTGGCGGCTCGAACGATGGGACGTACTATTTCGTCCGTGTTCCAAAATGTTTCACGTTTTTGGAGTACATTTAAGGGGACGGCTCGTGTGGGAGTAAATACAATGGGGAGGACCACATTACGATGATCTTGAGTTTCAATAAATTGGGAGGCGGGCACAGCCCCCAGTATATAATCATAATTGTTTATAGAATAATGTCCTAACCTTTACAGAGGTGAATGATTTAACCAAATCATGTCAGCGCCTATAATAGTGGCGGGGGTGGGGTCTGACGTCAGAAATGACTGATTTGAATTTTTATTTTGTTTTTCCCTTAATATCTTTTGATTATCCTCATTTGTAGTCATTTTTATTTTTCAATATATTTTTCCCCATTTTACTATTTTTATTACCTTTTTTATACATTTAAATCTAATTAGCTAAATCGTTTAAAGGAACTACTTTTTGTTGATCCCTTTGGGTGGAGTAAAGACGCCTTTTACAGGGGCAATGCAGTTTGAATATGGAATTCGTTTGTAAACGTCCTTCATCAATTGTCGAGCTTTATACTTTATTTTCGGATCAAGATAAATTTTTAACCTTTTTGGACTTTCATAATTTAGTTAAAATTAAAAGCGATTGCGAGGTTTGTGGGCGGGCATTAGATGTGACCCCCTCATTTTGAATTTAGATGCTCTAAAACTAAACGTGACTCAACTGAGCGCCATTTTTAAAAAAAAAAATCAGCATTGAATGGCACGTTTTTCTCAAACGCCCGGATCTCTGTAGAAACTATTCTGCAAATTATTCACTGGTTTCTAGTCAACCAATTGACATTAGAAGTTCTGCCCCATGAAGTCAAGGTTACACCAAAAACTTTGATTGATTGGTTTAGTTTCAGCAGAGGTCGCTATTCACTATTGTGAACAAAATAGGCTTTCCTCATCGCTATTTCTGAAGTATCCACCGCAATAAAGTAAGTAAACAGCGTTTTTCGTTTGGTTATTTTCGGGCATTTTTGTTATAAAAATGACGTTAGTAAACACCGTTTTTCGTTTGTTTAGTTTCGGGCATTTTTTTTACAAAAAAAATGGCCTCGGCTATATTTCGAATAGGACTCAAACGAACATGAATATTCAGGCAGGGGTGAACGAAATATAAACAGACAAAAATCAACTTTTTTGGCCGAGCCGCTAATCTACATAAAATATAATACATAAATATATTTTATTTACAGATTAGTTTTTTAATATGAGTGCAAATTTACAAGTTCAACAGTCTCCCAAGGGAACCAAATATTCTAGGTTGTCACCAGAACAGTATTGAATATATTTAGATAACATTGTTAGTAATACGAATCCATCGACGGAAAAAAAATTAAATTGTCGATAAAACTAGAAACAGTATCAAAGTTATCTGTATGCAAAGAAACCTACAATTCTGTCTACTGCCTCGAGTCAACAAGCAATCATTTGAGGGGCCTCGCGGTTATTACTACCTAATAACTAAATAGTAAGTAGCAATATTAACATAATGGTTCAAGTCATATTTTAAGTGACTAGTGCCATACAAGACTAATGCTACATTTACATGGACGTCCATTTGAATATATTGTGCACTTCATATATTAATAGATTATGGACAAGTAACTGCATTAAAAAGTTCGATATCCAACCATAATAAAACACCAGGTGTATCTGTCTTTCACTTTGCTAATCCATGCATGTAATTTCTCCTATTTAGTTACTGAAGGACGAAATTCGGCTCTTAATTTAACAGACGATAAAAATGCACTGATCATGGTGAAAATAATTTTAGTTAAGTATTACAAACAATTTAATTTTGTTATGTAATATTTTTTTCTAGAAGTTTGATACTCTGATAAATATTATACAGGGTGGTCAGGAAGTCTCTCTGCATGATAATTATAATTTATTTTCTTGTGCAGAAACTACATTCGGATGAATATGAATCGAAGAAGAAACCTCGAAGAATCCATGTGGTCTATACGATTCATGTTCTACATTTCCAAGCAAAAACCACGACCACCAATATGCAAGGATATCCTTGAAGAGAAGATTCTGTCGCTCTTGGCTAATGGATTCCTACCATTGAGCCTACATGAATTTAAGGATCTTCTTTCATGTTAGTATAATTCAAATATTTTGTTGTTTTTTTTTCTATAGATAATATATGATTAAAATAATCAATCATAATAGTTGTATGAATATTAGACTATCGCTAGCATAGTGAAATATTTTGCTATGTTTTCCATAGCTAATCTCTGATTAAAATAATTAATCATCTTATTCGTATGAACATTAGACTATTGCTAACCTAACTAAATATTTTAATAATTTTTCCATTGCTAAGCTTTTGTATTTGTTTTAATTTATAAATATTTTTCAGACGTCAATCTGGCGGTTCAGGTACCATCCAGACGCACCATGGTTAGTTAGATCTCTCGCAACAACAACCAGTACAATGAAGGAAGACATACAAGCAAAACTGGTAGCACTTGGCCATGTGTGTGCTACATGCGACATATGGTCAACTAATCATTGCAGTTTTATGGGAGTCACTGCGGCGCATTTTGTATGTTATTTATTGACTTAGTGTATTATTTTATTATGTAATTGAAAAAATGACCATTGGTGATAGAGTGATAGACTAATAGTATAATATTTTAAGTTATTCGACATGTGTTTCATATTCATGAATTTGGCGAGTCTTTATTTTGCTGCGAACATGGACTCCTCCACATTTTGCTCATATGGGATGGATCCAGAGCCAGATTAAGGGGTGGTCCCAAGGGGCCGGAGCCTTGGGCCACCCACCAAGAGGGGGCCTCCCACCAAAAATAAATTTTAATAGAAGTAAATAATTTATTTTTAACCTTTTAAGTGTTATTTTTTGGTATTATATATATATATATATATATATATATATATATATATATGTTGATGATGTTTATAAGGTATTTTAGATTAACTGATAAGGGTTGGTAGGGAATTTGGTGTTACTATGACATAGTATGCTCAAGTGTTTGATTTGTGGTAAGACTGTTTACATAATTTCGCTCGTATGTTATGAGAGGCTGGGTCTATAGATCCTGATGAGAAGTAGGTAGTGCCATAGACCGTATATCTGCGTTTTAACAGTGTTTTTATGTCAAATTGGTGGTGCCTATAGGTGTGAATGGACAACAGTACAGTTTA
Source organism: Ceratothoa steindachneri (assembly GCA_963969495.1). Classification (NCBI taxonomy): domain Eukaryota; kingdom Metazoa; phylum Arthropoda; class Malacostraca; order Isopoda; family Cymothoidae; genus Ceratothoa; species Ceratothoa steindachneri. The sequence continues at coordinate 209,864,036 of OZ018317.1, forward strand.
TTAAGTTTATGCTCACATAAATGGACCTCATTTTGTTATTTCAGGGCACTGTTTGCACCGAGATGGAGAGAGCGCTCAAATAATTATTTGTGTATGACTAAAATAATATTTTTCTATTGTATGGTAATACTGAGGCACAGAATTAAATAATCTTTCAGCATTCCATGTTTATATGTCCATTTGGTAGTGCCTATAGGTGTGTATGAACCATGGCCCAGGTGTGTATGGACTATGGCACAGGTGTGTATGAACCATGGTCCATGTGCTATGGACTGTACAAAATGTACCCCTTTAAATTCTTTAATTTTTCAATGTATTAAAAGAATAAATCTTATGTCACAACTAGAGTATATGGTGGGGAAATATCACAAGTTTCTTGCATGTCAATATATTTGATTTCCAACCACTTTCTGATTTTTTTAGGAATATTTTTCCACTAGTAGTACGATCCATAGCCCCTCTACCCTACTAGACAGCTAGATATTTTGTAATTTTGAGTTCATTTCGTTTTTTTCAATTCTAAGCTCATTTCGTTTATTTTCAGATTACCAGCATGGAAAATCATGAAGGAGACAGACACAGGCATCGTACTAGAATTTGGGAGTCTGGGGCTTCTAAAAGAGGTAAAGTAAAGGAAGTAACAATGAAATCAGCAGAAGAACTGGCAAACATAAGAAAATTAGACCAGTTCTCCACTGTTCAACCAAGACAAGTGTCAGAAAGGAGTGATGACTTTGCAGAACCTGATCAACCTGAAAATGCTCCAGCGGAAATGGCTGATGATCCTGACAAAGAAAATGCAGAAGTAGTAACGACCAATTAAAGAACATATAAAAATGGAAGCTGATAGCGGCACATCTTATGTAGGAGCTGAAGTTGAGGGCCCACCAGGGGACAATGACATTGGACTTTAGCCATCCATTATTTCGGAGCAGATGCGGGAATACTGGCTGAAAAGGGGTGTATCAACAGTTCAACACTGTGATGGAAGTTTCTTCTCTGCGCACTCGGTGCAGAAACCTAGAAAGGACCGCAATATTCCAAGAATGTGCACGCTTGGACTTTTCTGTCGTCAAAACCATAATGGGGAGGTCATAACTAGGAACTGGTTATGCTTCTCTCCCTCTAATGAATGTGTTTACTGCTTCACGTGCAGATTGATTTGCTTAAATACAGCAAAATCTGAGTCTTTTCAGCTTTCGTCTAATGGATTCTGTGATTGGAAGCATTCACAAGAACGTCTACATAGTCATGAGCAGTCAACGGACCATCTGAAGTCTACGATTGCTTTCAATAGAAGGTTAAAAGCAATTAGGCGAATTGATACGGAGCTGACACAACAGGTCGAGCGTCTAGAACATTATTGGAGATCAGTGTTGAAACGAGTAGTTAGTGTTATTCAGTTTATTGCCTAGCGTGGCTTAGCATTTAGAGTGGACAACGAATTGGTTGGATCACCTAGAAATGGAAACTTTCTGGGTATTCTTGAACTCATCGCCCAGTATGATGACTTTATTGCACAGCATATCGAAACTCAAGCTAATCGCGGCAAGGGACACACAAACTATCTGTCATCTCAAATAATGGAAGAACTTATCAGTGTAATGGGTGAACAAGTACTCGGAGAAATCATTTCTCGAGTTAAGAAATCAAAGTACTACTCCATCTCTTTGGACTCCACACCCTATGCAACCCACATTGACCAACTGACCCTTGTACTGAGGTACATGGAGAAAGATGGCCCCGTGGAACGCTTTGTAACATTCATGGCAAACAAAGGCCATGGCGCTCAAGAGATGTTCAAAGCCTTGATGGAATTTTTGAAGATGCATGACCTAGACCTGGGAAACTGCCGCGGACAAAGCTACGACAATGCATCTGCATTGAGCGGTAAGTACAATGGTCTACAAGCCAAAGTGAGAGAGAAGAACAGTCTTGCATCCTGGATTCTTTGTACAGCGCATTCCCTAAACTTGGTTAGTAAAAATGCTGTAGAATGCTGCTCGAGTGCTGTACATTTTTTTGCCTTCCTTGAAAAGCTGTTCGAGTTCACAATTTCAACGCATCGGCATTAACTTCTGACTGAGGCTTTGAAACATAATGATTCATCATTGACTCTCAAACGTGTCACAACAACGCGTTGGTCCTGCAGAGCTGACGCAACGCAGGCACTTAAGCATGACTATCAGCAGATTAAGGATGTACTGAAACAAGTTGCTGATGACATTGAAGAAAAAGGGGTGTGTACATTGTGAAGCAGAAGGACTGTTAATGCAGATAAATTAGCTTGAAACAGGTATTTACACCACCTTTTGGAATGATATCCTGCAAAGAACAGATGCTACTAATAAAAGTCTACAACACGCAAAACTCCATCTAAATACTGCTGTGGCGTCACTCACCAGCTTGAAAAACTATGTCGCATCAAAGCGTAACTCCTTCTACACTTATGAAAAGCAAGGCAAGAGCTGTCTGGTTCAGCAAACTATGTGCAGACGAAAAATCGACACAAGCGGCGCTTGGAGTATGGCCATGCGGAAGAAGTACAACTTAGCCCTTATGAAAAATACAGAACAGAAACTTTCTTGCCTGTTATTGATCAGTTTATCGCTTCTCTGGACCAACGTCTGCAAGCATATAAACAGATATCAAGCAAATTTAGCTCTTTCAGCCATCTGAAAGAACTGTCTTCAGACGAGCTTCAGGCCGCAGCAGAGCAACTCATCAGGTCTTATCCATATGACTTGGACATTACATTTATTGATGAACTGTGTCAGTTTGTAACATTTGCCAATATCTTCACAGACGAGGAGCCAAAAGAAATCAGCACTGAGCTTTCCCTGTACAGACTTATCAGAGACTAGGGTGTGCAGGACACTTTCCCAAACATTGAGATAGCTCTACGGATATACCTTATCTTGATGGTATCAAACCAGTGGCAAGCGCTCCTTCTTAAAACTCAAATTAATTGAGAACGGATTACGGACATCCATGAAGCAGGAATGACTTGTAAATCTGGCTATCATGAGCATCGAGGCAGATATACTGCGTAAATTGAACTTCAGTGACATCATCAGCGATTTTGTAACACAAAAATCGAGAAAAGTGTCTGGACTGTAATGGTAATAACTCCATCCATTCTCTGATTTCAACTATGTTTACTTGTTAGTTGTTAGTTATAGTATAATTTTTCATGAAAAATTAAATAATTGTAACTGAATTTCTGTGTGTAAATAAATTTGGTAAGAACAACTCATGTTCATTTCATTCGTGTCTATGCATTACATATTATAGCATTAGAAGAATAGTCCCCGTTCAGTATTTCTTAAGTAAAAGTGTCCTCTTTATATATTAGGATTTAGGTTACTACTCTGTGGTGTATGCAATAGGGCCCCTATTGCCCCCAGCCCTCCTGAAACAATTTTGGATCCGCCACTGCCCAATAGCTAAAAAGGGACTCCCCCACCAAAATGGGCCCTGGGTCACCCACATCCTAAATACGGCCCTGGATGGATCACTGATGTGGTGGTATGGTAGGAGACTCATCGCTGAATTGCCTCCTCCATATAACATAGTTCTTTTCTTCACTATTCGATGGTACAATTTAGCTGATGTATGTCTAGCCAATATTATTAAATTATGCTTAGAAATGTTCATACAAATATTGATTTTATATTCTTACATTATAGATCAATGATGATTTGTCTCGAAGGTCAGCTGCACTTACATGCCAAAGATTTCGTGGAACACATAGCTTTGATAAAATTGCTTTAATATTGGACACGATCAACTCGGAGCATGGTTTATCTTATAGAAAAGTTGTATCTACAGTTATCAACAATGCATCGAACATGGTAAAATGTTTAAAAGAGCTCGGTGTTCGTGTTGAAAATCGTACTGACGACATTGATTAAGTTGATGCAGATGAAGATGTGCCTCCCACACATTAAACTTAGTAGCAACAACTGATGCAGATAAAGGACTGAATTCACATCAACTACAGATAATAGAGCATTCTGCAATGATAATATGTTCGGCGCTGTGGAATGCTGGTGGTAAACAAAAGTCAGCAGAAAAAATATAAGAAATAAACTGCGTAAAATTGAGTTACCCATGCGTTACCCGATGGAACTCAATATACGATTCATTAAGCCAAGTATATAAACATAAGAACAAGGTAAATGTAGCTCTTGAAAAACTGTATATACCCGACTTCAAAGACAGTGAAGCTGAATTTATTTCAGAATCTTTGTCTCTTCTTAAACCAATTGCCATAACGGAGTCGTGGATAAAAACCTCAAGCCGAGATTTTGAAGGTGAATTCACGATTCCCGGGTACCAGCTCTTCCTGAAAGATAGGCCAGACAGAGGGGGTGGCAGTGTGATGTTGTATGTCAAGGATACTCTCAACTCGACGGATTGCAACATCGTATCCGACCATGAACTACTAGGTGTTGACCTATAGATAGGTCCTGCCAAATACAGGACCCTGGTGCTTTATAGACCTCCTGCCCAACTCGTTGAAAAGGACAGAGATCTGTACTAGCTACTAGGAGAACTTTTCGAAGACATGGTGTGTATCGTCTTGGGTGATTTCAACACACAAGTTGACTGGGAAACCAGAGAACCTTGTGGCAAGAACGCACTACTCCTGGAGTTCGCCAACAACGAGTTCCTGACTCAATGCGTGAGAGAGCCAACGAGAGGAGACAATATCCTCGACTTGGTTTTCACCTCTGAGGATGACATCGTTGAGGACCTCTCTGTTGGTGAAGAGCTCGGTGGCAGTGACCACCGACTAATTAGATTTGTAGTCAAAGTCCCGAAGGCAGGGCCTGCAACTAGTAAATCGAGGAAACTCGATTTGAAAAGAGCAGACTTTGCAGGTCTTCGTGCTGGACTGACTGACACGATGCTAGAAGTGTGCGATGTTGTTGAAGACTCGTGGAACAGTTTCAAAACCACATCAATGAGTCTTAAATCGCGTTTCATCTCTCTAAAATGTCCTCGTCGGTCTTCTGTTCAACTAAAGTGGTTTAAGCGAGAAATCGGCCAACTACTTAGGAAGAAGAAAACTGTGTACAGGCCATTGAAGATCTCGGGTGACTTTAACGAATACCGGAGGCTAGCCAGGAGAGTGAAGTCCAGCATAAGGGCGGCCTAGCGGTCTGAGGAACTCCGAGTGTCCAGACTCTGTAAAGAGAATCCCAAGGAGTTTTTTTGGATATGTGAACAGCCGTAAACCAATCCATCGAACGATTGGCCCTTTGAGAAATAAAGAGGGGGCATTAAAGCACTTAGATGCAGAAAATGCTAACCTACTCAACGACTACTTCTCTTCAGTGTTTACTGAAGAGTCTGGTCCCATCCCCCAGCCAATGGATTCCTACTCGGGGGGAAAGCTGGAGGCAATGGACTTCACCGAAGGAGAAATAAAAAATAAGATCACTGACCTAATGCAGAATAAGTCACCTGGCCCGGATGGGTTTCTACCTAAAGTGTTGAAAGAAGTGCGCGATCAAGTGTCACGGCACCTGAGCGCAATCTTCAACATGTCAATCCGGACCGAATGCGTTCCTAGAGACTGGCGTGAAGCGGAGGTGACTCCCATCTTCAAGAAAGGAGACCGTAGCCAACCGTCAATCTACCAACCTATCAGTCTGACTTCGATAGCCGGTAAACTCATGGAAAGCATGATGGGGGACAAAATGACGTCGTATTTAGAGTCAAACCTGCTACTGAGGAGTTCCCAACACGGCTTTCGAAGGCAACGGTCATGCCTGACGAACCTTGTAGAATTCTTCCACTTCGTGTTCAGTGAGCACGATCGGGACAAGGCGGTGGATGTGGTGTACTTAGACTTTCAGAAAGCCTTTGATAAGGTACCACACCGCCGCTTTCTTCGGAAAGTGAGAGCGCTGGGCATAGACGGAAAAGTAGCCGGCTGGATCGAGAACTGTCTAAGTTGCAGACGGCAACGGGTGGTGGTGAATGGACAGGCTTCTGAGTGGGTGCCCGTTACTAGCGGAGTGCCTCAAGGTTCTGTCCTGGGACCACTACTATTCATCATCTACGTCAACGACATGGACGGTGGCATGGTTGCCAAGATTTCCAAATTTGCCGACGATACCAAGCTTGGTATGAACGTTGCAAAGGATGGAAATACTGCCCGCCTGCAGGAAGATCTTGAGAAGATTGGGGAGTGGTCGGACAGGTGGCAAATGCCTTTTAACGTGAACAAATGCAAAGTGATGCATATCGGCCACAGAACCCCACAATCTCAGTATATCCTTAAGGGCACTGCTCTTGAATCGAGTGACACTGAGAAGGACTTGGGTGTAACTATCACTAGCGACCTCAAGTTCTCGAAACAGTGCATCGAGGCAGAGAAGAAAGCCCAAAGGATGTTAGGCTACATAAAGCGGCAGTTTGGATACCGTAACAAAGAGATAGTACTTTGTCTGTACAACTCCCTCGTTCGGCTGCACCTGGAGTATGCCGTACAATTTTGGAGTCCTTCGTTTTGAAAGGATATCACAAGGTTGGAACGCGTACAAGCCAGGGCAACCAAGCTGATTCCCTCTATCCCACATAAAAGTTATGAGGATAGACTACGGGAGTTAGATCTGTTCTCGCTGGAAACCCGTAGACTGCGTGGTCAGCTCATCGAAGTTTTCAAAATACTTCGAGGGTTCGACAATGTTGACTACCGGGATATTTTCGCATTGAGTGAGAACAGAACGCGCAATCACGGCTTCAAACTTGAATTGAGCGTTACAACCACAATCTGTGTGGAAATTCTTTGACCTACAGTATCTGCGGTAAGTGGAACGCACTTCCAGTGGAAGTTGTCAACAGCGAATATGTTGACCAGTTCAAGTCAAGACTAGGCAAAGTCTTGAAAAGTGGCCGTTTAGGGACGCAAAACAATTGAGCAGCCATGTGCCTGCTCGATTGCTAGTCCAAAGGTACCCTCTTTGAATGGGCCGTAAGGTCTCCTAGGGTGCTTTCTTTCCTTGCTACTCCTTGTTACTCATCAAATTACATGTAGAGAAAGAATGCAGTTACGGTCGTCTTCTTCCAACATCCTAGTGACTTAAGATGCCCTCGCAAGATTAGAGCCTATCCAACCAAACGATCTACGCTTGGGACGGTATATGCTATTACTGGCATCAGTCATATCTAGCTTCAATGCAAAATTTGGTCATTTTTGTCGTCAAGCCCCGAGGTAACTGCTACTGTTTGGGGCTCAGTATCTCATTCGTATTTCAAACTTAGATGTACATCAATTTTGCAATGGCTTAATTTCGGCGATCCTGAAGCAATCAAGTTCAAGTAAAAGACAAGCTGAAAATGGCTGTAAGAATTTGTAATTCTGACAGCCGTTAGTGATAGTTTGGGGAACTCAAGCTCATTATTTGATGACGGTTTCTTCAAACGCTATGGGTGCCTCCCTCCCTCAGCCTTCTGTCCCGGCTCCTGCCATTCTCCCTAACTTCCCGCCTCAGCCGCTTATCGTTTTCCCCGCTGTGACCGCGTTGGAGCTTACAGCCCTGCTCTCGCGTTCTAAGAAATCGGGCTCCGTAAAGGACTTTTTTCCGCCTAAACTGTTATGTGAAATTCTGCCTGCTATCCTCCCAACGCATCTTCACCTGTTCAACACTTCACTTGCAACTGGTCTTGTTTCCTCTTTCTTCAAACGTGCCCACATCCGTCCGATTCTTAAAAAGCCTCAACTGAACCCCACTGACCCTTCCAATTATCGCCCGATTTCGCAACCTCCTTTCCTCTCTAAGGTTTTGGAGAGAGTGGGTGCATCACGCATCAACAGTCACATGGTGGCCTGTAACATTGATGAAACCTATCAATCTGGTTTCAAGTCAGGTCACTCCACAGAAACCGCCTTCTCAATGTGTCCGATTGCTTACGAAGAGCCGCGGACATGGGTTTTGTCTCCATCCGTGTTCTACTCGACCTCTCCTCTGCCTTCGATACTATTGACCATACCGTCCTACTTGATCGTCTCCACTCTTTCCTCGGCATATCAGGCCCTGTGCTTGACTGGTTCCGCTCTTACCTCTCGTCTCGTACCCAATTCGTTGTGATTGACGACGTTTCATCCGACTCTACCCCCATTTGCTTTGGAGTGCCACAAGGCTCTGTCCTTGGTCCTCTACTATTTTGTATCTACCTTCTCCTTCTTAGTTTCCTTCTCCATAATCTCGGTCTATCCTTCCACCTATATGCTGATGACACTCAAATTTTCGTTTCCTCATCCACCACGTCTCTTGCCTACTCTATCACTTACCTCCTGGCTGCCTACTCCTTCATTTCTGACTGGCTCTCTACCAACTTCCTCAGGCTTAATCACTCCAAAACTGAGGTCCTCCTCGTCGGCACCCCTGCTCTTGTCAAAAAATCTAAATCTCTCTTTCCCTCGCTTACTCTGGGCGGTAATACTATCATTTCTCTGACTGCGTTTGGAATCTGGGTGTTGTTTTTGATGAGCATCTCTCCTTTAAGCCTCATATCCGCAATGTCAGCAAATCCTCTCTATGTTTCCTTCGTAACTTCTCTTGCATTCGCTCTCACTTTTATCGCCAAAGTCTTGAGACTGCTGTTCATGCCTTCATCACCTCACGCCTTGACTACCGTAACTCACTGCTTGTGAATCTGCCATCCTCCTCTCTCCGCCCCCTTCAACTTGTACAGAACTATGCCGCCCGGCTTCTCCTCCGTCGCCCTCGCTTCTCTCCCTCGAAACCCTTGCTGCATGAACTGCCCTGGCTCCCTGTCAGATCCCGTACTCACTTCAAGATACTTCTCTTCACATTTAAGGCCCTAAACAACAAGGCCCCGTCTTACCTCTCTTCTGCCCTCTCGCCACGCCATGTCCCTCGGGCCCTTCGGTCATCACATGCACCTCTTTTAAATATTCCTCGTTCATCCCTCTGCTCAATGGGGACTGCTCCTTCTCAATCTGCGCCCCTAAGTTGTGGAATGCTCTTCCTGCTGAAATCAGGTCTTCTCCCTCTCTTACCACATTTAAGCGTCTCCTGAAAACGCATCTTTTCAGTATTGCCTTCTCCCCCCTCTTGAATTTCCATTCTCATCTCAGCACAACGTGCGCTCTGGGAAGGCTTCAGGCCTTGAAGAGCGCATTACAAAAGACTTATTATTATTATCATTATTATTATTATTCTCTGCTCTTAGCACCAAGGGAGACCTGGAAGTCCTCAATTATTTGCAGGACACTAGTAAGGCTTTCGACTCTTTAGATAGGCATCCTGCTATAAAAATGTTCAAGAGCTAAACATCATGGTACCTTCCTCTGCACCAGTGGAGCGGTATTTTTCGTTTGCTGACATGGTTCATAGCCCCAAATGAAATCATCTCTCGGATGGTAACTTTGGACAATTGATTGTTCTGAAAGCAAATGTTTATAGCTGTTGAACATTAAATTACCACTTTTAACTTGCGTTTTTACCCTTATATTGTCAGTAATTGCGTACTGCAGCAAAATTGTAAAATTAAATTCTATTGATTTTGGTTATGGACCTGGTGAAATGAGAAATTGAGAAAAACCGAACTAAAACTATATGTAGGTAATTTATAGGTTTTTTTTTGCTAATAAGTTATGATAATACTAGGTTTAAAGTTTACCACCTGAAAAACTAAAAGGGAAATCGCCAATTCCCTTGGTTTAGAACAGGTAACAATATATATTAAACATAAAAAAGCCAAAGGGCCATCAAAGTTGCGAGTATATAAATAAAAAAACTACAACAAAAAGACTAAAAAATTCAAAAGAATAGAAAAAACAAGGATCGATAAATGACTTCGATTGTGAAGACGTGACGATTATAAAAAAACAACAATCACAAATGCGTGATGAGACGAAGGCTTGGCGATGGCGATAACTTGATTCAGATTGTCTTGCAGTGCTGTGATGTCGATGGCGAGAGACATGAATTAGCTATAGATTTCTTTTCGGTATCAACACAATATTTTGCTATTTCTGCTTCTTCAATTTTCTTGCAATTCTTAGTATTTTTGTTGTAATTTTTATATACTCTCAACTCAGTATATATCCTCATTTCGGCCCCTTTGCGCGTAATATCGTAGCCTCGGAAATGTACAGGCCTGGATGCCGAAATAATGACGTCACATGGGTAGACGGACCCGACAGCCGCTTGCAAGCTTGACTTTATCAATGATTGTGAACTGCACAATTTCGGTTGTATTATTCAGGATTTGAGCATTTGTTGACTATTATGAGAGGCATCAATTGAAAGCTTAAAATTATTCAATGTCTCCATAATGAAATTATTAAGACATGACTAATTGGTACCTGCTTATGCGGCGCATGCAGACTGACTGCGCTTATTTTTACTTACTGCACTGGAAATAAGTGAGGTATACATCCACACTTACAGGATCATCCTTTACGATAATGAGTAACATTGTAGCATTCCTACACACTCACACTTCTCTAGATTTTAACTGTATATAAACTACGTAGGTATCATACAACACATCTTTACTTTTGGTGAATGTACCTCATCTCCACATTATGTATTAAATGTTGACAACTTCCTTTTGTTTGCCTTAACATTGTGTAAAAGATTGTCATTCACAGATTTACAATAATTATTCAAAAGAATATTTGCTGCTGACCTCAAACAATGAAATGCTTGTTTGAGGTACCACCTATACAAGTTTCATTCAAATCAACTTTGTCCTAAAGGTAATTAATAGACAAACTCATTAAGCCAGTTCTGTGATTTGATAAGTTTAGAACTTCTTTCTCATAAGTACTCATGAGAACCTGAACTATTTTGTAGGTGTTGGTACACGCATTAAGAGTGAACTCTGTGGGCCATTTTAACTCTTCCCTGTTAAGCTGCTTAGTGTAGTGGCAATTTTCTTCTGATATCTCTACATCAAGAACATTTTTTGAACAAATTTTTGCTACACATAGAGAACACATACACTTTTTCTGCATAGTGTGACCTACATACACTGGAATATAAATCAGTACCTTCTAATCTGTGTGTAACAGTTCCTGATCTGTAACAACATCATGAATACCGTCAAAAATATCTAGAGAAGTGACAGAAGATTCCTCATCCTCCACATACGAAGTATTCATATCCGTTATATGCAAAACATTTGAGTGGGAAGACCTTAAGGAAAGCAAGTTTACTATCTTCAACTTGTTCTCTAATTCTATCACCTGTTCTAAGGCACACTATAGTTACTGCCACTTATTTGTCTGTATATTCTAAATCTAGACTACAGGTGACAGTCTGAAATTTTCCTAGCAAAATATGCTTAAGCTGATGATATTGCATCAAGTAATCACATATCTAATTAAAGTGGATGTGGTGTGGTTCAGTGCAAAGTGAGTTTCTTTAGACAATTTTCATCCTCTCTTCTGCCCTTTATTCTCTTAGTTATTAAGTCCTTCCCAGGCATCAAGCCACTCACATAATTTAGCAAGAAATTACAAACTTGGGTCATGAGATGAAGTTTGAGTTATTGGATTGCTCTGCTCTTGACGAAGAGCTACTGCTCTAAATGGAGTTTTCACATTAACAATGTTCCACCAAGAAATTACTTGATGCAAAAATATGGCTGTACCTGATGAATCTACTTCTCTGAATTTCTTGACTGCAGCAACATTCTTCTCATCGAACACCTGAAGGGCATACATAATGCACATTTTGTCTTTTTAAATTAGATGGATACAAAGATTTCTCTGACAATCCTGGAGCTAGTTTAACATGTGAGGTTCTCTCACCAGAGTGAATATTTTTCAGCGGTGATAAACTTGCATATTTTACAATGTTTGGGTTTTCTGGTGTCGGCAAGACAAAGAGGTTTGGGCAGGATCCTTTTGATTGAGCCAGTTGTTTCGGATACATTTCAGCAAATGAACTGTGTCGAACAATAGGAATATACACTTAGTGTGATTATGTGGATTTGGGATGAAAGAGGTAAGACTTCCTTCACATAGCTTCTCAAACATGTGCCTATTTACCATAATATTGCCAGATACCAGTGTAAGTACTTGAAATCCAGTATCATTCAAGACTTTAATATCTGTTTCTGTCTGCTGAAGACGTGTATATGTTGTAAGGTTACAGGCAGGAAATAATGCAACTACATGCTTGTAAGATGAAAGGAAGGAAATTATCATGAAAACTTGAATTGTGGTAGCTACATCTGTTGAGTTTGTAGAAGCACCATGTAATTGTCCTCCTTTGTATGACATGCGTTTCTGAACGTGAATTTCATCCAAGAACACACTTGAAAGCTTTTCTTTCTCTTTCAAATATGAAAATATTTCCTTCAGGTAGAGAATGTGCTCACTTTGAAGTTTGAAGAACAGACCCAAACCTGCCATGCTTTAAAGCTAACTTGCGCAAGTAGTCTGGGTGAGGAAGATTTATTATTCCGCAAAAGCGTGGCAACTTGCAACAGCATGGACTAGAATAGTAAACAGTAGAGTCATATAATATAAAATCAGAGCTGTATTTCTTCCGTTTTCGAATAACAAAGGCAAGTTGTTCCGCACCGAACCACAAAACTTCACTTGATAAGGACTCATTCTCAGCGGTCGCTCTTTTCTCGAGGATTTCATTGGGAACACTGATACAACATTCAATTTTCTCCATGTCAGTAACGCTTTTGTCACTGTATGAACTCAAGTGGTTTAGCAAGCAATCAAATGCTGACTATTTCTTGCAAACATTTCCATGTCCTAAGAGCCACCTGAACTTACTTTTTGGTAATGGCATGTTTCTGTACCACACTTTGACAATTAAGTCACACATTACTTTAAAGGAACTAGTATGTTTGTTTTTCTTTATCACAGTTAACTTTGAGAGAAGCAACATATTCATTCTTTGTTATCACTAACCAGGTACTTGTATCATGTTTCGTAAAATGATCACAAAAGTTTGAAAGGACTCAATTTTGTCTTTATTCATCCAATTCTCAAAACACTCTTCACTTCTTGTGGCTACGCGTTCTCGTTGTTCATCTGGATTAATCCGGGGAGGAGGGGGGGGGGTGATAATTTGAGAGAAAACTTGTTTGATTTGGAAAAAGAAATGAATATGCATCTTTCGTAAGAGCAGGACGAGTCCTTTGAACAACAATTACAGTCCAATCATCTCGAGTCATTCGATCTTCTCTGATGATGAACTGTTCGAGAAAATGTTTGATACACACCACTGAGTGAAGTTATGGGGGTGGGGGGTGGGGGGGGGGGGGTAGGAGAATTACTAATTTATAGTGATATCCCTTGGTACCTGTTTATAGGAAGGAACAATATATGGTCAAGGGGAATTAAGTATCTGACTCCATAGATGTTTTCTTATTTTAGCTGGGCTGAAGACGTAAATCGAGGTAAAGAAAGACGTTGCAAATATATATATATATATATATATATATATATATATATATATATATATATATATATATATATATATATATATATATATGTGAATAACGTTACAGCCACGAGGAAAATGAAACAACGGAGAACTGCGAGGCCTTTCGACTAATGGTCCTTTAGTAAAGGACCATTAGTCGAAAGGCCTCGCAGTTCTCCGTTGTTTCATTTTCCTCGTGGCTGTAACGTTATTCATTAATTCCTCACGTTCCTTATTTTCGTGATTCAGTTATATATATATATATATATATATATATATATATATATATATATATATATATATATATATATATATATATATATATATATATACGAGGGGTGGGCAATAAGTTTTGCGAATCGGTAGGCCAAAACAGAGGAAGGGGGATGGCTGTTTGTGGGGGTGTTAGGACCTGCAGCCGCACGCTCCTGGCTCGTCTATTTAAGAAGCAGTAGCTAATCACAAATCGTCAGTCACAAATCTTTCAACAATGGAGAAGGTTGAGCACCGCGCAGTGATAAAATTTTTGAGCAATGAAGGCAAGAATGCAAAAGAGATCCATGAATGCATGGTTGCAGTGTACACCGACACCGACCCTTCCTATGCAACCATTGCTCTCTGGAATAGGAAGTTCCACCATGGTCGTGAGTACCTTCAAGTTGACCCCCGTCCAGGACGCCTGTCAGACGTGACCAATGTGGCCCGTGTGGAAGGGATGATCCTCGAAAATCGACGGGTGTAGGTCGAAGAAATCGAGCAAGAACTTGGAATATCACATGGAAGTGTTATCAACATCATCCACCACAATTTGGCCATGACCAAGGTCTCTGCCCGTTGGGTCCCCAGAAACCTCACGCCTCATGATCGAATTCAACATCGTCAAAGTCCACAAGGCCAGAGTTGTACAAGCTGCCCTGCGCGAGTGCGGATTCGAGGAGCTCAACCATCTCCCCTACAGTCCAGATCTGGCCCCTAGCGACTATTTTTTATTCCGCCAGCTCAAGGCTGCACTGCGTAGACGCCGGTTTGGGGATGATGAAGATGTCCAGCTCGCCGTCCAGGAGTGGATTCAACAGCAGTCGGGCGATTTCTGGTTGTCGGGAATTCGAAACCTCAGGGACAAGTGGCGCAAGTGCATTGAAGTCGAGGGTAGTTATATTGAAAAATAATAAAACACTTTTCCTCATATCTCGTTTCCTTATATCCGAATTGCAAAACTTATTGACCGCCCTCGTATATGTATATATATATATATATATATATATATATATATATATATATATATATATATATATATATATATATATATATATATATATATATTCAACGTAAAGTATTAAATTCAGGAGCGACACGACTAGGCGAATAAAGAGAGGTTCCGTAAACGCTAATATGGGTGTGACAATGACTTAATAACAATTATAATGCTTAATTCTTAATAATCACAATTCTTCTCATTGCTCGCCAATATATGCGGCTTAATTTCTAGGGGAGCGTTAGCCTAGACTTGCCTGCGGGACAAATCTTTGTCGTCGGGGCTCATTAGTTCCACCCCTGGGTGGAGTTTTGAATGGCTGTGTATTACAATTTACTTACATCTTCCAGCTAATGCTAATTTAATCTATCCATCGACCCAATTTTACAGATCTGTGCTGCAATTTCCTTTGGTTGGACTTTGTGTTTATACAGATGCGTCGCAGACACCCGTTTTGTGATAACTCTACCCCGAAACGGGAATTATTTGCTGCAGCCAAAAACGCAGCATTTATTCAGCATCTGACAATAAAAATTCATATATAAGTTCCACTTCAATTAATATAAATACAATGAGAATATATATATAATAGGTAATAATACTTCTGTTGGAAATCATTTACAAGTATACATAATGTAACATTAAATACTTCCTATTTCTAGAATTTTAACTCTCTTCCAAGTTTTTTTTTAACTTTATGATTCACTTAAATACCTATGCATTTTTTTGTCTGGCTATCACTTTCAGTCTTTCATACCATTATACATTTACGGTTTACCCTTCGCTCATTACTTAAGACTTACGTATGATAGAGTTAGTTAAACATGTTAACTGGCATAATTTATTTATGTCAAGCTCAGGAGAAATTTTTGGTATGAAACTAAACTGACAATCTTTAATAAATGGAAATGTGTCCTACCATTAGATTTTTTTTTAATATAAAACTGGTTAAATTTGAAACCGATCTATAGTTATTGTAGAATGATTCATCTCATTTTTTATATTGGGATTATTTGTAATTTTTTGAAAAACAGCCTCCTTTAAAGGACATATTTATGATGTATTGCAAAAATGAAGAGAATCTTCAAGGCAGCATTTATTAATGTAGTCTTATCCGGAAGATATATTAAGTCCTTTTATGAAATTTATATAATACATATATAGTAGTTGGTGTGAGATAAATGGAATTCAGACAGCATGGTTCAGGTATAAATAACTTAAATTAACATTAAAATATCCATTATGTAGACTGTTTATGTTTAGCTCCTTTGCCGAACAAAATTGGTTAAAATAAAACATAATATAACATAATTTCACGGATGACAAAAGCCACAACGGCCTATCAAAGGTCATCCGCATTTGTCAAAACCTACCCACAAAATGCATCCATAAACAATCCATAGGATTGTGTCAGATTATGCATCTACATTATACAATTAGAACCATGCATAGGAATGTATCAAAAACAAAAAGCATCATCATCAAAACTCGTCAAAATCCAAATCAATCATAATATACGATAATAAAAAACTACATCCACAGGAATGAGTCCAGAATACACCTCAAAGTTACCCTCCCCCCTCCATATAATCATCTAATCTGCGTTTGAAAACATTCAAGTTTGGACTGTCTACCGCCTCAGGTGGCAAATTATTCCAGTAATCTACCACTCTATTGGTGAAAAAATATTTTCTAACATCCAGCCTTCACCTCTGTTTTTTTTTGTTTATTTTTAAGTGGTGGCCCCTAGTCTTATTACTACCTTCCAACTCTATCTTCATATTCAAGGTGCTTCATGGAAGTATTATTTTTATTGCCCTCCTTTGTACTGACTCTAACAGGTTGATGTAATGTCTAAAATTCGGTGACCATGCTTGTATACAGTACTCTAAATGTTGCCTAACATACTAGTTGTAGAGTTTAGGGATAATCTCTTTACTCTTGCAGCTAAAATTTCAGTTAATGTATCCTAGCACCCTATTTGCTCTCTTTTTTGCCTCAATACACTGCTTTGAAAACTTTAGTTACCTATCTACTAGTACGCCTAAATCCTTCTCATCCTCAACTGAATTCAGCCAATGCGCATCCATTTCATAGCTAAATTCCCTATTATCCCTTCCCATGTTAATAACTTTGCATTTTTTAAGGTTAAAAGTCATCTGCCACTTCTGATCACAAGCTAATAACTTATTTAAGTCACTCTGCACTTTAAAGCTACCCTCCACTTCTTTGACTACAGCTGCCAATTTAGTGTCATCAGCAAAAATTGACACTAGGCTATTTACAGCCTCGCCAAGATCATTTATATAAACTACGAATAATAAAGGGCCTAGAACGGATCCCTGAGGTACGCCACTGGTAACGTCCCTCCACTGTGACCTCACCCCATTCAGCACAACTCTTTATTTCCTGTCTTTTTAGCCATTTAGTTATCCAATTCAAAACTTTACCACATATCCCATGCATTTTTTAATTTGTGAATTAACTAGTCTTTTATGTGGAACCTTATCAAAAGTTTTGCTAAAATCTAAGTAAATTGCATCAACATTCTCTCTCTTATTTAATTGTTTAGTAACATAATCCATAAAATCCAGTAAATTTGTTAAACACGACCTACCTCTTCTAAACCCATGCTGAGCATCATTTATTATCCTACCTTACTCTAGATAGTCAAAAATCCCCTTAACTATCTTCTCAAGAATTTTACAAACAATAGAAGTTAAGCTTACTGACTTAAAGTTATTTGGCCCTCTTTACTTCCCTTTTTATAAATTGGCACTACATTCGCTAATTTATAATCATTAGGTATTTCTTCAAACTCTAGTGATCTAGTATATATCTTCTCAAGAGCTAATGCAATACTATCTACACCTTCTTTGAGTAATCTAGAATGAATGTTGTCTGGACCAGATGACTTACTAGTATTTAACTCAAATATAAGCCCTTTAATTATTTCCCTGTTCACATTAATGATATTCAACACTACTTCCCTTGACCTAGAATTATTCACTAAAACTATCTTGATTCTCTTGTGTAAATACTAAAGAAAAATTATCATTAAGAACCTCTACTATTTCCTCATCAGATTCTTTCAAAATGCCTTCATATCTAATAGGCCCTATTTTATCACTGTTAGATTTGTTATAAATTCAAGAATTTTATTGGATCTTTATTATTATTTTGAGCTAAATCCATTTCTGCTGCCCTTTAGCTCTTCTTAATAATCTTATTTAGCTCATTTCTGGTCAATCTATAATGATTTAAATTGTCAAAAGTACTTTCTCTCTGTAATCTCTGGTATGGCCTTTTCTTCTCAGAAATTTTCCTAGCTATTTCCTGATTCCAACACAACGTTTCCTACATATCTTCCTAATAGCCTTCATTGGAATACACTGCTCCTGGACTATGATTAGTATAGTCTTAGATAGTAAATTAGAATTAGGCAACCGATAAATAACTCCAATGATGCATCTGAGTGGTTAGTTAGTTTCCCCAAATAATGAAATATAATTTCTTAATATATATATATATATATATATATATATATATATATATATATATATATATATATATATATATATATATATATATATATATATATATATATATATATATATATATATATCTTGGATACGCTTGTTGAGGCAGAAGGCGGGTTTATCGAGTGAGATCGACAGAACATGTCATGAAGACAAACTAACCCAAGTTTGGTAAATATATCTAAAAAAGACAGAAAACTGTATCATTTTTCCCCCAGATAGTAATTTTGAGAACTAATACTATTTGCACCATGTATATATGTCATGTGTAGTGTAACATACTCTGTTCCCAATGACGATTTGTAGTATAAATAAAGAGAGAGAGAGAGGGAGAGAGAGTACAAATTACTATTATCTATACCTTGCTTTGGTTAATGAATCAGTGCAGTGATGACTTGGTCGCGTCTCTGTCTGGCAAGTGCTACCTATTGCTTCTCAGCTATCTCATCTTTGTCTCCATTACTGTAAATTACATAAATATTATTACACATGTAACAACCCATAGTCTTTGGTAACACGTACTTCTACAGGCTTTATAACAGAAGATTGTTAGACTACTAAATTGTTAAGGTGTTCTTATAATTTGTTTTGGATTAAGTTCATAAGTAACCTGTTTTCTTATGTTCTGTGTTTATTTTAGTCAAATAAAGCCAACGTTCGCAGAATTCTTTCCTTTGGGCTCCTTCAGGTGTGTTCCTTGATTTCTTTGCTTGGAATTTGAAGATAATGGCGTTATCACACGAAATAACCCTATAGAGAGGGAGGGGGAACATGTATATGTATAGTGTTTATCGCTTGCCTGCATAGAGCCTATGTAGGCAGCGGAGAATGTGAGAACAATCAGTAATGCAATTAAAACATAATATTATAGTGATAAACATTATAACTTATCAAAAGTACGTTAATAAATTACTATGGAGTGTATTTAAGGGATATTCCCGAGAACACTGCGATCAAGAAGTAAAAAATTAGCATCTTACTTTATGCAAGGACCATCAGCTTATAGACATTATTTATGCCAGAGCATTTCTCACCTCTACAAACTGAGCTGAGAAAACCACAGGATACAAATCAAATCGCCACTCCAGCTGAAAATGGACACCTTTGAACTAGAACAACACAAAACCTTCCCTCACCACGGTCGCCAACAATTGAGGGTGCACCTCAAGCATACCCGCACTAAGGCGGTCATTCCAGAATGTTCGACAAAATTTCCCCAGACTGACCAGTTCCCCCAAATCCCAATCACACGCTTCCCTGATCTTTAAGATCACCAAAACAACAATGTATATTAAAATACAATGCATATTAGACAATACTCAATAATGCGTTCAAACGACATACCCACATGTAGATAAAAAATATATCCCCGGAGAAATTATCACTAGGCAACAATATTTACAAACAGTTGATAAGACTCGATCAGTATTGGGCATAATCGGACAGACAGTTAAGTGGTCTTCTTACTCTCTGTGAACGTTGCCTTCCATCACCAGAATCCGTCTCACAAACAACTTCATCCTGCAGCTCATCACCAGCCTCATCGTTTGGATCACCAGAGAATAAAGAACCCGCAACAATGACTGGTCGAATGTCCAACACATGACGTGGCATGCCGTTGACATCAACATTGTTCTCTGAATTGGCACCAGTGATATACCCTTTATTCCATTTTGTTGTGCAACGAGCTAATGGAGGTTTAACCAAAATTCCATCACCAATCTGAATATGATCAGACTCTCTTTTTGCAGTTTCAGATGTAATTAATTGATGGTGCCATTCATATGTATGTATCAAACGTTGTGGCACCGCTTTTTCATTATCCCCTTATCGAGGAGTGATATTATACCAAAACACTGCTTCTTTCGCTGACAGTGTTCCTCTTTCAGCTAATTCCTTTATTGTTATGTGGTGTCGCTCTACTATTCATTTTCTACCTGGTCTGTTAACTGCTCTAAACACCCAGGTAATGTTGCACCTGTAACATAGCCGTTTCAACATACTCTGACCGGAACGCCGTACTGTTATCCATTAACAATTCAATAACTGGTCCTCTCTCAAAGAATATCTCTTCTAGTATCTGCATTATATCCGGCGCACCTTCCCTTATGAGTTCTCTCCATATAGCAAATCTACTTGGTCCACACTCAATTAATGACAGGTAGGGCAATTGCTTATAATGCGTCACATCAATTGCTATTCTGCACCAATTATTAGCAACAGTCACTTGTCCCTGTCGATGGGTTACAGGAGCTGGGTCAACAGAGTGACATTTTCACAACAGCTAACAACCCTTTTTACAGCATGCCTGGTCCACTTTTCTGGCTAAGTACAAAGTTCTATCGATTCCCATATGATGCATATTTTGCATATCAGTAAGACTCATACTTGAGCCTGCACAACACACATTCACATAGGTCATGTCTTCAGCAACATCAGTTGTTAATCAACTCTTTGTAACTCTCGTTAGCACATAAGCTTTGTTCTTTATTGTTTGGAAAAATGACACTGTCACTCTCAGAGAATATTCATCTATCAGCTCTCTTAGAATACCCAATCGCCTTTTAACAATAATTTCTGCCGCACCTTTCGTCCGCACTCGTTTATCTTTCGTTATGATACATAGTATTTATCTATCCTTACACTGTAACTGAATCAGTTTTCAATTCCATAGACCTATATCAAACAACAACAATATAACACCGCTGTTCCCATTAGGAACGTTCCAACATCCTCGCACTGGATCATTATTTTTTGTTTTCTCCACTATCTCTTTCAACATTCTGAGTACTTCATCACACCACGTATCCTTCCAGTGTGACCCTTCTGCCCTTCTCTTTACATAGCTGCAGACAATTCTCAGCCAACCAGCCACTGGATAATGACCAACGAGTGATCCACAAATTGAAAACAATTCCCTTCTCGTTATCTCTTCTCCAACTTCTGGTACTTTGTTACCTCTCTTGAACCACAACTCACGACCATCAGATAGCATCTTTTTCCCTAATGCTGAACTATCGTTCAACGGTTCAGGAAACTTAGCGATAAACCCAAACTTATTCAAGTGCTTAACAACTGAATCAGGTGATACTCTAGAGTTATCCACCAAAATGTCATCAATATATGAATTGGTTGCCTTTCGAATATCTTCTCACTTAGCTAGCACAGTTTTAAGAATCTTAACCATTATACGAGGAGCACAATTTAGACCAAAGCCAAGTCTTGTCAAGCAGTAAGTTTTATTTTTATATTTTGCTAACTGATATTGCCAGAGACTCCTATCTATTCTAATTTGTAAATAGGAAGATTTAAGATCAACAATAGAGACATCAGAATTCACTCGTCTCCATTCATGAAGAGTCTATTCACATAAATCAATTACATCGTCACCTGTATGACATTCCACGTACTTATTTAATTCTCCAAAATCTAGCATAGGTCTAACTTTATTTTTTTGTGTGTTGCTCTACTGCCAACAGTGGAATTATTCCTTCATCAACTTCATCCTCCCATTGCATCAAAATTCCCTCATCAATCCATCTTTAAACTTCCTTTTCAAGCTCTACCTTCAGTTTCCCAGTCAATTTAGTATTATAACAACTGGTCTTATTTTTAAGTTGGAATGGCTGACTATATTTTTCCATACCCACCTGACAGTCCAATTCTTCCCATCAAAAGTAGCAGAAAAATCCTTATATGTTATGTAACACACCTGTTCTTTCCCATCTTCAGGTTCTACAACCGACGCACAACTACTTGATGCCGATTCGGTGGGATGATTAGATACACCAAACTGCACTTCATTACCAGTCATCGTCACAACTCCCGCTGCTCTTATCACGTCCATTCCCATCAGTACATCAACACCCTCAATCAGATCATTAGAGACAATCGCCTTTACTGTAAGAACTCTCTCTGACACATGCATATGAACAAAGCTGTCACCCTTACACCTGATATCCATGATATCCATTAAATGCATTCGCAACACGTGCACCTGTACACTTCGACACCAACCTCGACCGGATTGGAGAACTTTCGTCCATAGAACTTTTGTCTAAAGTAGTGAAAATTCCTCATCATTATTATAAGGACTAGAAAGACCCAACTGTTGAAGTTTTCTCCAAGTAGTTTGGCAAAAATGAAAAAAAACCCAGAAATGTATGGTGGTTTCACCAAGAACACGCAAAAAAAGCATTTCGTGCAGCTATTTCAAAATCAACACTTACATCTGATCTTCAATTTGCAATCCATAACGTTCAACACAATCAATATGGGCTGATGGCATTCTAAAGTAAATTTCTTCTGTCTTTGGTAAAAAAAATAAAAATAAAAGGGTGAATTTCCAGATGGATTTCAGCATGAATAGTATAGATTTGCTAAAAAATTCTAGGACATGTTTCAAACGTTCCATTAGCATACCAGTGTTTAGCGAAAGCTAGTATTTGTAGATCGCAAGTTGCTGCAAAAATTCCAAATCGTTCTTCATCATCTTTTCCGCTATCATGAATTGGCTAGTTTTCGCCTTGAATAGTTGTGCTAAATCTACTTTCTTCTTCCACTTCATTCAATGTTGTAAGGAATTTAGGGAGCATTTTGTTTCTTAATTTCCTAATATTTCTGGTTATGCTTGGTCTTGAAGGAAGAACACTTTGGGAACACTCAGGCACTTTGCTTATTACTTCAGAAACAATAGTGTCGAGTATAGAGGCTCCGTGCTGCCATGTGACCCGTCGAAACCACGAGGTCAGTCCACGTGAGCGAGGACCGTGAGAAAACTCAATATCATCGAACTGCTTTCTACGATAAGCTTCTGTCGTCTCCCAAGGTGTTATCAAGAAACCCCCACGGGAGTACTTCCCATTCCTCAAGCGTCGTGTTGGTTCGTGGAGAGATTCACCCACACCCCTCCCTTGGTGGAGGCAGTTACGGCTCCGACTGGTCCCTATGTATTGTTGGTCCCAATCGGACATCGACAGTATAGGCCTGCCTTTTACAACGAAACACGTCATTTTCGATCGCCCTCCCTTTTCTCGACGAGCCTTTAGCTCGTCGGTACATTTCGTTTGGCACGAATACTCCCTCCAGTTAGTGTTACTACTAGAGGTTAAACTCCCAGTGGTTAACGGCCCTCAAATAACCATCCGATCCCCTGTTTTATCTCTTAGATCTCTTAAAGCTTCGAACCCAAGCCAGGCTGAGACAAATCATCTTCGGCTACCCTTCCAGTCATCCCTGTGTGTGTATGTAGAGAGGCTCGTATCGCCCCTTGACCTCCCCCCCCCGTAGAGCTCGCACTGAGTAGCTCTATTAATTCGATTCTTGTATTCATTCAGTATCTATTGCTATTATTTTATTTAATCAATTTATGTTGTATAACTGCGTAAATATTAAAGTATATTTTGTTCTTACTTTTTCATAAGCCGCATAGCCGCAGCCTTCATTAGTTTAATATAGGCCAACTGCACTCACTCTTTTGAATATAAATCCTTCGCACACCCACTCCCCCACCACTTCAATCCCCCATCCCTGTCAAGACCAGAATTGAGTCAAGGTGTCATCCGTTTTACCTTGAACATCCACGAATATTGGGTAGAAGAGACGTATATGTCGGGGTCATTCTAGGATATAATATATATATATATATATATATATATATATATATTTATATATTAACTGGTGTCAGGTTTATGGGGTCTTTAAATGATTTCTTTTAAGGTTTTTTAAAGGTTTTGAGGCTGAAGACTTGGCTATTGAGAAGGTAAGCAAAAATATTCTTGGAAACTATTTTTCACATTTGTTGTTTGTACTCGCTTTTATACATAGCGTGTGTAAGTTTTGAGACCGTGCTTCTCATTTATTTCCCGCAGCGGAATTTTACCCTTTCTTCCCAAACAAAGGCTCAGTCTAGTTTTGTTCTCGGTGTTGTGAGAAAAATTAAAGGTTCTCGCGTTAATTCGTGTATTTCCGAGTACCCACACGGAAATTAATAATCGCGCCGTGTGGATACCAAATCAATTCGGGTCGACAATTCCGCTACGTTTTGATTTTTTAAAAAAGAAGTTTAGTTCGCTTCGCGACCATTATGTCTTGATTCGACCAATTTAAATTACAAGGTGAATCTCTTGTTTTATCCGGAAAACACCTTCTTTCCTATATACAAGAAGAAGAGAAAGCTGAGAGAGCGGAAAGAAGGGAAAGAGAAGAACGAGCGAGAGAAAAAGAAGAAGGAGAAAGCATGCAACGACACGAACTGGAAATGAGTAGATCGAGGTTCGAAACGTTCTCCACCAACTACTCGCGGATGGACTTTCGACAAAATGCGTCAGTAAAGTTACCGGTTTTCAACGAAGGAGAAGATTTAGGGTCTTATTTGACACATTTTGAAAAGATCTTCAAACTAAACAACTTGGACATTAAAGCGGCTGGTTTCGCTAAACTCCTGCTGGCCGTTATGTTCTAAGTTCCGAAATATTTTCATATTCCTTCTCCCGGAGGCAACAATCGATTATTATAGGTGGGCGTTATCGCGATAACGATATCGGGTTATCCGATATTTTTCCGCGTTATCGATTAATCGGTATCGCCGATACTTTTGGTTCTAAACTAGCGATAATCGATATTTTCAGTTTAGTTTTTGGTTCCAGTTTAGCACAGGGGCGAGCCACGCGTGCCTTGGAGGCAGAAATAGATAGTTCCGAGCTGGAAGGAGGATCTTCAAAACCTATGAGGAGATGAAGGAGAGCCTCACCAGGTAAGAAACTAAGAAACAGTATTCAAATATTCTTACTATTGTATTATAAAATAACGCTATATATATTCAATAATCAATATTGTATTATAATTTTGGATTTATCGGTTAGCACCTTATCGGGCGATAAATTTATCGCCAGTTATCGATTATTGGTTATCGCCGATAAGGTTATCATGATACATATTTTCGTTGTCGCACCCAGCTATGAAATTTACCCGTACTCCAACGATGGCAAAATCCTAGGTTTGCGCATCACTTCAACAGGGTATAAAACGCACATCAACAACCAAATCTCCCTAGCCAAAATAGAACTTGGAAAACTGCACAGGTTCAGAAACCTCAGCACCAACAACTTCATGAAGTTGTACACTGTCCTAGTGCGCCCAACACTGGTGTACCCAGCAGTGGTAATGCAGGCAACTAGTTCAACACCCCTCAGATTAATGCAGAGAGTCCATAACAATGCTACCTTGCTTATAGCTGGAGCGAGCAGAATGGACTATATTCGGCAGATGGAACTGCACGCAAGAGCAGGACTTGAGCCACTGAATATGGTCCTCCAAATGCTAAGGAGAAAGATCTGGGAAAAAGTAGAAAACGAAATTCTCCCGCATATAGAGCCAAACATAGACATACCACAACCCATAATTGGACGAGTTACCAGGAGAGCCCTATTCCCAAGTGGGAGACTGTGCTCCTGGGAAGATCAAGCAGTTATGTACACATAACGAAGACAAAATTATTTTACTCACGAAAAAGACCACGAAAAGAGAAAACGAAACAAGAAAGAAAAGAAAAACCAAAAGAGGCGAAGTGGCAAATAAATAAATAAATTAAAAGAGGCGAAGTGCTCAACATAATTAAAATAAAATAAATAAAATAATTAAATCAAATATTAAACAATAATTATAACAAAAGAGGCAAAGTGCCCACAACAGGCGAAATGAGAAACAAAACTAAACGAAAATAAAAATGAATGCCAACGAGTTAGCAAAAACATAATTGAAAGGCTTGAATGCCTAAAGACGGATATTTATATATATATATATATATATATATATATATATATATATATATATATATATATATATATATATATATATATATATATATATATATAATAATAATAATAAAAGAGAAAGATAACAATAAAAAAGAGCAAGATAAAATAAATAAGAAAACAGCAACAAAAGTGTCAGCTAAAACACTGACACCATCGAAAGAGGAGGAATAAAAAGGAAATAGAAAAAGTAAGAAGCTTGAGGTGCTCTCTACCCCAGGGTAAACTATAAATATTCTGCCCCACTATCTACACCTACAACACATTTTCCCCACTTGTTACAGCATCATCATCATAAGATATCTGCGAGGGTATAATAATACAATGAATAATTCAAAGTATTGGTAAATATGTAGATTAGCGGCCCGGCCGAAAAAAAAAAATGTGTGTAAATATTATCGTGCACTCGTGTCGGAATATTCATGCGCGTTTGAGTCCTTTTCGAATTATTATTCTATAAACAATTGGGATTATATACTGGGGTGCTGTGCCCCCCAGACCCCCCCCCCCAATTTAATGAAACTCAGGATCATCGTAGTGTAGCCCCCCATTGTGTTTACGCCTACGCCCCACACGAGCCGTCAACTTAAATGTACTCCAAAAACATAAAACATTTTGGAACACGGATGAAATAGTACATCCCATCGTTCGCGCCGATAATCTACATATTTACCCAAACGGGGAATTAAATATGTCAATGGATTAAACCACCAACGACAACACGTCGTTACAAAATAAGCACTGCTACTCCGCATAATTGGTACAGGAACAGAATATATCCCCCCTCCCTCCCACGTCTTGCATCCTTCATAAATAACTGTAGGTCTCGATGACGAGAACTTAAGAATGGGGCGTAAGATGAAAAGAAATATTCCAAATATCTGTCACGGAAGTAGTGAAGCAATACACGGATGCCATGGCGGTTGTCCTGGGGATAAATATGTAAATTAGCGACTCGAACGATGGGACGTACTATTTCGTCCGTGTTCCAAAATGATTCACGTTTTTGGAGTACATTTAAGGGGACGGCTCGTGTTGGGGTAAACACAATGGAGGACCACACCGATGATCCTGAGTTTCATTAAATTGGGGGGGGGTCTGGGGGGCACAGCCCCCTCCACTATATAATCCTAATTGTTTATAGACTAATGTGCTAATGTTTACAGAGGGTGTATGATTTAACCAAATTATGTCTGTGCCTTTAATCGTTTTGTGAATTATAATGGGGGTGGGGTCTGATGTCAGACGACTCAAACGCCCATGAATATTCCGGTAGGGGTGAACAAAAATATTTACCAAAAAAACACTTTTTTTCAGTCGCGTCGCTAATCTACATATTTACCGTCCTAGGAATGGGAAGAGTTGTAGGAGCCCAAGCGTATTCCAACTTCTTGGTGAGGGCGAGATTAACATAAATCGTCGATCTTCTCTAATGTGGTCGCTTCACTTAGGTCAGCTGGTTCAAATTCGGCAAGGATTTCTCTGTAAGCGTTACCAGTTGGCCGAAGTGTAGCTTTAACATAACATAATTTCACGGATGACAAAAGGTACAAGGTCCTATCAAAGGTCATCCGTATCCATCAAATCCCACCCACATAAAGCATCCATAGGATTTTGTCAGATCATGCATCCACAATATACAATTTAACAATCCATAGGAATGTCCAACCATGCATCTACAATATATAATTTAAAGCCTCCATAGGAGTCTGTCAAAAACAAAATCAAAGTCCCCCAAAATCTACAATAAAAAGAAACTACATCCACAGGAATGAGTCAAGAAACATATCCACATACCAAAAAGTAAGAAATTAACCCTCCCCCATATAATCATCCAATCTGCGTTTAAAAACATTCAACTGTCTAATGTCTCAGGTGGCAAACTATTCCAATAATCCACCATTCTGTTGGTGAAAAAATATTTTCTAACATCCAGTCTGCACCTCTGTTTTTTAATCTTTAAGTGGTGGCCTCTAGTTCTATTACTACCTTCTAACTCAAATAACTTGCTGAAATCCAATTTATCCATCCCAGAAAAGATTTTAAAAAGCTCAATCATATCTTCCCTCACACACCTTCTTTCAAATGAAAACATATTTAATACCCTCAGCCTATCTTTTACGGAGATGGTCATCAAGATTGCTATATGGTCATGGTACTGTTGGGCCCAGCTCACTATGGTAATTGAAGGAGGAAGCCGTCACTTGTCATGATTATGTTGGGCTTTGTTGCTGCACGAAAAGGATGACTAAGATAACATAACATAACATAACATAATTACACGGATGACAAAAGCCACAAGGGCCTATCAAAGGTCATCCGCCTCCGTCAAAACCCACCCACAAAAAGCACCATCACCAGGGGAAGACAAAATCAAAGTCCCCCACAATATAATATAACGGATGACAAAAGCCACAAGGGCTCATCATAGGTCATCCGAGTCAAGCGGCCTCTTTTTCAAGGCACCCAAACTCCCAGGAAAACTACATCCAGAGGATTGCATCCAGAAACAAGGGTATCACCAATCAAGGCTTGTCAAGAACTAAATCATGCAGCTATAGATATATACAAACAATATTAATATATACAAAACTTAGGAACCATCACAACCTTCCCTTCCCATAAACTCATCCAACCTACTCTTAAATACATTTAGATTTGGACTACCTACTACCCTCTGCGGCAATTTGTTCCAGAAGTCTACCACTCTATTGGTGAAAAAATATTTTCTTAAATCCAACCTACACCCTTGCTTTTTAATTTTCAAGTGGTGACCTCTAGTCCGATTTCCATCATCTAACTCAAAAAACTTGCTAACATCCAATTTATCTATCCCGGAAAAAATTTTAAACAGCTCAATCATATCCCCTCTCACACACCTCCTTTCGAACGAGAACATATTTAATACCCTCAGTCTATCTTCATATTCAAGGTGCCTCAGGGAAGGAATAATCTTTGTTGCCCTCCGTTGCACTGACTCAAGAAGGTTAATATCGTGTCTAAAATGTGGGGACCATGCCTGTATACAGTACTCTAGATGTGGCCTAACATAAGAGTTATAGAGTTTAAGAATAACCTCCTTACTTTTGTAACTGACATTTCTCTTAATAAAACCCAGCACTCTATTTGCCCTATTTCTTGCTTCAATACACTGCTTAGAAAACCTTAATGACTTATCTATTACTACTCCTAGATCTTTCTCATCCTCTACTGAGCTCAGCCAATGCCCATCCATTTCATAGTTAAATTCTCTATTATCTTTTCCCATGTTAATAACTTTGCACTTATCAAGGTTGAAAGTCATTTGCCACTTATGTGCCCAGGATAACAATTTATTTAAGTCCCCCTGCACTTTAAAATTATCATCAATATCTTTAACTACAGCTGCTAATTTGGTATCATCCGCAAAAATTGACACTTTATTATTAACTGCCTCCCCAAGATTGTTTATATAGATGACAAATAATAATGGACCGAGAACTGATCCCTGAGGAACCCCACTGATAACATCCCTCCACTCTGACTTTACACCATTTAGCACTACCCTTTGCTTCCTGTCTTTCAGCCACTCAGCTATCCAATTTGAAACACCCCCACATATCCCAATCATTTTTAATTTATGAACTAGTCTCCTGTGTGGTACCTTATCAAATGCTTTACTAAAATCTAAGTAAATTATATCTACATTCTCTCCCTTATCTACTTGATCTGTTACAAACTCCAGAAAGTCTAGTAAGTTAGTCAAACATGATCTACCTGATCTAAACCCATGCTGAGCATCGCTGATTAACCCCTCCCTCTCTAGATGTTGGCAAATCCCTTTTTTAACTATTTTCTCAAGAATTTTACAGACTACAGGAGTTAGGCTAACCGGTCTAAAGTTATTTGGATCCTCTTTACTACCCTTCTTGAAAATGGGGACTACATTCGCTCTCTTCCAATCATTGGGTATTTCTCCATATTCCAATGACCTAGTATATAACTTGTCCAGAGCTATTGAGATACTTTCTACCCCTTCTTTAAGTATCCTAGAATGAATATTATCAGGGCCGGAGGCCTTGGTAGTATCTAAATCACCTATTAGTCCTTTTATCATCCTCCGATCCACACAAATGTTAGTAAACACCTCTTTTCCTGACCTATGAGTACTATACATAGGACTATTTAGTTTCTCTTTTGTAAATACTGATGCAAAATGATCATTTAGTACCTCAACTATTTCCTCATCAGTTTCTCTCACAAACCCTTCATATTTGATAGGTCCTATTTTAACTCTGCCACACTTGTTATTAATTTTATAGTAACTAAAGAACTTTCTAGGATCTTTGTTGCTATCCTGAGCTAATTTAATTTCTGACACCCTTTTGTTCTTCTTTATAATCTTATTTAACTCATTCCTAGCCATTCTATAATCACTTAAATTTTGAATATTATTTTCTACCTGTAATTTTTTATATGCCCTTTTCTTCTCTGAAATTTTTCTAGCTATCTCCTGATTCCACCATAATGGTTTCCTACTTTTGTTCCTAATGGCCTTCATTGGGATACATTGTTCTTGGACTACATTTATTATATGCTTGAAAGTATCCCACATCCCATAAGCATTTTTACCTCTGAATTCTATATCCCAGTCTACCAAATTTAGCAAGCTTCGAAGTTTTACATAATCTCCCTTATGAAAATTTGGAACTTTTTCAGCATTCTCAGTTATTTTACCCTTCTCAATTCCCAAGTTAAAACGAACTATCTGATGGTCACTATTTCCCAATGCTTCCCCAACAGTCAATTCTTGAACTAAATGATCACTGTTAGAAAGTACTAAATCTAATATATTGTCCCCCCTCGTTGAATCGTTAACAAATTGATTCAAAAAATTATCCTCAAAGCATTCTATGAACCTGCCACTTGTTCTATCCCTACCTATCATATTTTCCCAGTCCACAGAGTTTAAGTTGAAGTCCCCAATAATAACTGCATCTGTTTCACATCCCTTACTTATTTCCCTTATCATTAGTTCATCTATATCATCAGTCTGCCCAGGTGGCCTGTAAAAAGCTCCCAAATGCACCATTCTATTTTTACTGAACCTAATATCTATCCAAAGTGACTCAACTCCATCCTGCTTTATTGAAGTATTTAAACTTGAAACAATGTTGTTTTTTATATAGATAATTATTCCTCCACCAATCCTACCTGTCCTTTGACTAATGTACATATTATAGCCCTGAAAATCAAATTCACTTATAGTGTCACTAAATTCTATTTCATTAACCCATGATTCAGTAACGCATAATATATCTATATCCTCATTGCTAATATAACTAAATAGCTCATCCTTCTTGTTTCTAAGACTACGAGCATTTGTATAGAAACAATTTAACCCCCCTATCCCTGAAGCACCTCTTGAAACTTGAATGACCTCACCTCTATCGCCTTGGAACCTATTTCTGTTATCTGCCAAGTCCATTCTACTTTCAGTACTATAATGTCCTCTCATAATTCCCTGACCACTATTAGTATCTAGTTTCCCGCCCGCAAAGACCTAATAACACGATCATACTCCTCCCACAACACATCTACCCCCCTCCTACTCAAATGCAGTCCATCCATCGCATACATTTCTTTCATTCCAACAAACCTATCCCACACATCCACAAACATGACACCTTCCATCTCACACATCCTCCTCACATAATCATTCAGCCCAATTGCACGAGACATCCATTCTACCCCAACATCCATTCTTGGAAGCACACCTGTCACAACACCTTTCATTCTACTTTCTTTCACCTTTTCAATCAACCTCTTGTACCTCTCACGTAACTCACATGCACCCACTTTCTTCACATCATTCACTCCTACATGTGTAATCACAACCGCATCCCTTGCACAGCCAGACACCAGTTCCTCATACCTATCAGACAGATCTCTCACTCCAGCACCTGGCAAACACACCCTCAAACCATTCAATCTACTTGCATTCAACTTCCTATCTAAATATCTAACTCGCGAATCACCCATCACAAGCACTTCAGTCAGACTCCTATTCCTAACCCCCACAGACCTAACTCCATCCCCACTCCTATTCTCATTCAAACTACCAGTCACTCGAACTCCACCCCCACCCCCATCAGTCATATCACTTCCAGTTACTTCCTCTCTTAGGGCACTGAATCTATTAGTCAAGCTAATAGGATCTGTGTCCCTCTGACTCACACACCTATTCTCCCCCTGGCTAACCACCTCAAAAGAGGCAACCCTATTCTCACAAAGAACAGGAGAAGCCTCCCTAGCTTCATGTTTCCTAACCACTCTCCACTGTCCCCCATCCTCACTAGGCCTATTTCTAACTAATCTAAGGGGGCTAACTTCACTATCACTAGAACTATCACATCCTACCTCCTCCACTGGCCCTCTACCTTCACCTGAAACATCTAACTGGCCTACCTCACCACCTAACCTATTCCCAGCTCTAGGCCTAACACTAAGTTCCCTCCTGAGCTCAGCAACTAACCCCTCCAGCCTACATATCCTGTCTAAATCCTGCCTTCTCATCCCCTCTAAATCTACAATGCATTCACGCAGCCCACATACAACACATGTATACCCCTCACCTAATACACCACAACCAATGCATACATTCCGACACTCATGCTCACTTTCATCCCCAAACTCCATCACTTATTCAAACAAAGAAAGAATTTAAGTAGCAATAAGAAATAAAAAAAGAAGAGCAACTTAGCTTTCGCTGATTGTGGTGAGAAAAAAAACAAAAAAACAAACAAACTATAGAAAAATCTGAAAAATAGATCAACAGACTGAGAGCTCTATAAAACACGTGCTACCTGTTCGAAGGTCAGTCGAACAGCTTATCTTATGGTGAAACGCTTAAGAGACTAGATCTGAATACATTAGAAATTAGAAGAGTTCAAGAGAACTTGATTGAAGTCTTAAGTGGGTAAATGGTTATAATAAGGGAGACATAGGCAAGGTTCTTGGTAAACCTGAAGATCGGCAATGCCTGAAAAAGTGGGGGGTTTTTCACCTGAAATGGCACTAAGTTGCGTTTGTTTCGTTCACCTGCGCATGAATATTCATGCATGGTTAGTTAAATAACAAATGTTAGAACATTATTCCTTAAACAATTATGATTATATACTGGGGGGCTGTGCCCCCTAGAGCCCCCAATTGATTGAAACTCAAGATCATCATAGGGGGGTCCCCCTGCAGTGATATCTCCCCTATGAGCAGTCCCCTTGAATTTACTCAAAAAAGAGAAACATATTTGAACAGGGACAAAATATTTTGCGTCTCATCAGTCGTGCCGCCGATCTTCAGGTTTACCAGGTTCTTGGTAAATTTGAGTGAATAGGATAGGACATGTAACATTGGATTTAAGCTGGACAATTTTAGATTTATGAATTGAGTCGTAGATGAATGGAATAGGCTCACTAGTCATGTGATAGAAGCTTCCTCCGCACAAGGTCTTAAGAACAGATTGGATAGATTTATGGATAAGGATGCTAGGTGGGACTGAATTACTTATGTGGGTACTGGACCCAGGCCATTATGCCTCTATGTCCAGATCTTGGTTGAACGTTGATTTTGTGGGTATTTTCGTACTGAGTGTCGCCTCGGAGTCAAACTTGCATTCTTGGTCCCTCCAATAGTTGTCCAGGTGGCGCTCAAAGGTATAGATGCTGGGGGCACTGACTACTGGCTGGTAGACTGTTCCATGCATCCACTATTCTATACATAAAATAGTGGCTCCTCACTTTAGTCACTGCTCTTCTCTTGAAA
Source organism: Ceratothoa steindachneri (assembly GCA_963969495.1). Classification (NCBI taxonomy): domain Eukaryota; kingdom Metazoa; phylum Arthropoda; class Malacostraca; order Isopoda; family Cymothoidae; genus Ceratothoa; species Ceratothoa steindachneri. Next base: position 209,897,886 of record OZ018317.1, read on the forward strand.
AACTTTAATCTGTGTCCTCTTGTGGCCCCCTCCCCACTCTCCCACCTTGGTGCTACTTCTGTGTTGTAATTTCCCTGCATGATTTTGTAGACTTCGATCATGTCCCCTCTTATCTTATATATTTGGAATGCTTGGTTTTACTCTGAATATAAATTTCCTTTCTATTCTTTTATATTTAGAATATAAAAATTTATTGATTTTAACAGGTATAAATTATGAAAGGAAATAATTTTGAGGTCATTGACAAAAGAATGGCATCATCTGAAATAAAATCACTATCAGGTTTGTTTTATATATTGTCAAATGGTTTTTATATAAAAGTAAGGTTCACTAGTTGAAGTAAGCATGGGTACAATAAGATCTTGTAGCATAAAAAATAAAGGATGAAGGACCCACTAGGGCGTGCAAAATCATCCTAGTCAGAATATCCAAAAACCAATGAAGTCACTACCATGGTATAATTTGCATACATTGGATTGCATTATCAGCCATCAACTAGTAGGCTCATGATATTGAGTTTATAATACAACACTCAAAGTATGCATGTAGTAATATTCATATCAGCCTGCAAAATCAGGTTCTTTATTTTACCTTACCTTCAGTAGAGCTTATTTGATACACTTAAGGTAATAAAACCTAATCAGTTCTTCACAGTCTATAGCTGCTTCTTCTTTTTTTTTATGCTCATCTCCCATATAGTTTTTTTAGCTTTCCTTTGAATGATGTCAAACTAGACCTATTTACAACATCTCCAGGTAATGTAATCAAAGAAGCTACAACTCTATTCCTGAAATCATTTCCTCAAGGACAGCCTGCATCAAGATTTTTAAATTTTTAATAAAACTTCCCTATTTCTAATTTATTAATCCCCTTAAACATTTTAAAATGCTGGATTATATCACCCCTTAATCTTTCAAATGAAAAACTGTTAAGTGGCCTCAACCTATCCATATAATTAAGGTATTTCAAGAATGGTATTATTTTTGTTGCTCTTCTCTCTACTGCTTACAGAATGTTGATGACCTGTCTGTGATGTGGGGACCATGCCTGCATACAATATACCAGGTGTGGTCTAACATAAAAGTTATTTACCTTCTAAATAACTTCCTTACTTTTATAACTAACATTTCTATTGATAAAGCCTAATACCCTATTTCCCTTATTTCTAGATGCATGATCTGACACAATCCTATAGATACAGTTTGTGGGAGGGTTTGATAGGAACTTGTGGCTTTTGTCATCTGTGAAATTATGTTATGAATCTCAACTGATCTATTACTATTCCTAGGTAGTAGAGAGATGAGGAAAATCAAAAAAAGAATGTGAAAAATTAGGGGAGTGGGGGGGGGGTAGCAGGCCATAAGATACCCCTACCCCAATTCTTTACAAGTCCTTAAATCTAAAGGTTTCATGATATAATTTCCTTTAAAACTGTCTCATACATCCAAAAATATCTGGGGAAAGATTATATAACTTTTCTATGGAGTAAATAAGCAGCCATTTAATTTAAGGATATTTTGCCATTTATTTAGTGAAATTATCAGTTGAATGTAAAATACCTGTTAACTATATATTAGTCGAGTCAATTGAGGAGGCAAAAAAGTAGAAAGAACAGGAAACTGCAATAGCAAACAACTGAATGCTTGGCTCCTGATGGTCTCCTTCATGAAATAAGTTTATACAAAGCGCAACACACTCAAAAGTATGAAATTGATTGCCCTTTGCGGCAATCACAGAATAACAGAGAAACCAGAATTCTCTTACGGGGAAGAATAGAGGTAGTAGAGTGAAGGAAAATCAGAAAGGGCTGAAAAAAACTAGGTGGTTGAGTGCCCTTTTAGAGCACTTAAAAAAACAACACAAATTCACAGGTCTCAATGGCAGAGAAACCAGAATCCTCTTACAGCAGGGGCGGGGAAACTTTTTTGAGCCTTGGGCAAAAATTTCTAATGAAAGAAGCCAGCGGGCAATAAATAAAATTTTACTCTTGTATCTTTGTAAATGTTGTTTAAATTTCTTACATCATGGGATTTACTCATGTATTAATATCTAAAAAAAAATAATCTGCAACATTTTTATTGACTGCCACCACCGCACTTGGGATAGTGATATATTTGTGCATACAAATATATCACTCAGGGGGTGATGAAAATTGGGCTCACAGGTGAAATTTCACCCACGTGTGGGAGTTTCCTCACCCCTATCTTACAGGGAAGAATAGAGATAGTAGAGAGATGCTTCCTTTTCTTTCCTCAATTTGTCATTATGCTGCTCTCCAGATTCACAAGCTAACTTTGGGTGGGGCTTGATTTACAACTTATGTGGAAGTGTTTACTCTCAGTCAAATTGATTTTTGCTAGGCTATTGCCACCAAGAGTATTATCTCAATGATGTTTGCATTGGTCCACATTTGAGATGACTGAATTTTCTATCATTTTTGAGTGATTTTGGTCAGTAGATAAAGGTGTTTGTTTTTTTCAGTACTCTTATCACTTCAGGCTAAGCTTCCATTCATTGAATATTCTGGCCATTTTGTGTACTTAGTGTTTCTATGGTATTTGGTTGAGTTTGAGATGGTCTTCAGAGAGAAACAATAGTCCTTTAATTGCTAAAGTGCCATTTATTTAATTTTAAATTGTGAATTTCAGAGGTTGATCACTTGATTTCATTTTGTTTTAAAGTTCACCCATCATTTTTCTTGGTGTATATACTTGTCTTTGCTCAATGTGAGAACTCCTCTCTTAGATCTATAGTAGCATGTCCATGACTCTCCTTCCATTCTTCTGGAAGACATGGCCATACTCTCTAATGCCATATCCATGGCAGAATTGATTTCTCTGCATTCTATAGCTGGTGTGCCGCTCTGCCAGTATTCAAAGTTCATTGCATAGGTGCAGAAGACTGACAACTAGGCTCAACCTCCAGAGGCAGGGGAACAGTCTACTGACTTGTTTTTTCATAGTGTGTTGCACTTTGCTCATGCTTCATGTTGGGATACTACCCCTGTCTATGATAGGTCATGCTTTGACGGGTGAACATGGCACAACCTTTTTCTTAGCTTTGTTTTAATAGGAACTGGTTGGAGGGCATCCACCAGGATTCAGGGCAAATGGCGACTGTGCTTGCTTTTTACCAAACCAGGGACATGCCAGTCTCCCTCAGTTGGTTTCTATCTGATATCTCTAACTGTCTGGGGTAAATGTTAGGCTATTTTATTCCTTGGGTAACAGAGGCCACCTGTCATGCCTTATTTTGGCCTTGTATTGGGAATTCCATTGACTTTTATCCCTATATTTTTGACTATATACTTATGCACATTTTTACTTTCTCAAACTTTATAAGACTTTTAATCTGTACTCCCTTCTAAACCTCTAGCTAAGATGCCCCCATTGATTTTTATCTATATCTTTAAGTTTTGATAATTTATTTATTTTTTTCAGATCCTCCCTTAAATGCATCTCTAATTGCTAATGTTTCTCCTCCATCCGCTTTACCTTCATTCATTACATCTCCAGTCCTGGGATCTCCATCTGTTTCATCTACATCTTTCCCACAACCAGTAATTAGTCCAGTCAAAGCCTCAGAATCTTCACCATATCCACTGGCTATGAAGTCTACAACACCAACTCCCAATGCTCTTGTTACAGATCAATCTCTCCTACCAGCCAAGTAAGTTTACTTCACCTAGCTTTATTCTTGGGTTGTAATTTTTACATCCTTGCTTGATCTTTTAACATATATAATGATGTTAAAACAATATTTGAAATTAAATTATATCTGCTTATCACCTTGCTATTCAGCTGAAATGTAACCAGAATTAGATGGACAGTGACTGTTAATAACCTCATTTATAGCAGATTTGTTATTTATATTACTAAATGCTATCACTGGGATCCTTAGATTAAAGCTAACATGTATACATATGATGGAGCTTAAAGATATTTGAATTGAGATACTTTTTGCAAGAAATAAATATATTTTTTAATGTAATTCTTCCTTACGGTCTTGCACTACTAAAATTGCAGTAACGCTAGCCTTAGAGAATAAGGGAAGAACTAGAAATTCTTATTTTGAGTACTCTGCAAGTAACCTGCTTTTCATAATTGTAGCATGTTCAGAAGAATTGCATGCTCCAGGTGTTTAGGAGTGAGAATGGGAAAATAATTTTTTTCCTTGATTTAGAACATTATGAATGAAAAGAGCAGCAAATTTTTCAAGGTTTGGATGGGAACCACTTCAGGAAGTGAATGAGATGAGTCCTGTGGGGCTGTAGAATGTGTGTGTTTTGTGTTTTGAGTGTGCTTTAAGTTGAATAAAAGTTATGTGAGAAAGTGATTTAGAGTAGGAATAAGAATGAAAGTATTAACAAAACAAGGAAGTTAATCATTAACCCTTAAAGCCCCATGCTAAGAAAATGGAGGACCCTGTCAGCGCCAGAGAAAAAAAGGTTAAAAAAAATTTAAATCTCCTCATGGAAAGACACATGAGTAAATGATTTTGTAAAGGCAATATAATTAAAAAAAATTTGCCTAATGAAGGCTATAGTTCATTAGAAATTCCATGGAATTTTCCATAGGTCTAAAACCATAAGAGAACCAATTGGTCCGAGTGGCAGTTATACGCTCATGACCTTTTGTTCTGCACAGCACTTTAAGGATTAATGTGAGAATTGTGATTGAAGAGATGATAAATACCCAAAGGTTGGGAGATAAGGATATGCTTAGGCAAAATTACAAACGAATAAAACCTCTAAAATCTACTCAAGCCTAATTCAAAAAGAAGGGAAAGGGTAGAAGTTGGAGATGAAAGGAAGAGAGAATATTCTTAAACACATTTACGGTAGTGCTTTCAATGATATTCCTATGAAAGCCATTTCAAGCCTGTTATTTTATTAGAAAAGAAATTTGTGGCTATCCCATTGCCCCACAAGGGGTTACCTTGCATAGACTTACACCTGCTACATGTTGGAGCGGCAGGTCCTATCAGCCTGAGTGCCATTAGGAAAAGCGTGATGTGTATTCCCCCTTGTTCATCTATGCACTTACTTTCAAAGAGTATCCCCTTCTTATTTTCTCTCAGTTTAAGGACCTAACAAGCTCCCAGATGATGTGCCAGAAAAGAGGCTTTGGAACCTCTATAAACAAAACACTTAAACACCTGCAAGTTTCAAGATACCAGGCTTGAGGGTGTCCTAGTGTTGGGGCATGAATAATAGGAACAGTTTTGCCCCAATAACCCCTTTCCTATACGGCTTATGGCAGGCTAACTAAAACTCTTGGGGCTCATGTCTCTGAGTCTGTCACTTGGCATCTGGTTGAAGATTAGTCTGACTTAGTAAAGGATTTATTCTTGCCACCCTTTGGCAGTGACCATCCTTTTGGTAACTGGTCAGTGTGTGCTACTCCACATACACAAACACTACACATTAACACCCCAAGGGTTGGAGCCCTGACAAGTCTGAAAATCTGAGGCTGGATAGGTGGGAATGGCTAGGTGTAGGATCTAGCCTGTGAAGCCCTCTTCTTTTCTCTCATTGGCCCTTTAGTAATTTTTTGAATCTCTGGCCATTTTCCGCCGCGGCGGCTTCAGGTTGCTTTCTGTCGTCTCCGAATCGGACACACTCGTGTGACGCATCGCTATTTGATGGAATGCTCGCCTGCGCCCTATTGCAACGACTGCGTCGTTCCCAGACTGTTCGGCACATTCTTGTCGAATGTCCCAGTCTGGGTGATCTTCGCGCACGATACCTATCCCGGTATCGGGATGGGCGGGGTCGCTACCGCCTGTCCCTTGTACTCAGGACAGATTCGTGCACATTGACTTGTGGACTTGTTGACTTCTTGGGGGAGGCCGGCCTTCTCCCTATTATTTAAGCAAGGTTTTTTTGTTTTTTGTTTTTTTTTCCCTTTAGTTGCACGCTCCTGCGCCGGGGGGACCTCTCCCTGATGCACCAGCTTTCTTCCTTTCCCCCTTTTTGGGGTGTTTTTTTTTTTTCTCTTTAATTTTATTTTAAAGTAGCCTAGAACTAGGCCAGTTTTAATACGGCAACTAATGCCCAAGTAGGCAGTCGCCAGATGAGCTCTTAAAAAAAAAAAAAAAAATCTGGCCATTTTCCATGCCATCCACTTGGTGGTCGTCAGGTGAATATGAAACAGCCCTTAAAGTGAAGTGCTGCCCGAATGATTTCACCATCAATAGATGAATATTAGGTTTCTGTACATACTCATACATTCCACTCTTCTTGGTTTGCATATGTATCTTCATTTAATTGGAAGACCAATCTTGCAGAGGTATAGAAGCATGTTAAAAGGATTTGACCTAATTCTCACAGAATCCCCTTTTAGGAGACTACATTTATAAGGGAGTAATATTTCCTTTTTATCTCTCCATTAGATAAGCGAACATCACTGATCAAGGCAGTGAAGTTTAGTAAATTTAGCTTAGTGTTTGCATGCAACTTCATAAGGATCATTTGGTCTGTTGTTGCATGCATTCTCTTTTGTATTCCTTTGTACCGCCTATCTGTGGCATAGTCCTTCGCAACCTCTTAATCATCATTCCCTAGCCAAGGAATGCTGATTAAGCGGCATCATTTATTGCATGTCATAGGCTTGCTGAAGGCTGCTGACTGGACTTTACCTTGAGAGGCAGGGAAGCCTTCAAGTGAGCTGCATTCTCTTCTTGCTTCAGGAGCAGATACCATCTTTGGTCCTGATGATATCCCATATGCTATGCTTCGATAATTGGGTGAGTGAGGTATGTCCTTTATGCTAGCTTAGTTCAATAGGATCTTGATGGATGGTATCCCAGACTCCTGGTGAATGGTGACTGTGTTTGCTTTTCGGAAGTAGGGGAGAGATGACTCTACCCTGGATATTTTCTGGACAATTTCTCTAACCCTCCTGCATGTGCAAGTTGATTAAGAAATTAGTTAACATTAGATTAACCTTTTTCCTGGACACCAGAGGACTCCTGTCTCTTGCAAAGTGCAGCGTTTGCCAAGTTCGACTCCACATTGAATGCACTGCTCTAGCTGGAAAATGCTGTTTGTGATGTCTTCCTTTGTCCACAGCACTTTGCCAGTGTTTTTTTTTATCTGGAGAAGGCCTATGATAGTGCATGGTGATTCTGTATCATGTAGAGGGTCTCCATGATACCCAGCTGCCACCTCTGGATCATTGACTCCTAACAGAATCTGAACTACTTCTCCCACCATCTACAACTTTGCCCTGACCCTGTTCCTATATGGGGCTTACCTGTATGTGTTAGAGTTGCACCTTTTTCTTGGTCTAATTTTTGACTGACATCTCACCTGAGAGGCTCATATTTGCAGCCTTAAGAGTCTCTTGTACATGTGCGATGGATATTCTTCATTCTGTGTCATTCAGCACTCTGGGTGCTGATAGGACCACCTCTTTACTATACCCTTTCTTTGTTCAAAGCTACCCCGTAAGAGGCGCGGCGATTTGCCATCCTGGCTGCCATGCTGACGGGATCCAGCGCTCCGTCCGGCCCCAGCTTAGCCTCTCTTCCTTCCTTCAGATAGCCTGTATTTCTTCCCTACCTCATCGCTTTTCATACACCTCTCCCACAACTTTCTCTGGTCAGCCTCTAATTTCACTGCGTAGATGCTGACCTTCTTCTCAAGCCAACCGTCCCGGATCGGGGCTGAGGGGGAAGGGGACAATGTTCCCTAACCCCTGAGCTCCGGTTCGGGATGGGTTTTTTTAACAACCTGCTTCATCCCCACCCATACCTTCCTCACATTCCCTTTTCCTCTCCTCTTCACAATCTATCTTTTTACGCCGTGTTCAAGGTGGAGCCGCCATGCCGATGGACTGCCAGGCCACCAGGCGGGAGGGGTGGTCCCAAATGGTGGCGCCTGGCTCTGCCAGGCCTGTAAGCACCTCTTGCAGTGTGGGCAACTGTGAGAGGTGATGAGCTATTGCGTCCCGCAGAAAATTTAGGGTCACCATGCCCAATGATGCACAACCCCCCCAAAAAAAACAACCCTCAACTTCCCCTGTATTATCAACAGAGCCGCCCTCGGGCAGCTCCACAGAAAAAATGGAGGTCCCCCCCCCCCTGTGCTTGCGCAGGGGACCCTCCATATTTCTCTCACCTGAGAGGAGGCTTACTCCTCTCCTTCGCCTACAGGTGCAGGGGACTCCCCCTCACCCCCTTCTCTGGAGGTGCTTTCCTGCGGCAGTCCCTCCTTTTCTTTCTAAGGGGACTGCCAAGAAAGCCAGCAGGCAGCCCATTACCGACCGCCCCTCGTGTAAGCGGCTCGGTAGGGCAAACCCCCTTAGGGGAGAGAGGGAAGCCAGGCCCCTTCTGTAGCTTCCCTAAAAAGACCTGCTGGCAAGAATTTTAAACCTTGCCGGGGTCAAGGCCTGTGCCTCCCCACACAAGACTGGCGATACTGCCAAGGGGACCTGCGATGTCCTGGGAGGGGATGGCCAACTGGAGGCCCCTCCTGTGATAGACATGGTCCTTGAGGAAACCCAGCCTCAGAGGGTAGCGCCTTCCATGGGGGGAATCTGGGCTCGGCGCCAAACACCGAACCCAAATCCCCCCCCCAATGCAAGGTCCTCCTCAAACGGCTATGGTTTCTGAGGCAGTACAAGGAGGGGAGGGATCTCCTCCGGATGGTGCCCCTGCGACCACCAGGACCTTCTCCATTTCGGAGAAGGATCTGGCCTAGGGGCTTCTGCCGGCGGAGGTGAGAAGCGGGTTCATTCCCTGCCCTCCTCTCCAAAAAAGAAAAAGACTAAGAAGACTCGGGGCTCCTCTCCATCTGCAGGGGCTTTGGGGACGGATGGGTCTGCTGCCACTTTGGCAAGAGACCAAGCCAAGATCGGCACATCCGGCCCCTCTGCTTCCCGGTTGCGGAGCCCCTGACTAAGACCAAAAGTGCACAGGGCGGAGCCTCGATGACATCGGGGCCCCTCATTCAGAGGTTACCTGGCGTTTTCGAGCATGCTGGCTTCAAACGCTTCCTCGTTATTCGATCCACTGATGGCACCATGTTGGCCAAGGGCAACATGATCCATCAGAGGAGAGGATTAGCTAGTGCAATTGGTAGAGAGCCGAAGGTGACCCGTTTCTCGGACGGGAGCCTTCTGGCGAATGCGGCGAATCCCACTGACGCGGCCCAGATAAGTGCTCATTGGACACTTGATGGCACCCCGGTGAGTGTGACGCCACACTCTACCATGAACTTTGTGAAAGGGGTAGTTTATGTGAGGAAACTCGTTAACTACTACATTGAGGACATCACCTTAGAGCTGGCCGACCATGGGGCAGTCAAGGTCGAACGTGTGATGAGAAAACAAGGAGTGGCCTCGAGACCCACCCCTACACTCTTCATCACGTTCGACTGTGACAAGCTCCCTGAGTCGGTGCGTGCTGGTTGGTACCGCTACTGCGTGAAGGCATTCGTGCCACTGCCGCGGCGGTGCTATTACTGTCACCGCTTCAGCCATACGACTCGATCTTGTAGACGTGCGAAGTCGGGGTCACCTGAAGTCTGTGTAAATTGCTTCAAGGCCGCACACGATAAGTCTAAATCATGTGTGGCCAAGTGTGTCAATTGCGGAGAGCCGCACCCTGCTTCTTCGAAGCAATGTGGTGCATATCTCCTCGAGAAAGAAATCCTGGCCGTTCAGGCCCAGGATCGAATCTCATTCCGCGAGGCAAAGGACTTGTTCCTGGCGCGCCCGGCTCTGCCTGGGACGTCATATGCCTCAATAGTTAGAAAGGCACCCTCTGCTCCTGGCCCATCCAGGCCAACGAGTACGGTTGTTTCCGCACCCATTCGGAGCCCTTCTGCGGGCTCTACTCAACCCGGGCGCTCCCCTGGTAAAGCTGGCGGCAAAAAGGGTTCATACCCAGCCCTGGCTAAAACCAGGGCTCCCCCTTCTTCCCCCAGCGTGACCGTTTCCCGTAAGGCGAAACGGCCACGCGCCTCCACCGAGTCGTTAGACTCACAGGGGGCAACACCCCTGAAGTTGGTCGCCAGACCATCTTCCGGCGTTCCTAAAGCTGTCTCCCGAAAGGAGGACAGCAACAAAGGAGCTTCTGCTCCTTCGCCCACGCCTAGAGGTGGAGCGAGTGGCTCGGAGACGGTGGTTCCTCGAAAAGAGGGCCCCCCGCCTCCGAAGCCGCAACGCCCGCCTAAGGTTTCGAGGTGCAGGGAGGAAAAGACTCGCATGGAAAGCCCACCCTTCCCCAATAAGTCCTCGAAGGCGACAGCGCTTTGTCCGGCCAACAGCCATTCCCGTGAGGGTCTTCTGTTCGAGGAGGGCCCCCGCGTCTCCTCCGGGCCAACGGGGAGGAGCTGCGGAGGCTCGTCTCGTCCCGTTCCCCGTTAGCTATCTTTTTGCAGGAGACCATGCTAGGCGCGTGCCCCCTGCCCTCCCTCCCGGGGTATAAGGGTCTTGCGACACCACCACCACGGGATGGCCGGGCTGGGGGATGCGCAGTTTACACCTGGCATGATGTCTCCGTTCTTCCTTTCTCTTTAGATACCTCCTTTCAGTCAGTAGCTGTGCAGCTGCACCTGGATAGGAGGTATACTATCATTTAAGCGTACATTCCACCGTCAGCTGACTTCGACGCGGGGGACTTCCGACGCGTCGTGGCACGGTTTCCGAGGCCCTTTCTCTTGCTTGGAGATCTGAACGGCAGGCATCCTCTCTGGGGAGATTAATCTATAAATCCCAGCGACAAGTCCTTTCCGATCTGCTCTTCGGATGCACAGCCTGATTGGGGGGTGGTCGATGACCTCCATGGTACTGATCACTTTCCCATTCAAATATCATTTTCAGGGCAACTGCCGCCTGAGAGCCCACCTCGGTGGTGCTTGGCGCGGGCGCGGTGGCCTGCATTTCAGGAAATGACTGATTTCTCTATCTCAGTCGAGGAGTTTAGGTCGGTAGATGAGGCCGTTGAGTTCTTCTTCGGCAACCTCATCGCCGTGGGCCTGACTACTATTTCTAAGACGTCTGGCCGTTTTGCACGCCGACCACTCCCATGGTGGTCGGCCGAGTGTGAGACGGCCCTCAAACAGAAGCGTTATGCCTAAATGAGCTATGAGCGCCGCCCGAACGATTTCACTGTCGCTGAATTTCGTCGGGCTAGGGCTAGGTTCCGGTATATTTCGAAGCACGCCCGCCGCTCTTCTTGGCGGGCATACGTGTCTTCACTTAACGGGAAGACCCCTTTAGCAGAGGTGTGGAAGCGAGTCAAAAGGATTCGGGGCAAGTTCTCGCAGGACCCCCGTCCCGTTCCCCAGGAGAATGGGACCGCAATCTCGGACCCCGCGTCCGTGGCGGAATCCTTAGCGACCGCTTTTATCTGCATTCTCTAGCCGGGATGCTGCTCCGCCAGCATTCAATGCACGTCGTGATGTCGCGGAAGGCCGCCGGCTGGACTTTACCTCCAGAGGCGGAGAACCCTTCAACGACAAGTTTACTGTGAGTGAGTTGCACTCTGCTCTCGCTTCGTGCGCGGACACCGCCCATGGTCCGGACGATGTCCCGTACGCCATGCTTCGACACCTGGGTGAGCGAGGCATGGCCTTTCTCTTAGATTTGTTCAACAGGATCTGGGTGGAGGGTCTTCTCCCAGACTCCTGGCGAATCGCTTCTGTGCTCGCCTTTCGCAAACCGGGCTCTACTCCGACCGGTTTCCGCCCAATCTCTCTAACCTCTTGCGTGTGCAAGTTGATGGAGAAATTGGTAAATGTTAGATTAGCCTTTTTCCTGGGCAGCAGAGGCCATCTGTCTTCTGCACAGTGCGGCTTACGCAAGTTCCACTCCACGTCGTATGCTCTGCTCCGACTGGAAAATGCCGTCTGCGAGGCTTTCCTTCGTAGACAGCACTACGCCACGGTGTTTTTCGATCTGGAGAAGGCCTATGATACCGCATGGCGATATGGTATCATGGAGACTCTCCCCCGATGGGGGCGATGGGACGCCTCCCAATGTTTATATCTGAATTTTTGCGCGATCGTCGATTCCGCGTACGGTTGGGGGGAGCCCTCTCCAGCCCAAAGGAGCAGGAAGATGGTGTCCCGCAAGGAAGTGTCCTCAGTGTCACACTCTTTGCCCTGAGCATCAACGGCATCACCTCGGTGCTGCCAAAAGATGTTCTCGCTACGCTCTACGTGGACGACCTTTCGATCTCTTTTGGCGCGGCCCAGATGCCAACTCTGGAGCGTCGACTCCAACAGGCATTGAACCGCGTCTCTCGCTATGCCGAAGCGCACAGGTTTCGGTTTTCTTTGGCCAAGACTAAGGTGGTGCACTTCTGCCGCCATCCACGGCTTCACCCCGACCCAGATTTGTTTCTTAATGGGGTGCGCCTGGATGTGGTGGAATCCCACCGTTTCCTTGGTCTTGTATTCGACCGACGCCTCACCTGCGAGGCTCATATTCGCAGCCTTAGGGTCTCTTGTACCCGCTCCATGGACATTCTCCGTTCCGTGACGTTCAGCGAGTTTTATGCATCCGCAGCCGAGCGTTTATTGCGGAAGGTGGATTCGATCCACCACACCGGCCTTCGCCTTGCGACCGGTGCCTTCCGCACTTCCCCCATTGAGAGCCTGCTGGTCGATGCTGGGGAGATGCCACTCGCTCTGCACCGCGTGCAGTGCATCACTCGCCTGTACGCGCGAGCCCGGCGCCTCCCTGAGTCGCCAACAGCTCTCACTGCATCCGCAGCTGATCTCGATGGTGCCTATGCCGCCGAGAGACGCAAGTCATACCCTAAGCCCTTTGGGTTTAGGGCCAGGAAACTCCTTCGAGAGGTAGATATAGCTCTCGGGCCCGTGGCGCCCCTGGTTCTGCCCTGGAGGGTACCACATTTGGCTATTTGTCGCCACGCCTCTGCTCCCAAAGCTTGTACTGCGCCGGGAGTATTGCGTTCGACCTTTTTGGAGCACACCTCTTGTCACGCTAGAACCGTGCCAGGGTATACAGATTGCTCCAAGTCCCAAGAGGGGGTTGGCTTCCACGCCGTATCCCCTCTGTTTGAAGTCACCCGGGCTCTACCAGGCGCTGCGTCTGTCTTCACGGCCGAGCTGGTGGCAATACACCACTCGGTACGGGAGATTACGCGACGTGCCCGGTTCGGAGACCGGATTGTGATATGTAGCGACTCACAAAGCGCCCTGAGTGCTCTCGGGGCATTGGAATCTCCGCATCCACTGGTTCGCGATATCCGCGACGCCACGGTTTTGGCGAGCCGGGCGGATGTCGAGATTATCTTCTGTTGGGTTCCTGGACATGTAAGAATTGCGGGGAATGAGCGCGCCGATGAGGGCGCCAAAGAGTCCGCGAAGACTCTGCGACCGGACCAGCGTTTCGCTCTTCCTCACACCGACTACATGGCAGGAATACGGGCAGCTCTTCGGACTGCTTGGCAAAGAAGATGGGAGACGGTCGAAGGGAACTTAAAGTTGCGTGCCATTGCGCCGCGACTGTTCCCATGGACCTATCCCCCAATGCCGCGCCGACTTCAGGTCGCTTTCTGTCGTCTCCGAATCAGACATACTCGTGTGACGCATCGCTATCTAATGGAGCGCTCGCCAGCGCCCTATTGCGACGAATGCGTCTTCCCCCAGACTGTTCGGCACATTCTTGTCGAATGTCCCAGTCTGGGTGATATTCGCGCACGATACCTGTCCCGGTACCGGGATGGGCGGGGTCGCTACCGCCTGTCCCTTGTGCTCGGGACGAGTTCATGCACATTGACTTGTGGACTTGTTGATTTTGGGGGGGGAGGCCGGGCTTTTCCCCTTTATTTAAAAAAATTCCTTTTTTGTTTGTTATTGTTTTTTTGTAGGTTGTACGCTCCCGCACCGGGCTGAGGGGAACCTCCCCCCGCTGCCGGAGATTGATTCCTAATTGTTAAGTTTTTCTCATTTTTATCAGTTATGTTTTCATATTTTTATTTTAAAGTAGCCTAGTTCTAGGCTGTGTCGTGTTTCCGGTGACTTTTGCCCAAGTGGGCAGTTGCCAGATGGGCTCTATAAAAAAAAAAAAAAATTGTTCAAAGCTAGAATACAGATGCAAGTTTTATGCATCCACAGCTGTGCAAATTCTGGAAGGTTGGTTTGATCCACCACACTAATGTCCATTTGATGACTGGTGCCTTCCACACATCCCTTATAGAGAGCATCCATGTTAATGGTGGGTGGATTATGCTCCCTCTGTGCGGTAGTCATTGCTTTATTTACTGTGCAATGGTAAATAAAGCAACATCTTCCTTAATGGCCAACACCTTTCATTTCTCAACTGTGCTTCTCTGAGTTTGCAATCATACTCATCCTTTTGGATTTACAGCAAGGTAATTCCTTTGAGAGCTTGTAGCTCTCAGGCTGGTGGCACTTATGGGCTCACCCAGGACACTGCCCATGAGAGTACCACATTTGAAAATTTTTCATCACACCTATGCTCCTAAAGCTTCTACGTTGCAGTGAGTATTCTTTGAATGTTTTAAGAGTACATGCTGTGTCATGCTGGACCGTGCCAGTGTACTCAGATGGCTTCAAATCCAAAAAGGACAGTTTTCACACTGTCTCCCCTGTGTTTGAAGTTGGCTATGCTTTACCAGGTGCTGCATGTCTTCATGGCTGAGCTGATTGCAATACACTGCTCGGTAGAGGAGATTGTGTTGTGCCTGGTTTGGACATCAAATGGTGATATATAGTGACACAGAGCCTGCTGAGTACTCTTGAGGCTTTGGAATCTCTGTATGCCCTGGTTTGCAGTATCCATGATACTATGGCTGCCATAAGTCAGGAAGATGTTGAGACTGTCTTCCTCTGGTTTCAAGGACATGTAAGGATTGCAGGAAAGGAGTAACAATGAGGGTGCCAAAAGGTCTGGAAGTACTGTGCTGCTGGACCAGCAATTTGCTCTTCCCCACTCTGACTACATGGCAAGAATCACCTCACTCTTCAGGCTGTCTGGCAAAGAAGATGGGAGATAGTTGACGGTAACCTAATGTTGCATGCCATCATGTTGCAACTGATCCTGTGGACCTACCCCTCATTGCTTCTTCAGCTTCAGGTTGCTTTTTGCCATCTTCAAATTGGGTGCACTTGTGGGGTGCAGCACCATTTACTCCCCTGCACCTTACTATGATGACAGTATGTTCCCCGAGACTGACACATTCTTGTCAAATGTCGCAGTCTGGGGCATCTTTGTGCATATTACCTTTCCCAGTACCAGGATCAGTGGGATTTCTACTGCTTTTTCCTTGTACTTGGGATGGATTTGTGGTTTGCAAATTGCGTCTTTATCTCTTTTGAGGAAGAGGTGGGTCTGTTCTATTTGACCTTTAGGGTATTGGATGCACACTCAGATACTGGAGTGTTTTTTTTTCTTTCCTCTTTGGTCATTGATTGATTTAGCTCTATTTTGTTTTTAATAGTCTAATTAATAGGCTAAATTAATTTGGGCATCTTATGCCTTTGATGGCATTTACCAATAGGACTCCCTTAATTTACAAAAAAGGACAGTTTAGGGATTTTAGAAATGTTTTCTCTAGTGTCCCTCAAGGTAGTGTCCTTGGACCATTGCTTGTTTTTATTTCTAAAGTTATATGTATGGGGCTAGGCTTAGAGAACAAGCTTGTTTAGTATGATTTTGCTACATTGGTTGCCAATATACCAACTCTTACTAAGTCTCTGAACAGAGATCTTACAGATAATTTTGTATAGTATGTACAGTAATTTATTTTGTTTTTTGTATTTCTACCTAATTGCTTACATTTAAACATTTTTGATAGTAAGATGCATTTCCTGCTGGAGCCTTATTGTCCATAGTCTTCTGGCTTTTCCAGTTGGATTTCAATTTTTAATATTAATTATCTTTCAATTCATGCATTTTGGGGGCATTTCTATGTATTATGGTGACAAACAAGGGAAATACAGCATCATTGTAAGACACATCCATGGAATCTATCGATCAGATGGAGCCATTCCCTGTAACCCTTTTATGAGGAAATTTTTTTCTTTCCCCAAATAGTTGGTTTTTGGTTGAATGGCCTAGTCTTGGGGAGCTGCATGTGCATTATCTGCCTGAATAGTGGAATGGTAGGAGCTGCTCCTTAACTGTGTTCTCTGCATGCCAGGTTCAGTCTTCCAGAATTACCGGAGGAAATTTCCCTCCTGTAAGTCATTTGAGTTAGATAATGGTGTGTATCCAAACCCTTTTCAAGGATGTAGGCTTTCAGCAAGGCATTCAGTTATATTTTCTTTTTGCTTTTTATGTGTGCATATGTTTGTGTTCTTTGTATATTTAGGCTGAAATTTTGAAATAATATTATTTAGTTTTTTCACTTTAATAAGATATATTCTTAATTAATTACTAACCTAAATTTTTTATTATTCTGCTATTTCCCTGTAGAGGTCACTCCCGCCATCATAGCTATCCCGTTTTTCAGCCTTCCTCTCAAGTGAAAACCAATATATTCTTGAATCCTCCCCATCCTCCTACTCCCCCTTGCCTAGTAATTCAGCAGCCCCTCTTCAGCCAAGATCCTCTTAGCCCTGAAATTTCTTCCATTGAAGAAACTTTAGGTGTTCTTAATACAATGCTTGCCGTCAAGTCAAAGCCTCGTACTGCTTATGCCATCAGCTTTATCTCTGACCCTTCCTCACCCTATTACAGTAGCCATCCCACACAGAGCAGCCATGCCACGCCCGTTAATGGATCTCCAAAGGAAGGGCCACCCTTAACAGACTCCCAAGCTACTGCTCCCCCCTTGATGCCAAATGAAGATGAATCAGGAGATAATTGGATGAGATGGATTCGAGGGACAGTGCATTCAGTTGGACAGAAAGTGGCTGGGAAAGCAAAGTCTTCTATGGACTCATTGATTACCACCCTTGACCCACAGATGAAGGATTTAATTAGTAAGTCTCCGGTACTTATTTTGTTTTGAAACAAAATATGAATGTGCTTCTGGCATGAAAGGGTCTTAAATGCTTCTTTTTCTTTGTATTTCGCTTTTAAAAAAGGGATTAATACTAATCATGGCAATTATCACCCCATTTCATTGCTTTCTGTCATAGGGAAACTCGTTGTCTATTATGATAGACTGAATCATGAAACATTTGGTCCCTAAACTTAATAATACTCAGCATGGCTTCGGGTGCATTTGAGTAATTTGCTGGAATCTTTTCTTCAGGAAAAGGTCAGACACAACCTTTTGACTAATATTAAGCTCTCCATATAGTTTATATAGAATTTTAATAAGCATTTGTTACTGTTGTTATTGTTTATAGCTCACAGGGAGCAAATGACATCTGCTCCCTTGGATTGTTTTGAGATTAAGGGAGAAATATACAGGACTTAGGCCCCACCGACATTACCACAATTGAGTGGGGCCTTGCTTTCTGTGAGGCTGTCATGAGTCACAAGGAATAGTAGTACATCAAAGGACATTGTGGCCATACCGAGGAGGTAGTATAGTGGCAAAGCCCTAACATGCAACATGAGAAAAGGCATAGCACAAATGAAGGCTCTCCCCACCCACTTTTGTGGGTACAGGGGGTGGAAAAAATACCCGATTATTCTATGAAAAAGGACATAATAACGAATTTGGAACCAGGTTAGAGTGGATGGTAGCTGTTGCATACTGTGAAGATTTTATACCCCCCCTCCCCGTTCTATGCAACAGCTAGGAAGTGGAAGTTCTATTGCAATTTACTCTAACACCAAATACATCCAAATAGGGGAGGGGGGCGGCGGCACTTCAAGATTGAATCGAGTAAGGGTGGTCGTGATATATCCATTTGGAAATGAGTGACTGTACAGCATAAAAGACTTTTGTTCACCCCCCTCCCCCTTCACCTCTCGACCTAAGGAATTTAAAGAGCAATGGCAGTGCAGCGCAGAAAGTTTGTAAGAAATGATCTGTAGAGAAAGGGGTGAAGTTAGAGGAAAATTTGCAGAAGATCAATAGCCACAGATCCTCTTGCCGTCATTGGGACTGGGAGGACAAAGTGAGGGTGTTGGGGCCAAGAGGGGGGGCATACAAGCCCTACAAATTTCAGCCAACGTAGGGTTTCCCCATACATGACATGCCCTCGTGGGCATATTTTTGATAAAGTTAAGAGGGTGTGGATTTGGGTACACCACATGGCTCTTGGTGGCCCTAATTGAACCCTGGTGGACTGGCAACTCATGGTTCCGGTTGTTTCAGACTGAGTGTGTGGGTGCATTGCAGACCTCATGGGGCCTTACCACCTTTCTTCAGTCCCCCCCCCCCCTTAGGTGACTATTTTCACCGGTGGTGCTCTTTCACAGGTGCCCACCCAGAAATCAACCATGCTGCCCAAGATAAAACGCTACCTGTGGGACCGGCTTAATATGGGATACTCCCTAAGAGGGGCAAGGAGTAGCATGTCCCCCGCAGTAGTAAAAGTGTGTATTGTTTCCTTGTTGAGGGACGATGACCCCGCCCCCCACCCCCCAATGGAGGTTGGCTGGCTGGTCCCAATGACCCATGTTTCCCCACCAGGTCATGGGTCTGCTGCCCCTTCAGTTGGGGTGCCCTATGTCACAAGGGGGATGGCGAACTTGTACCAGGGTGCCCTCACCCCAGATAGATGTCTTGCCCAAGAGGGACCACTGACTCAGTGGGAGCCACCCCTGAGCCAAAGCCCACTTCTGGGCAAGGTACCATGTGGATGCAGGCCCCCAAGGACTCAGGGGGTGATTTTTATTTTTCTCCTGGGGAGTTTTTGTGATGGATGGGTCTCCTTCTGACTTGGAAGGTGATCAGACCAAGGATGGTCATCCAGCCTGGGAGGGGGGGGGGATATCCCTAAAAGGTGGACAACAAAGCAAGGTGAGCGGAGCCTCTAGGACATTGGGCCTCTCATTGAGAGGCTGCACAGTTTCAACAGATTTCTTGTTATTGAATCTACTGATGATGTCTAAGGGGCACACATTAGCTAGAGTTCTAGGTAGCGAACCGAATGTCATTTAGGTCACAAACCAAATGTCGCCCATTTTTTACCCTTTCCTGGCTAAAACCATCCCTGCCCTACTCCGGCTAAAGTTAGCCCTGCCCTACCCCAGCTAATTTTAGCACTGTTTTACTCTGACTACCGCTTGTTCCTTGTACTCAGGATGGGTTTGTGTACTACCAAATTTAGAATTACTATTTCTGGAAGTGGTACCCCTCCTTTATCCTTTAACGCATTTGAGTGTTGGATTCTTGCTCAAACTCTCTCCCACACCTGAGCCTAACTTTTTTCTATTTTTTCCCTCTTTGTTGGCTTGTTTTTGCTGTACCCTCGTTCACAGCCACCAGAAGAGAACCTTAAAAAAAGTGACGACCAGCATTTGGTCGTTCCTCACTCAAGTCAGCCTTTTGGGTTGTATGGCAAAGAAGACTGGAGACGGCCAACTGGAATCTAAAGTTGCTTGCCATTGCACAACATCTTTTCCTGAAGAAAGCATACTCACAGGACACAGGACCATCTAATAGTGTTCCCCTGATCCTTATTGTGATGACTGCTAGGTCCTGCAGACTATTCAGCATATTCCTGTAGAATGTCCCAGTCTGGGAGTTCTTTCAGTGTACTACCTGCCCTGGTACCAGATGAGCGAGGTCACTACCACTTGTCCCTTGTATGCAGTGCAGATTCATACACGCAGGATTGAGTTTTGGGAGGTGTATCTCTCTGACACTTGAGTGTGCCTTTGTTTGTTTTTTGTATTGGTGATTTTTTTTTTTTTGCTTTTGTTTTTTTAACTGAATATAGCATAAAAATACTCAAATATAATTTCAATGACTATACCTTGAGAAAGAACTTCGTATCATATTTTGTAGCTTCCAGATTGGACATACTTGTGGAAAGCAGCATCATCGGATGGAGCATTCCACGGAATCCTTCTGAGAGGACTCTTTGTTCCTTAGACATTGCAACACTTTTTGGTTGATTGTCTTTCTCTAGGTGAGCTTTGCATGCCCTACCTGTCCTGATACTGGACGACTAATGAGGGTTGCTACCGTCTGTCCTTGGTGCTTGTGGTAGGTTCCTGTATGCCAGATAGAGGAGTCCTACATTTCATGGAGGAGGTGGGCCTCCTGTAAGTGATCTATGCTTACCTTGGAGCCCCAAATTATATTGTTCTTGATGGGGTAAGGGAGGCAGGTCTCCTTTTTTTTTCCTTATTGATGGACATTTGTGTACCCTAGGTGTAGATTAAGGGATTGCTTGCTGCTGCAGTGCCATTGCCCTCATGTGCACCACTATATGTTGTGGCATTCCTCCTCTGCTTGTGGATGAGGTCCTCTTGACTGAATAATGAAAGTCATATAATGATCAGAATGGCACTCATTGGTGAGGCCAATGGCACTAGGGGCTGGTATTCATTGGCTGTTAGTATTTTTTAGCACTACCAGTGATTTAAAATTTTTCATGATCCCAGGGGCAGTGGCACCCATTCTGCATGGGGGGTATGTGGATGTGAGTTGCCCATTGGTGGGGCTTGATAACAAAGTAGACAGTGTATGGTGTGCTGTTAAGACAGGAAGGGAATTGATAATGATGTTGTTTGGATATGTGCATGTTGACATATGCTGGAGCTACATACCCCAGTTAGGGTAATTACTTGGCATCCACCAATAGGTAGTCAGCTTGTGCCAATGCAGAAAGTTTTGTCTGGTCTCAGTGGGATTGAACTCGACACCCTTGCATCAGAAATCCAATGCCGTAACCACTAGGCTATCAAGAGTCTTTCTTGTTGATTTCCGTCATAATGGGATCCTCAATACACTAAAACCTCGAAAACTCGGATTTCAGGAAAAGTCCGACAAAAACTATTCATTGAAAAATTAAAAGTATATTTATTTGCTAAAAACAGTAAAATATTAAAAGAATATACATATAAAACATCATAAAACATACGACATATGATAAAATGATGCCATATATGTATGTCTAGATAAAAAAATTGATAAATGTAACAATGTGCATCAAGACATTCTTTTGTTTTCACGACATTTGTTTTCAACGATTACACGCACTCTGTAATCATTCGTTGTTGTGCTCACATTCAGTTCATTTGTGCTTAGTAGCTGTGATTTATTTATGTGTTGTTTATTCGTGATGGCTCCTAAGCATAAATTAAATGTGTTGTCCATCGGACAAAAGTTGGAAATCACTGAAAAGATTAAAAGAGGTGTTCTTTATGCACAGCTAATACTATTATTTGGCAAAGTATTTTGGAGCATCCCGCTTGCAATAAATGATTACCACAGCTTCTCAACACACAAGAGGCAGAGTTGGGATACAAACCAACTCAAGCACTTAAGAGAATCTAAATGCTCTAAAGCAACAGTAGGTACGCACCACAAAGCTCTTGTCAAGTTGACCTGAACATTTTGTAGAAACAATAAAGGAACCCTATAACATGTGCTTCAGCCACAAATACCTATATAGCACAAAGTATTACAAAACAAGAACGAATAAAAAACAATATCTAAACGACTCACCCATCCATTTTGGACTTCACACTTGGCAATAACTACCCACCACTTATAACAGGTCTTTCCAATTTAAATCTGAAAAATCTGACTGTGTCCGCATGCTGTAATTCATCCAACAACTGCAGGAAGAAAGTGATGGAAGACTCGAGCTAGAGGCACAAGGTACAAATTCTGACAGCCAAGGCCAAGGAGAACCACTTGGCAAAGAAGCTCCTGAACAAGCTGAAGCATCTTGTCAGGCGTGGGACGATCTGGTTCTCAGATAAAAAGAACTTCTGCCAATACCAGTTGCACAACACCCATGTAACATTTCACGTATCCTGAAGACCAAGTTCCCCCAAACTGTGTTGGTTTATAGGTGTTTCCATTGAAGGTGATGCCATGCCGCCCTACATGTTTGAGCAGGGTTTAGGGTCAATTCAGACGGCTATGTAGAGCTGCAAGAGATTGTAGCCAAACTCTGGCTGGAGAGGGTTGCTGCTAGTAGGCCATACTTCCTGAAATGGTCAGAAGTCGTTGTTGGATAATTTCTACGGCCTCACCACCCCTAATTTCTGGCCTCCTACATCCCCCGATTGTAATCCCATGGATTACTATGTGTGGAACTCGATTGAGAAACCGCTCTTCCTGCAACCCCAAGGCTGAATTGGTGGCCAAGATCAAGTAGGTGTTTAAAGATCCATAGCTGGGCACAACTTTAATTTTTTCAGGTGCGACTTTGACGCCAGTTCTGGTGCAACTGCGACTTTTTTGACTATTTTTGGTCCCCCCAGTGCGACTTGCGACTGTGACTTTTTTCACGGTGCGATTCCACTAAATTACACAGTAAACTTTAGCGCAATAGCAGAAACATGCTTTTATAAGGCAGAAAAATGCATTTATTAATTTTTTAGTTAAAACACAGGCTAAACTAATACCTTCAAGTCATCCTCCTCCTCCATGTTCTCCTGGCCCATCTTCTCCAGGAGGTCCATGTTCCCTTTGAGGAACACAAGCTCCTCTCAAGAGTCTCCAAGCAGCTTTTCAGCTCCTTGACAACCTCCTCGTTGCACTCTTGGCTCTGGTCGCCAGCCCTCCCTTTTCCCTCATCCTCCACGGTTTTAGTCTCGTGTACAAAAAAAGGCATAGGAGTGCTGCTCCTGAAGCTACTACTGGCTGCACTGTCGCCAGAAAAACTCCTGCTCCTCTTCCCGCTCCATGTCTGTCTCAGTGTTTTCAATGTGTAAAAGAACAAAAACTTTACAAGAATTTTCAGTAAATAATAATAAATTAAGCTATAAAAATAAAGTTAGCTGTTACCAACTCAAATTTGAAATTTTTTAGGCATTTCGGGCTTTAAAACTGGGTTAAAACAGCGGCGGCATTTTCTTTCAAAAAAGTCGTCTTTGTTCTTGTTCAAAGTCGCGGCAAAAGTCGCGAAAAATTGGCGGTTAAACTTTTTCAAAACGTTTGCGACTTCGAAATTCATAGTGCGGCAAAGTCGCAACTCGTTGCTGCAATGCCCAGCTCTGCCCAGGGACACAGTGAGGAACACATGTGCCAGGTTCTGGATCTGTGTTGTTTCTTTGGTCTTGTATTCGACCGACGCCTCACTTGTGATGCTCATATTCGCAGCCTTAGGCGTCTCTTGTACCCGCGCCAAGGATATTCTTCGTTCCGAGGCGTTCAGCGCTTGGGACGATGATAGGGCGACTGCCTTACTTTTTTAACGATGCTTTGTCCCTTCCAAGCTCGACTACGGATGCGAGTTTTATGCATCCGCAGCCGAACGTGTATTGCGGAAGGTGGACGCGATCGGTGCTGGAGAGATGCCATTATCTATGCGCCGTGCACAGTGTATTACTCGCATGTACGCACGAGCGCAGCGTCTTCCTTTGTCGCTAACTGCTCTCAGAGCATCCGCAGCTGATCTCGATGGTGCCTATGATGCCAAGAGACGCAATTCATACCCTAGGCCCTTTGGGTTTAGGGCTAGGAAACTCCTTCGAGAGGTAGATATAGCTCTCGGGCCGGTGGCGCCCCTGGTTCTGCCCAGAACGCCGCCCTGGAGGGTACCACCGTTGGGTATTTGTCACCACGCCTCTGCTCCCAAAGCTTGTACAGCGCCGGGAGTAATGCGTTCGGCCTTTTTGGATCACATCTCGTGTCCCGCTGGATCCGTGCCAGCGTGACGCAGCGCTCTGCCAGGCGCTGTGTCTGTCTTCACGGCTGAGTTGGTGGCGATACACCACTCGGTACGTGCGATTACGCGACGTGCCCGGTTCGGAGACCGGATCGTGATTTATAGCGACTAACAGAGCGTCCTGAGTGCTCTCGGGGCATTGTAATCTCCGCATCCCCTGGTTCGCGATATCCGTGACGCCACGGTTTTGGCGAGCCGGGCGGATGTCTAGATTATCTTCTGCTGGGTTCCTGGACATTTAAGAATTGCCGGGAATGAGCGCGCCGACGAGGGTGCCAAAGAGTCCGCGAGGACTTGGCGACCGGACCAGCGTTTTGCTCTTCCACACACACAGACTACATGGCAGGAATACGGGCAGCTCTTCAGACTGCTTGGCAAAGAAGATGGGAGACACTCCAGGGAACTTAAAGTTGCGTGCCATTGCGCCGCGACTGTTCCCATGGACCTACCCCCCCAATGCTGCGTAGGTTTCAAGCTGCTTTCTATCTTCTCTGAATTGGACACATTCGCCGGACGCACCGCCATTTGATGGAGCGCTCGCCAGTGCCCTACTGTGAAGACTGCCTTGTCCCCCAGACTGTTCGGCACATTCTTATTGAATGTCCCAGTCTGGGCGATCTTCGCGCACGTTATCTGTCCCGGTATCGGGATGGTCGGGGTCGCTACCGCCTGTCCCTTGTACTCGGGACTGGTTCGTTCACATTGACTGGTGGACCTACCGACTTTTGGGGGAGGCTGCCTTCTCCCCTTTATTTAACTAGTTGTGTTTTTTTTTGTTATTTTTGTAGCTCGTTGCCTTTTTCCTTTTGTTTTATTTTTAGTGTTGGTTTTTGTTTTGTTTTTTTGAATCTTATTTTAAAGTAGCCTAGTACTAGGCAGTTTTAATACGGCGACTAATGCCCAAGTAGGCAGTCGCCAGATGAGCTCTTAAAAAAAAATGGAGCTGTGTTGGAAGCTGAGGGCGGCTACTTTGAATAAATTGTTATCTCCCAGCCATAATCTTGTTGGTATTTTTAAAATATATTTATTTTAGCTGAGAGATATTGCAAGTTTTGTTTCTCTGATGTAAACTGTCAAATTTAGCCCGAACACACACTACACCTTTTTTCCACACAGTCGACCACTTCCCACCACACTACCTGGTATTAATCTGAACCCCACTTTATTGCACTAAAGCACCCTTTCCTAAAATAAATATCATTGTCTTAGTTTGAGTTTATATTTCTGACTTGGGGAGGACAGTTATTGTCATGAATAAAATTTCCAAAATATTAATCCTACCCATTTTATGAATAAACTTTTCACAATTATTTTTTTAATTCTTTTTGCTCATTTTGCCTTCTACTAATTTTCGATTAACTATTTCTCTCTCAATTGCATCTTCACTTTCTTAATTTTACAGATTCAGGTGGTGATATTGATATAATGGTGGCTTCAGACAAGGAGGTAAAAATTAGCCCTGTGAAGGAAGCATTCCAGAAGACTTTTGGGAAAGCTACAATCAGGTAAAAACAAAGAAATGGGTATTAAATACTGCTAAAACATTCCAAGTATATTATTATTACTTTTAAATTGGTTATTTTTACTGGAGTAGCCAAATGGGTAATGTGTATATATGATGAGAAGAAATCTGGATTTTGACCCCCAGGTACTGGGTTTGATTCCCGGCTCTAGTGGACCTAGTACAATTCAGTGCTTGCAGGGAGCTGCTACCATTTAGGCAGTGCATCTCGATCGACTCTGAGGCATGTGCACAGACAACTCCAGCCACATTCATCACCATAGACATAACCAATCACAACACCAATGACTCTTCTATCCTGATCCTGCAACGGAGGGAGACCTACCTGAATAAAACATAAGCCCCTGTAAGGGGCATGGCCATGTTTTTCGCTAGCCGCCATGCTGACGGGACTTGGTGCCCCGACCAGCCCCAGCTTAGCTTCTCTTCCTTCCTTGACTAACCTCTTTTGTACCAACTCTCCCGCATTTTGCCCCTGCCCGCCCTTCCGTCGTCCCTTTCCAATCACCTTTTCTCTACCCTTTTTTCTGCCCATTCTCCTCCTTCCCATGGACCTCCTCGATCATGACCCGGCGCTCATCTGGATCACAGAACAGAACACTCCTACGACAAGATGGAAGGGGGGGAAGGCATCCGCAGACGGCAGGATCTTGTATGGGGTCGAACCGAACCTGAGTCAGTCCGCCCCCTTACAAGCTTCTCTGAGGACTCACAAATAGAGGGGAGACCTCCTCCTTCCCCGGCTAGTGCCCCTTTGACATCTAAGACCTCCATTTCAGAGAATGAACTTGCTAGGGCCAATCCTTCCTGCGGTGGAGAGAAGCGGGCTCATTCTCCACCCTAATCCCTTAAAGGAAAAGAAAAAGACTAGGAAGACTAAGGGTTGCTCTCCCTCCGCGGGAGCTCCGGGGACGGGCGGATCAGCTGCCGTTTCATCAAGCCCAGGCTAAGATCGGCACCTCCGGTCCCGATACTCTCGCGGGTAGAGAGGCCCAGACTAAGACCAAAGTCGCAAGTGCGCCGAGCGGAGCCTCAATTACGTCGGGGCTCCTCATTGAGAGACTACCTGGCGTTCAAACGCTTTCTGGTTATTTGCTCCACTGATGGCAGCCTGTTGGCCAAGGACATGATTCATCAGAGGAGAGCATTAGCTAGCTTGATTGGTAGAAAGTTAAAGGTGACCCGTTTCTCGAATGGGAGCCTTTTAGCGAATGCATCGGATGCCTCCGAGGTGGCCACAACACTTATGGCACGCCTGTGATTGTGACGATGCACTCTACCAAGAACTTCGCGAAAGGAGTAGTTTATGCGAGGGAACTCTTGGACTACTCCATAGATGACATCACCTTAGAGCTGGCCGACCATGGGGCAGTCAAAGTCGAGCGTGTGACAAGAAAACTGGGAGGGGTTTCGAGACCCACCCCTACACTCCGTCACGATTGACTGTGACAAGCACTCTGAGTCTGTGCGTGCTGGTTAATATTGCTATCGCGTGAAGGCATTCGTGCCACTGCCGTGGAGATGCTACTACTGTCACCGCTTCTGCCATACTAATCCAAGGCCGCACACGATAAGTCAAAATCATGTGTAGCCAAGTGTGTCAATTGCAGAAAGCCACAACGTTTCTTCCAAGCAATGTGGTGTGTATATCCTGGAGAAAGAAATCCTGGCCGTTCAGTCCCAGGATCGTCTCGCATTTCGCGAGGTTAAGGATTTGGTCCTGGCATGCGCGGCGCTGCCTGGGACGTCCTATGTCTCAATGTTAAGAAATACACCATCTGCTCCTGGCCCCTCCAGGCTTACGAGCACGGTCGTTTCCGTGCACATCGGAACCCTACTGCAGATCCTACCCACCCCGGGCGCTTCCCTGTTAGAGCTGGCCGCAAAAAGGGTTAACACCCAGCATCGGCCAAAACCTGGCATGATGTCTCCATTCTTCGCTTCGCTTTAGATACCTCTCAGGCAGTAGCTGTGCAGCAGCACCTTGATAGGAGGTATACTGTTATTTCCGCATACATTCCACCGTCAGCCTACTTCGACGCGGGGGACTTACGCTGCGTCTTGGCACGGTTGCCGAGGCCCTTTCTCTCGCTCGGAGATCTAAACGGTAGACACATCCTCCGGGGAGACTACTCTATTAATCCTCGGGGTCAAGTCCTTGCCGACCTGATCGACGAGCTTGAGATGGGTGTCCTAAATGTGGATGAGTTTACTCATCACTGCCCGAGAACCGCTTCATTTTCCTGCCTCGGTCTATCTTTGTGCTCTCCGGATGCACAGCCTGATTTTGATTGGGTGTGGGGTGGTCGATGATCTCGATGGTAGTGATCACTTTTCATTCAAATATGATTTTCTGGGCCGCTGCCGCCCTAGAGCCCGCCCCGGTGGTGCTTGGTGCGGACACGGTGGTCTGCATTTCAGGAAATGACTGAATTCTCTATCTCAGTCGAGGAGTTTAGGTCGGTAGATGAGGCCGTTGAGTTCTTCTCCGGCAACCTCATCGCCGCTAGCCTAACTACTATTCCTAGAAGGTCTGTCCGTTTAACACGCTAACCACTCCCCGTGGTGGTCAGCCGAGCGTGAGACGGCCCTACATGCGCTATAAGCTTCGCCCGAACGATTTCACGGTCGGTGAATTTCGTCGGACTAGGGCTAGGTTCCGGTATATTTCGAAGCACGCCCGCCGCTCTTCTTGGCGGCGGGATCGCGAGTCCCCAGCCAAAAATTCTAGGGTTTCACAAATAGATTGCCCCATGCAAAGATGTAAGTCTGTTCAAAATGTATCGAATCCGGGAGCACTATTACCGGTATAAATGGGGGGGGGGGGTGAAAAAAGGGAAAGGAAGGCGTGCCCTCTTTCTGAGGAAAGGGGGGTTCCTTATGGTATTCTGTCTTAACGGACTGAGAGTCCAGCTCCAGCCAATGCAAAATGATCCGCACTCAAGGACAGGGAGGATGTGGTGGTTCCGGTCAATGCGGAAAGTGGGAGGGTTCTGGCTCCAATCGATGCGTAGGCGACTGGGAGGCAGTCTCGAGACTCACGCTTCAAAACAGTGCCCGTACTGCCACACGAGGGTCAAGATTGGCTGCTGCCACCTCACCAAGCCAGAACGCGCTTGACAAGCTGGCACCAATAAGCTGGAAAGGAGAAGGCCTTTTCAATCACCGATTCACTACCACACTTAAACATTCTTACACTGACATACACACCCACCCATTCACACTAAGACTCACCTGAATAACCATTCAGCTTCTTTCTAAATTCCAATGTACACTTTACTTTATTAATTTAAGTTCACTGTTAAATTCAGTCAATAGTTAATCACTTCAAACTCATCTTTCAAACTAATCTCATTCCTGTTTCAAATATCGCCTGTGGAAGAAGACAGAGATGAATGGGGAAACACGATAGAAATCTATGGAGTGTCCCCCCTTCCTGACCCGGAGTGACCTTCGCTGCGTCCTCCTCATTCCAAACACCCTGAAAAAAGAGAAAGGGATTAGAGACAGGGAAGGGGAGGCGGACACCAACACACTACTACAACGTGTCTTTACTTAACTGGAACACCCCTCTAGCAGATTTGGGGAAGTGAGTCAAAAAGATTCCGGGCAAGTTCTCGCAGGACTCCCTCCCATTCTCCAGGAGAATAGTACCCCAATCTCGGACCCCACGTCCGTGGCGGAATCCTTCGCGACCGCTTTCTCCGCATTCTCTAGCCAGGATGCTGCTCAGACAGCATTCAATGCACGTCGTGAGGTGGCGGAAGGCCGCCGACTGGACTTTACCTCCAGAGGCGGAGAACCCTTCAACGACAGGTTTACTGTGAGTGAGTTGCGTTCCGCTCTTGCTTCGTGCGCGAACACCGCCCATGGTCCGGACGATGTCCCGTACGCCATGCTTCGACACCTGGGTGAGCGAGGCATGACCTTTCTCTTAGATTTGTTCAACAGGATCTGGGTGGAGGGTCTCCTCCCAGATTCCTGGCGAATCGCTACTGTGCTCGCCTTTCGAAAACCGGGGAGAGATCACTCTACCCTCGCCGGTTTCTGCCCAATCTCTCTAACCTCTTGCGTGTGCAAGTTGATGCAGAAATTGGTAAATGTTAGATTAGCATTTTTTTTAGACAGCGGAGGCCATCTGTCTTCTGCACAATGCGGCTTCCGCAAGTTCCACTCCACGTCGGATGCTCTTCCGACTGGAAAATGCCGTCTGCGAGGCCTTGTTTCCTAGACAGCACTACGCCACTGTTTTTCGATCTGGAGAAGGTCTATGATACCGCATGGCGATACGGTATCATAGAGACTCTCCACGCGAGGGGGCGCCTCCCAATCTTTATATCTGAATTTTTGCGAGATCGTCGATTCCGCGTACGGGTGGGGGGAGCCCTCCCGGCCCAATGGAGCAGGAAGAGGGTGTCCCCCAATGAAGTGTCCTCAGTGTCACACTCTCTGCCCTGAGCATCAACGGCATCACCTCCGTGCTGCCGGAAGATGTTCTCCCTACGCTCTACGTGGACGACATTTCGATCTCTCTTGGCGCGGCCCAGATGCCAACTCTGGAGCGTCGACTCCAACAGGCATTGAACCGCGTCTCTCACTATGCCGAAGCGCGCAGGTTTCCGTTTTCATTGGCCAAAACTAAGGTGGAGCACTTCTGCCGCCATCCACGGTTCCACCCTGACCTAGACTTGTTTCTCAATGGGGTACACCTGGAAGTGGTTGAATCGCACCGTTTTCTTGGTCTTGTATTTGACCGACGCCTTAAAGTTCCCTGGCATTGCTCCGCGACTGTTCCCATGGACCTACCCCTCAATGCCGCGAAGGCTTCAGGTTGCTTTCTGTCGTCTCCGAAGTGGAGCGCCTTTGTTGGAGCGCTCGCCTGCGCCCTATTGTGAAGACTGCATTGTCCCCCAGACTGTTCGGCACATTCTTGTTGAATGTTCCAGTGTAGTCGATCTTGGCGCACGTTATCTGTCCCGGGGGTTGCTACCGCTTATCCCTTGTACTCGGGACGGGTTCGTTCACATTGACTTATGGACTCTATTACTTTTTGGAGGAGGCTGGCCTTCTCACCTTTATTTGACCTTTTTTCGTCCGTTTTTTAGGTCGCATGTTCCTGCGCCGAGGGTAGGCGAGCCTACCCCCGACGCCGGACATGCTTCCTTCTTGTCTTCTTGCTTTTTCTCATTATTTTTCATAATTGTTATTTGTTAGTTAAATATTACCAGCTTCAACACTTAAAAGGGAAAGTCTTGTATAATATATGTGCTTGGAGACTACTTAACCTTTAAAGTGCCACGCTAATAAAAGAGAGGATCCCATCAGCACTAGAGAAAAAATGTTAAAAAACAAGTCAAATATCATATCGAAAGACCCATGAGTAAATGATTTGAAAAAGGCAATATAAATAAAAATAAATGGTAAGTACGTCATAAGATAAAATACATTGCCTCAAGAAAAACTATCATTAGAAATTCAATGAAATTTTCCATAGGCCTAAAACCATAAGAAGACCAATTGGTCCTAACGGCGGTTGCATGCTCCCTGCAGCGCTTTAAGGGTTAAAATGTTTTGGGCTCAGTGGATAATGCCCAGACATGGCAAACACTTTGGCCTTAGAATTCAGGATAAATAAAGGCTTTATTTGTAGAGCTTAAGGGTGGTTTCTTAATTCCTCTCCCCAAACCTCTTTTTTTTTCAATTCTATTCATTGTTACATACTGATACAAAATCACTTTGTACGGAGATTTCGATAATGTTAAAATACCTTATGATTTATTTGGCAGTGGCTTGGCAAGTGAAGCGAGTGGTACTGCAGCTCAACCTGTGGGCTTCGATTCGGCCATGAAATCTGCAGAGGAAAGAATTAATACTCTTCGACAGTCACCTGGAAAAGTCCATCCTCAACAGCCTATTGTTGCTGTGGAAGCTTTTCTTGTTGAATTGACGCCTCAATAGTAAGATGACAGCCTTACATATAGATTGCTTCCCAACTTAGGTTTTTGCTTCTAAACCAACCACCTTGATGTGTTGAGAAACCAATGCACTGAGGTTTTTGGAGCTCTACTTATATTTTGAAGTGTAAGTGGTTGATTGGAATGCTACAGTCACATCTTGTGGTGAGACACAGCCTTTAAGTTTAGTTACGAGTATGTATGATCAAACATCAAGGCTCTATTAATGTTAGCATGTGTGTGGTGAATGTACGGCTTGTAGGTGTAGATGATGGACTAATAAATTTCCCAAAAGAGGTGGCTGTGAGTGCTCAGAGAGTATTTATGTTTATATGAATGATAGCTTTGTGTGTTTTGTTGTAAAGATGTTAGAATCTTAAACCTCTCTGTCTTGGGTGATAGTGAGTTCTGTCATTGTTTTTTAGTGGAGTATCATCATGTTTGATAATGTGATGCTACACTGTTTGCTTTACTTAAAAAATTAAGCCATAAAAGGTATTAAAGAAAATTTTGCAGATGAGACACTTATCAGTTTGTTTTGCTGCCATGCGTGGCGTCTGCAGGTGATTTCTCACTGTATTTTTGCTACTTGTGTTAGAGTGACAAGTCATTATGGTGATGTCATTCTCTACATTACCTGGCCATATTATTGGCCACACCTTACTTATTGATTTACTATGGGTTGTGATGAGAAATTAGCAGTTTTAAGTATAGAGGATGTATCGTAAATGGTAATAGTACAAAGGAAGTAGATTACCACAATAAGGTTTTAAATGATGGGACATTCTCAGGGGAAATCAGAGCATTTGTGATTGTTGTGGCCTGTGATATTAGAGTTTATAGTGTGGCCATTATGCGACTATAGTCTTAAGTATCTGTAGTTTATTGTGTTTGACAGTGGCATGAATGAGATAGATTGTTGACTCTAGGAACATATATTTGGCTATTTAGGATGCTAATGGTTTAAGTGTGGAATGTGTTATAAAGTTGCAACTAGACATTTTGAGAGTGATGTTGGATGTTAGAAAGTTAGGTTGAATAAAGAACCAAATGGATGAGGTATTTGTGGTGTAAATGAGGTTGTGAGTGCATGTAAGATAAGTTGAAGAAAATGGATTCGTGGAGAGAATATATGAGCTTGAGTGTCCTGGTGTGTAAATATTTTGAATATTGTGTGAAACATGTCTGAGAGAAAGGGCGCTGAAGGAAATTCAAGTAGATGGCAGGGTGGAGGGGGGTGCTTTGTTTCTTATGGCTGGGTAGAACCATAACTGGACTAAATAGTACAGCATATGGCTAGACACTGCGGCCTATTGCCCTTAACCGATATTGTGTCAATAGCAGGGAATAAGGATGGTTGTTTGTACCAAATTGGGCATAAAGTGGTCGTATTATATTTTTAGTGGCATTTATATGGATCGCCCCTTGTTGGAAAGTGGTTAATGTAGATGATTGATAGTAAAGTAGGAGATAACTAGGTCTTATCACCTTTAGATACTTTAAGACCCATTTAATGTAATCAGGGGGTTATTTTACAGATAGCTGTTTCCTGCCTTTGTGGAGAGAATATATGAGGCATCACACTTATTCACCTATGGTGCGCAGCCGATCCTCAATAGAAGTAGAAATACTTCTCCCACATAAGGAGAATATCCTCATTAGTAACACCCATGTGAATATATACGCGAGTGCTAAGCTTTCAAACTTTCGCTGTTTGTTTCTGTGTAATTTATGCCATTGTTTCCTTTACAGTTGGGTGGAGATGAGCATTCTCCTTCTCGATGACCCCTGGCATGACTTAATCCTTCAAACTTATACACAGGTGAGGAAATTTACCCTCCTCTCTGTTTTACTCTTGCTTCACCACTGTCCCAAACCCTTTTCAACCATCTCCTGGGGTTTGGCCATCTGCACTGGCTGCCTTGCTGGCTGATCGGGGCTCACCATTAATAACCTCTAGTCAAGGAGCAACAAAGAAAGTTTTAATACGATTTTCTGTTGTGTATCAGTAATACAATCTTTTATATTTGATTAAATTGAATTAAATTGTTACTTTTGTATAAATTAATAATAAATTGGTGTTGGAGTTGAATGTTTTTTATCGACTGATAAAAAGAGGGTAAGATCCCACTGAAAATAAAAACCATTCAAATTCTCAACAAATTTGCTTTTCTCCTCCCCCCCCCCCAAAAAAAAACCCAACATAAATATATTTAAAAATCCAGCGGATTGGGTGTCCCTCAGTCTAAAAAGACATAAAAGTATATATAAGAACCTGTGGACCAGGAACCATTACAGTCCGCTCTTTAACCATGTAAGATGCTTATCAAATTGGTTTTTAAAATTTAGTATTTTCATATGTTGAGAATTTCCTGATTTTCAAATTTATAATTTTGCGTTGTTTTAAACATTTCTATCATATATAAATTTTTTTAATAGAGGAGGTCCTACCCCAATGGTTAGGTAGGGCAAACAAAAGAACCTTGAAAAAAAAAACTTACTCTAACCTGATACCATCTATTCCCCATCCCTGACCGATAATCCTTTTCCTCTTTCTTGTTTAATCTCCTTTATTCCTTCTCTCTATTTTATTATAACTGAGAGAAAAGGCTTTATGAGTTAATCACTTTCTATCCTTTCTGAATTATTACTTCTGTGTTGAATGAACCTTCCTTCATTCAAATACATAATTTGCCCTCTTATTCTTAAATTTGCAGCCTATCCCGATTCCTGAGCTCATGATCCAAGAGCTGCAGAGTTCTACACCTGACAATTACCCTCTGAAGGATTCTGGTTTCTCTAAAACTATTGGACAAGTGGCTTCAACCCAGCTGAATGTAAGTACCTCCTGTACCTAGGCTTCACACCGGCACTGGAAGAACTTAGGCTACGTGAGGTATTCTTAACAGTCTTGATCTCGTCACTTAAGTATTTTTTGTATGAGAGAAGAGAGGATCTTTCTACAGGGTGGAAACACGAAGTATAGATTTTTAATTATTTTCTGAACACATTGCAGTATTACATAATGCCTAGACTAAAAGGACAGAATAAATTTTATGATACAAGATGATGTAACTAATATTCTATGTGACCGACTTTAGCGTCGATGAAACAATGAAGTCCGGGTATGACCTGAGTGTAAGTGGTACACAAGCTTTCAACTGATACTTCCTCCCAGCATTTTTCCCATTTTGTATTTCAGAACTTCGACACTTTGATAAGATTTGGTACAGGCCTTCTGTTCAAGCATCGACCACTCCAAACTCCTCGAGAGTTCAAATGTAGCCAACTGAGGGCCAATGTTCCTTTAACAAAAAATAAATTAATTAATATTTGCTTTGCACCGCTCTTAACTTTTTTTGGTGCGTGAGATTCCTCCATCTTGTTGAAGGGTTACACTGGCATTCCTTATAGTGGCAGAGATGATGGGATGACTTTCTTCTTCAACATGTCCAAATAAACATGTTGATTGATCTGTACTTTACTCCTTTTTCAATAAAGATGAGAGGTGTCTTTTGGGCTGTTGATATTACACCCACCTACACCATCACCGAAGCTGGCTTCTCTCTCCTGAAAGATGTCCACTACTCTCTTGTGAGTGGCCTGGACAGTGAACATCTTTTCATTTGTCCACAGAACTGGAGGCTACAAGTCATCAAGGAGCCATTGGAGGGGCCGCTTTGCTCTTTCGACTCTCTTTTTAGTAGGGTTGGAAAGCAGATCTCTTTAGCTATCTTGAATGGACGAAGTTTCAGAACATCTGTAAGCAATTTTGTCATTTTCAAATGTCTCACTTTGGCTTCCAGAGCAACTTGTCTGGCACTCCTTGGATTTCTCATGATCTTGTTCTTGATGAGGGTTACAGGTCTTTACTGATCAGGGATGGGTGGTCGTCACTCTTAGAAGACAACTGCCTGTCTCTTTAAACCACTTTTTAGCTTTAATTAAAAAAACTCTGATCTGATCAGAGAAGGGTTCAACATTTTGAAAATATTGCTCAGTCTTCCCCATTTCTATACAGGTACTCGATTCCTTTACATTTTCCATTCATATTTATAAATGTTTCTTATAAATATTTATCATTCACTTCACAAAACTCAATATATCCTGAAAGAAGCTACAAGAAAGTAATTAATTAATGGTATGTAAACATATTTGAAATGATTTGTAAAAAGCAATCTACACCGTTTCTATCGTTATTTCCTCACCGAATTAAGTCATAAATTATGTTTCCGTCCTTTGCTTATGTCTGAGGCTTATTTCAGAAAAAGCTATTCCGGCCCACTGGAGCAAGGAAGAGTGTGTCCTCAATGTCACACTATTTGCCTTGAGCATCAACGGCATCACCTCGGTGCTGCCGGAAGATGTTCTCGCTACACTCTACGTGGACGACCTTTCGATCTCTTTTAGCGCGGCTCAGATGCCATCTCGAGCGTCGACTCTAACAGGCATTGAACCGCGTCTCTCGCTACGCCGAAGCGCACAGGCTTCGGTTTTCCTTGGCCAAGACTAAAGTTGTGCACTTTTGCCGCCATCCACGGTTCCACCCTGACCCAGAATTGTCTCTAAATGGGGTTTGCCTTAAGTGGTGGACTCTCACCGTTTCCTAGGTCTTGTATTCGAACGACACCTCACCTGGGAGGCTCATATTCGTAGCCTTAAGGTTTCTTGTACCCGCGCCATGCATATTCTTCGCACCGTGACGCTCAGGGCCTGGGGCGTAGATGGGGCTACTACCTTACTTCTTTATCGATTCTTTGTTCGTTTGAAGCTCGACGATGGATGCGAGTTTTATTCATCCGCAGCCGAGCGTGTATTGCGGAAGGTGGACTCGATCCACCTCACCGGTCTTCGCCTGGCGACCGGTGCCTTCCGCACGTTTCCCATTGAGAGCCTACCTGGCGATGCTGGGGAGATGCCACTCGCTTTGCGCCTGTACGGGTGAGTCTGGTTCCTCCCTCAGTTGCTAACGGCTCTCACTGTATCCGCAGCCCATTTCGACGGTGCCTATGCCGCCGAGAGACGCCAGTCATACCCTTTGGGTTTAGGGCTAGGAAACTCCCACGAAAGATCAGTGTAGCCCTCTTTGTTGTAAGTCGCATGTTCCTGCACTTGGGGGAGGCCTGAGGCCTTCATCCAACGACCGAGCGTGCTTCCTTCTTGTTTGTTTTTGTTTTTTGACTTTTTTTTCTTTAGTTTGGTTTTGGTAATTTTAAAGCCTAGCGTTAGGCTGAAATTTTGAATTAAGACGACTTAAGCCCTTGATGGCAGTCGCCAAATGGGCGCAGAAAGAAATACATTTTTTACTCAATGTGATTTATATCTCCGTTATTTTTTCTTGGTCTATCGGGCTTGGCGTTTGATAGGTGATATTCTCATAACTCTCTCTATATTCCACTATCAGCCAACTCTGCTGAGACAGACTTCCATCATATCTTAATATGGTTGCTAAGGCCCTTCAACCACCTGGGAAATTTGAATGGTAAATAGCCCCTTGGGGCAACTACATGACCATTCCCACAGGCCAGATCCTTAAAGATCTTTTGAAATGCTGGAATTATACTGCAATGATGCAGTAAAATTAGCATAGGTTTGCCTCCTCAGCGCTGTATCAGGCGCGTCTAGGGGACATTCCTTATCCATCCTAAGAAAGGGGCTGTATCAAATAGACCAATCTAACAGCACTTAAAAGAACTGTGTTAATTGGCTATTTTTAGTAGTCCCCGGACACAGGACACAGTCATGAGATGCGGTTAAAATAGCAAACCATTGACATATTGATTTCTAGCTGCATCAACGCAATGTAATTTTTAAAAATATATAACATACCCCCACCCCTTACCCCCATTGCGGGGAGCATGTTCCAGATATCATAGTCAAATAAAGTTCAAAAGTACTTTGAATCATTAATTTTATTTTCCTTGTGAGCCTTGTTGCAGGTTAGGTTAGCTAAATTAAGTGATTCGTCTAATAGTTGGATGTTGCGATGGATCTTTTTGGTTGCTGACTTGATGGGATTTTAAGTGTATCTCCCCCCCATCCCCCTCCTATCCTTCTAAACCTCAGAGTTCATCTTTTTGTTGTTGTTTTGCTCCCTCCGACCTCATGTAGGATTAAGGAAGAAAGAGTTTTATCCTACAGCCTCTGCTGTAGGCCGCGCCTTCCGTGACGCTGTCCTGAGGGAGAGCAGTTTAGAGTGGGGGGAGGCTGTTGTATGCTGTGGGAATTTTATAGCATCTCCCTGTGCTAGGGGTCCATGCAACAGCTAGGAGGTGGGAGTTCTATTGCCATTTAACCTCACACAGGATAGATCCAAGTGGTCCCACTCGAGGTGAGGGTAGTCGTGCCATATCCACTTCGAAATGACCAATCTACAATTCTTTGTTATTGCCCACCAGGAGGGGCTCGAGTTTAAAAACCCAGCCTGGGTTCCTGGACATGTGAGAATTGCGGGGAATGAGGGCGCCAAATAGTCCGCGAGGACTAGGCGACCACATCAGCGTTTGACTTTCTCACACCGACTACAAATACTGTGGAACCTTTCAATCCTTTATCCATTTTCATTTTCCCTAACCTACCACTTTCATTGGTTTACGTTACCATGAACCTCTTTTTTTTACGGTTTCTGCTGGGGATTTTACCTCGAGTTTTCTTTTCTTTTTTTTAAATATAAATATGCATTTAGACATGTCAATTTTCCCCCTAGGTCCACCACACCATGTGGCATGAAACAATGACTGGAATATCACGCAGGGAGTTCCTTGTCACAGCTGCCAAAGTTCTGGCAGAACTGTATCAATCGCAATTACCGCAAGACTTGATATGATTCACCCTGGTGCCCACTTCAATGTTCTCCCTTTGTTACTGAAACATTTTCCTAGGCTGTTGTATCATTAAGTACCCGTGTACTCACCTAGTACTCCAGTAAGAAGATTGATTGGCTTGTTTACTTGGGATTTTTGAAGATGCGTCGTCTTCCATCATGTACAATTTTACCTCTATTTGATTGGCATCTCGGGAACTTTAAGGTGCTAATAAAGATATTATATAAGATGGAAGGTATGATTTAAGGACCATTCTTTAGTGGTGAAATGAGAACCAAGCGTGTTGTACTTTGTAATGAATGAAATCTTAATTTCTTACTCATGAAAAAGACATTTGAGATGACACAACAAAATATGAAAAAAAATTAAACTCTTAATTTAATTCTATATTTAGTTTAATGTATGTACTTACTTAATGGTGACAAATAATCTTTGTCACGCAATTTTTCCCAAATAGGTTCAAGAAATATCGATTTTGTCTAATTATCTCAACAGTTTTTATGATTTTCAAAGAGATTGGCGGTTTGCAAAATTAACTTGTTTTTCTTATTTTATTTCTCTTTTATATGTTTTTTATCGGTTTTGGTTATGCATTGGCTACCAAGTCTGATCCCTTACCCCTCAACCCCAAGTATTATATCTTCTTTTGGCTACTCAGGCTATGTAGCTTGCACACTTCTTTCTTTTTATTTTAACCACACCGCCCATTAGGAGATATAATATGAAAAATAAGATAGAAAAGACTGTCCCGATGGCAGATTGAGTCCAGCTAATCTCAATTCAAAGTCATTTGAATTCTTCGGATTATTTTAAAAGTAAGCAGATTCTCTACATAGTTGTCTTTTACAAGAATACACTCACATTATATCGTTTCTGACTGCATGCACCATAACACTACAGTGATGATATTCCTACTCCTCTACAAGTAACTCTTGAACACCATTTTTACCCACTGTAACCACTCAAGATGGGTCAGATTCGTATTTTTAATGCCCCCATTTCCCAAGTGCCCTTCTTTATCCCACCCATTTGGGGTTGTCAAGCTTAGCTCTTCCCATTTCCGTTACCACAGTTGTTTACCATCATTCTTTTCTGCATTGGCTTCTATTATCCTTTCTCCTTTCTCACTACTGCGATTGACCTAGTTAAGGGTGAAAGAGGATCTTAAAACCCTTTAAAACACCCCTCCCAACAATGCTTTCGTTACTTTTCATTTTTTATTAATAGAGAGGTTGCAAAGGTCGGGAGAGGTTGTAGATGTACTTTATGTTTTGCCTGTGGCGTGATGCAGCAACCTTAGGGTATGCGAGTGATTCCCGACATTTGCCATTCTGTTCAATCCTAAGTAATCCATGTAGAGACATGCAAGAAATAAATAGACATCTACAGTTTTATATTAAGATGTTTTGCCATTGTTATGACTACTATTTGTTTCCATATTTTCAAAGTATAATATTGTAACTATTAAATTTTCCCCCTCCCCCAGCAAAATTCCAAGGAAATTTTAGATTTTCAAAGAGTTGGTCAATCTGAGGGTGGACTGTCCCAAAAGCTAATTGTTAGGGATTTTGGAATACCCCTTTCTTCCTGAGAACAACCCTCCATTAATCAATGTGGCCGCCCTCGGGGGCGAGCTTGCTCTCCAGGCAAGACCTGAAGGCTCCGCACACGTTGCAGACGAAGTCCTTCCTCATGCTGGATAACACGCGGGTGATGGAGGATTTCATCTCGTCGACGACGCTGCTGTGGCGGACCTTGCAGGTCTTGCCCTCGCCCCCTTCCCCACGCTCTAGTAGAGGGGATTGAGTTCGGGCGACTGCAGCGGCCAAAATTCCTTCGACCAGAAATTCATGTTCGATCCCTACCACTCTTGCACATTCTTGGTGGCCGTGTGGGCCGGGGCACCATCCTTTTGAAAGACTTAGTTCGCCTTCTTCGTGAACCACACCGACGGCATTTTCTTGTCATTCGAAGCCACGGTGCCTATCATCATCATGGAGGTAGGGTGCTTGGTCGTGGACACGTAGCGGACCTCGGAGACGTCGTGGCCGAGGTTTACCAAGTGGTCGTTCTGCTTGTTGATGACCGGATCGACAGTGAAGGATTTTTCATCAGAAAAAATTACAATTTGATATCCATGACTCTTCAAGTCGTTGAGAAGGCGACGGCAGCGATCACGACGTTGTTCTAGCAAACGGTGAACAGAGGCCCTTCCACCTACCTCAAGCTCTCGACGCCCTAGAAAACATGTCCATCGAGATGTTCTTCGCAAGCTCAGTCTTTTGAACTTTGGAGTACTTTCGAAGGCCTTTCCCGAAGCCAAACGGTGGACAACTTAAGGTCGTGCTTTAAAGTCTTCCCCGTTCTTGAGCGTCTCTGTGGACGGTCATCCAGCTGACGTTGACCCGCTTAGCGATATCGGACTTGTTGTGGCCAGCGCGCAAGAGTACAGAGATCTCGACACACCGGTACACAATGGAAACAATGGAACCACCGTTTCCGATTACAACGAAGTTAAACCACATTGGGTGTGGCTAGTCACTAGACGAGCTCACAAATTGTGTCGATTTACCACCGGCTGCCACAAAACAAAGTTATGATTCCACATTAATCAGTAGGTTTCCCCTGGCAAATTAAAGTCCTCGTAATGGGTTCAGATCGTTGGTAAAACATGTACCAATTTTTTTTTATACTTTTCGTACATTCTACAGGGTAGTCCGAAAGTCTTGTCGCCCCCTACCGAAAAGTAATAACAATAGAGGAACAATATAATATTAATATCAAACACATGTACTGGTTTTAGTGTATTCACTTTCATCGACACTCTCACGTATCGAGAAGGTCTGTAGGAGCACCATCAATTTCGTGGCACAAAATGATGCGGCGCCGTCCTCTGTGATATTCTATCATGTTGTGCTTTGGAGATTGTTACAAAGACTGCACGAACAGCGTTCTTCAAGACTTTCGGACCACCCTGTATATGAGAATTGCGGTTAATGGAGAACGATGAATCATACCGCCCGTTTCTTATAGCAACCTGGGGGACGCCCTAGTCATCGCCAGAGAAGATCAAGTTTTAATTACCCGGTTACGGTTTCGAATGAATTTTTTAGGTCAGCTATAAACGGGTGACTGAAACTTTATCTTCCTTGGTGGTGACTAGGGCGTCCCTCAGGTTGCTATAATAAGCGGGCGGTATGATTCATTGCTTTCCACTAACCACACCGTCTGTTATAATTTTTGTAATATGAGAATTACTTTAATGCAACTCATTTCCAGTTAAAAACCTTTTCAATCACCTTTGTTCATTACAGCTGCGTCCCCTTTCCCTATTTTTTGGTATAGTAGCTTGTCATGATGGGAACTCGCGTGCCTAAAGAGTAAGTGGTCACTGCTGGACTTGATCACCGATGTACCCACTGTTATATTTTAATATATAATAAAAGATTCATCTCTACTTTTTGCTTCCTTTGCTCTCCTCATTGGGCCACGAAAGCCTTCCTGTTATCGCCCCGCGTCACTAAAGAAAAAAAAAATAGTTATTCGGAGGCTACTCTGGGATGGATGGGTCCCCTGCTGACGGTGGGAAACGACCAAGGAGGGCACGTCTGGTCTCGATATCTAACTCATAGGAGATTGTTTCTGAAGGACATATGTTTGGTCAACGTCAGGTCCAAGCTTGCTTTCTCGGTAGGAAGCCAAGAGTGACCCGTTTTCTGGGCGGGAGCCTTTTAGTTATTGTGGCTAACCCAACGAGAGATGGCAAAACGAGTGGTTTACGAAACTGGCATACCTGTGCCTTCGATTTCCAAGAGGACTACGGCCATTCCACTAATGGTCTTCAACTCGAGGATGAGTATGACAGTCCTCAATATAGATCTGGAAGGCATTTTCCTATAATGGAATTGCCGTGGACTAGGGGATAATTGGGAGGAGCAGCGGAGGCTCCTCTCATTGCATTCCTCAATAATTATCAACTTTCATTAGACCATGTTGGGGCGGGGGGGTCTCGCCTACCCACACATAGTATGATGGTTTCCAGACGCCACCATCACAGGACTGAGGCCGGGAATGCGGGTGCGCAATTCATACCCGACATATCCCAGTTCTGCCTTTACACTTGAATACACACGACAGGTTGTTGCAGTGCAGCTGCGACTCGGAATAAGATATTCGTTCGTTTCTATGGATCTACAGTGAGCCGATTTCGATAAGACGGACTTCTGCCTAGTATGTGCCAGAAAACTAGTAAACTACCATTTCGAGGATATCGAATAAGA
Source organism: Ceratothoa steindachneri (assembly GCA_963969495.1). NCBI lineage: Eukaryota > Metazoa > Arthropoda > Malacostraca > Isopoda > Cymothoidae > Ceratothoa > Ceratothoa steindachneri. The sequence goes on from OZ018317.1 coordinate 209,940,167, forward strand.
TCCAGCGGAACAATGAGGGAATAGGGTCGAGTAGGGAATGTCTCTATATCCACCCCAACATTATTCATCACATTAGACCACCCCGCAGGCGGTTACCGTGTGCAAATTAGGCAGACCCTGTCACTGCGTTGATTTGAACACGGGGCCTGGAGAAGTTGGTGTGCTTCTCCCTCCGCCACCTCTCACCGCTACTTTATCTGTATAATTGTTTATTAGTAGTAGTATAATTATTATTTATGGGTTATTTTTTTATTGGTATTATTAATTACACTGTACAACAAATTTCAGTGCCAAGAAACAAACATAGATCTCATGCGCGTTTTCCATTGACGCTATATTTTGATGGAACCTCTCTCCGTGTTCATCATTCACATCTACTGCATTCTCTGGGAAAAAGGACAGATGAGAATGAAGAAAGTGTATCTTCAGTGACATAATGCATCTGAAATTTTGGTAGCACTTAATTAGGCTCTCCACTATACGCTCTCGCTGGGCGCCTTGAGCCATTCCCAGAAGTCCTTTGCATACATCTTTGAATACATGCCAGGCCGCTAGCTCAGTTTCATCCAATGTCACCCCGAAGTCTTTATCAGCTATAATCCCGTAAGGGGCGCGGCGATTTGCTTTCCTGGCCGCCGTGCTGACGGGACTCAGTGCCCCGTCCGCCCCCAGCTTAGCCTATTCTTTCAGACAGCCTGTATTTCTCCCCCTACAACCTCTCCCACAACTTTCTCTGGTCGTCCTCGATTTCTCAGGGTAGATGCCGACCTTCTTCTCAGCCAACTATCCCGGATCGGGGCTGAGGGGGGAGGGGACAATGATCCCTCACCCCTGAGTTCCGGTTTGGGATGGTGGGTTTTTAAATAACCTGCTTTATCCCCACCCACATCTTCCTCACCTCCTTTTCCTTTCTATTTTCAAACACTATACATTTTACGCCGTGTCCAAGGTGGAGCCGCCTTGCTGAGGGACTGCCAGGTCACCAGGTGGTAGGGTTGGCCTTGAATGGTGGCACCTGGTTCTGCCAGCCCCATACGCACCCCTTGCAGGGCGAGCTACTGCGACCGGTGATCAACGATTGCTTCCCGTAAAAAAATAGGGTTACCATGCCCAATGATGATACCAAAAAAAATCTCCCTGCAATTTTCCCTTTTCCATCGTCGAAGCTGCCCTCGGGCAGCTCCGCAGAAAAAAATGGAGGTCCACCCCCTGTGTTCTCGCAGGAGACCCTGCAAATTTCTCTAACCGGAGAGGAGGCTTACTCCTCTCCTATGCCTACGGGTGTAGGGGACTCCACCTCACCCCCTTCTCTGGAGATGCTTTTGGGCACCTCCCTGTTTCCAGCGGCAGTCCCTCCTCTTCTTTCCAGGGGGACTGCCAAGAAAGCCAGCAGGCAGCCCATAGCCGACCGCTTCCCATTGAAGCTGCTTGGTAGAGCAAACTCCCTTAGGGGGGAGAGAGAAGCCAGGCCCCTTCGGCTGCTTCCCTCAAAAGACCTGCTGGCGAGAATATTGAACCTTGCCGGGGTCAAGGCCTGTGCCTCCCCAGACTTGACTTGTGACAGCGCTGCCAATGGGACCTGTGATATCCTGGGGGGGGGGGGGGTGACCAACTGGAGGCCCCCAATGAGATAGACATGGTACTTAAGGCAACCCACCCTCAGACGGTAGGGGCTTCCATGGGAGCGAATCCGGGCTCGGCGCCAAAGGCACTGTAAGGAGGGGAGGGATCTCCTCCGACCGGTGCCCCTGCGACTGCCAGGACCTTCTCAATCTCGGAGAAGGACCTTGCTGAGGCCGGTCCATCTGGCCTGGGGGCTCCTGCCGGCGGAGGGGAGAAGCGGGTTCATTCTCCGCCCTCCTCTCCTAAAAAGAAAAAGACTCGGGGCTCCCCTCCATCCGCGGGGACGGATGGGTCTGCTGCCACTTCGGTAAGCGACCAAGCCAAGATCGGCACATCCGGCCCTTCTGCCCCCCACCCGGGTGCGAAGCCCCTGACTATGACAAAGACCAAAAGTTCACAGGGCGGAGCCTCGAAAACATCGGGGCCCCTCATTCAGAAGTTACCTGGCGTTTAGGAGCCCGCTGGCTTCAAACGCTCCCTCGTTATTCGCTCCACTGATGGCACCATGTTGGCCAAGGGCAACATGATCCATCAGAGGAGAGGATTAGCTAGTGCAATTGGTAGAGAGCCGAAGGTGACCCGTTTCTCGGACGGGAGCCTTCTGGCGAATGCGGCGAATCCCGCTGAGGCGGCCAAGATAAGTGCTCTTCGGACACTTCATGGCACCTCGGTGACTGTGACGCCGCACTCTACCATGAACTTTGTGAAGGGAGTAGTTTATGCGAGGGAACTCGTTGACTACTACATTGAGGACATCACCTTAGAGCTGGCCGACCATGGGGCCGTCAAGGTCAAACGTGTCATGAGAAAACAGGGAGGGGCCTCGAGACCGACCCCTACACTCTTCGTCACGTTCAACTGTGACAAGCTCCCTGAGTCGGTGCGTGCTGGTGGGTACCGCTACCGCGTGAAGGCATTTGTTCCCCTGCGTCGGCGGTGCTATTACTGTCACCGCTTCGGCCATACGAATCGTTCTTGTAGACGTGCAAAGTCGGGATCACCCGAAGTCTGTGTAAATTGCTCCAAGGTCGCACACGATAAGTCTAAATCGTGTGTGGCCAAGTGTGTCAATTGCGGAGAGCCGCACCCCGCTTCTTTGAAGCAATGTGGTGCATACGCCTTGAGAAAGAAATCCTGGCCGTTCAGGCCCAGGATCGTCTTTCATTCCGCGAGGCTAAGGACTTGGTCCTGGCGTGCCCGGCTCTGCCTGAGACGTCTTATGCCTCAATAGTTAGAAAGGCACCCTCTGCTCCTGGCCCATCCAGGCTAACGAGAACGGTTGTTTCCGCGCCCATTCAGAGCCCTTCTCCGGGCTCTACTCAACCCGGGTGCTCCCCTGGTAAAGCTGGCAGCAAAAAGGGTTCCTATCCAGCCCCGGCTAAAACAGGGCTCCCCCCCTCTTTCCCCAGCGTGACAATTTCCCGTAAGGCGAAGCGGCCACGCGCCTCCAGCGAGTCGTTAGACTCACAGGAGGCAACACCCCTGAGGTTGGTCGCCAGGCCATCTTCCGGGGTTCCTAAAGCTGTCCCCCGAAAGGAGGACAGAAAGAAAGGAGCTTCGGCTCCTTCGCCCACGCCTAGTGGGGGCCTGAGTGGCTCGGAGACGGTGGTTGCTCGCAAAGAGGTGGGCCATCCCGCCTCCAAAGCCGCAACGCCCGCCTAAGGTTTCGAGGCGGAGGAAGGAAAAGACTCATGACGAGCCCAACCTCCCCCAATAAGTCCTCCAACGCGACAGCGCTTTTTCCGGCCAACAGCGCCCGGGGTTCTGCCTCCGGGAAGCGTACGGCCATCCCCGTGAGGATCTTCTGTTCGAAGAGGGCACCCGCGCCCCTGAGCTAGGCGTGGAGGGCATATTACTTCAATGGAATTACTCGGACTCCGGGCCAACTGGGAGGAGCTACGGAGGCTCGTCTCGTCCCGTTCCCCGTTAGCTATCTTTTTGCAGGAGACCATGCTAGGCGCGTGCCCCCTGCCTGCCCTCCCAGGTATAAGGGTCTTGCGACCCCACCACCGCGGGATGGCCGGGCTGGGGGATGCGCGGTTTACACCCGGCATGATGTCTCCGTTCTTGCTTTCACTTTAGATACCTCCTTTCAGGTGGATACGAGGTATACTATCATTTCTTCGTGCATTCCACCGTCAGCTGACTTTGACGCGGGGGACTTCCGCAGCGTCGTGGCACGGTTGCCGAGGCCCTTTCTCTTGCTTGGAGATCTAAACGGCAGGCATCCTCTCTGGGGAGATTTCTCAATAAATCCCAGGGAACAAGTCCTTGCCGATCTGATCGAAGAGCTTGAGATAGGTGTCCTGAATGTGGATGAGTTTACACAGGACTACCCGAGAACGTCTTCATTTTCTTGCCTTCACCTGTCTTTGTGCTCTTCAGATGCACAGCTTGATTTCATTGGGGGATGGTCGATGACCTCCATGGTAGTGATCACTTTCCCATTCAAATATCATTTTCAGGGCAACTGCCGTCTGAGAGCCCACCTAGGTGTTGCTTAACGCGAGCACGGTGGCCTGCATTTCAGGAAATGACTGAATTCTCTATCTCAGTCGAGGAGTTTAGGTCGGTAGATGAGGCCATTGAGTTCTTCTACTGCAACCTCAGCCCTGCGGGCCTGACTACTATTCCCAGAAGTCTGGCCGCTTTGCACACCGACCACTCCCATGGTGGTCGGCCGAGTGTGAGACGGCCTTCAAACTGAAGCGTTATGGCTACTATTCGTTATAAGCGCCGCCCGAACGATTTCACTGTCGCTGAATTTCGTCGGGATAGGTTCCGGTATATTTCGAAACACGCCTGCCGCTCTCCTTGGCGGGAATACGTGTCATCCCTTAACGGGAAGACCCCTCTAGCAGAGATGTGGAAGCGAGTCAAGAAGATTCGGGGCAAGTTCTCGCACGACCCCCCTCCCGTTCTCCAAGAGAATGGGACCGCAATCTCGGACCCCGCGTCCGTGGCGGAATCTTTAGCGACGTCTTTCTCCGCATTCTCTAGCCGGGATGCTGCTCCGCCTGCATTCAATGCACGTCGTGATGTCGCGGAAGGTCGCCGACTGGACTTTTCCTCAGACGAGGAGAACCCTTCAACGAGAGGTTTACTGTGAGTGAGTTGCGTTCCGCTCTTGCTTCGTGCGCGGACACCGCCCATGGTCCGGACGATGTCCCGTACGCCGTGCTTCGACACCTGGGTGAGCGAGGCATGACCTTTCTGTTAGATTTGTTCAACAAGATCTGGGTGGAGGGTCTCCTCCCAGATTCCTGGCGAATCGCTACTGTTCTTCCCTTTCGAAAACCGGGGAGAGTTCACTCTACCCCGGCCGGTTTCCGCCCAATCTCTCTAACCTCTTGCGTGTGCAAGTTGATGGAGAAATTGGTAAAAGTTAGATTAGCCTTTTTTCTAGACAGCGGAGTCTACCTGTCTTGTGCAAAGTGCGTCTTTCGCAAGTTCCACTCCACGTCGGATGCTCTGCTCCGACTGGAAAATAGCGTCTGCGACGCCTTCCTTCGTAGACATCACTACGCCACGGTGTTTTTCGATCTGGAGAAGGTCTATGATACCGTATGGCGATACGGTATCATGGAGACTCCCCACGATGGAGGCGAGGGGTAAACTCCCAATGTTTATATCTGAATTTTTGCGGGATCGTCGATTCCGCGTACGGGTAGGGGTAGCCCTCTCCGGCCCAAAGGAGCAATAAGAGGGTGTCCCGCATGGAAGTGTCCTCAGTGTGTCGCACAATTTGCCATGAGCATCAACTGCATCACCTCGGTGCTGCCCGGAGATGTTCTCGCTATGCTCTACGTGGACGACCTTTCGATCTCTTTTTGCGCGGCCCAGATGCTAACTCTGGAGCGTCGAATCCAACAGGCATTGAATCGCGTCTCTCGCTCTCCTGAAGCGCACAGGTTTCGGTTTTCTTTGGCCAAGACTAAGGTGGTGCACTTCTGCCGCCATATACGGCTCCACACCGACCCAGATTTGTTTATTAATGGGGTGCACCTGGATGTGGTTGAATCGCACCGTTTCCTCGGCCTTGTATTCGACCGACGCCTCACCTGGGAGGCTCATATTCGCACCCTCATGGTCTCTTTTACCCACGCCATGGATTTTCGATCCTTTGTTTGTTCGAAGCTCGACTACGGAGGCGAGTTTTATACATCCGCAGCCGATCGTTTATTGCGGAAGGTAGACTTGATCCACCACACCAGCCTTCGCCTTGCGACCTTTGCATCCTGCACTTCCCCCATTGAGAGCCTGTTCGTCGATCCTGGGGAGATGCCACTCGCTCTGCGCCGCGTGCAGTTCATCACTCGCCTGTACGCGCGAGCCCGGCGCCTCCCTCAGTTGCCAACAGCTCTCACTGCATCCGCAACTGATCTCGACGGTGTCTATGCCGCCGAGCGACGCCAGTCATACCCTAAGCCCTTTGGGTTTAGGGCCAGGAAACTCCTTCGAGATCTAGATATAGCTCTCGGGCCGGTGGCGCCCCTGGTTCTGCCCAGGACGCCACCCTGGAGGGTACCACATTTGGCTATTTGTCTCCACGCCTCTGCTCCCAAAGCTTGTACAGCGCCGGGAGTATTGCGTTCGACCTTTTAAGAGCACACCGTGTCCCGCTGGAACCCTGCCAGTGTATACGTATGGCTCCAAGTCCCAAGAGGGGGTCGGCTTCCACTCCGTATCCCCTCTTTTTGAAGTCAGCGGGGCTCTGCCAGGCGCTGCGTCTGTCTTCACGGCCGAGCTGGTGGCAATACACCACTCGGTATGGGAGATCACGCTACATGTCCGGTTCGGAGACCGGATTGTGATCTATAGCGACTCACAAAGCGCCCTGAGTGCTCTCGGAGGCATTGGAATATCCGCATCCTCTGGTTCGCGATATCCGTAACGCCACGGTTTTGGCAAGCCGGGCGGATGTTGAGATTATCTTCTGCTGGGTTCCTGGACATGTAGGAATTATGGAGAATGAGGGCGTCAAAGAGTCCGCGAGAACTCTGCGACCGGACTAGCGTTTCGCTCTTCCTCACACCGACTACATGGCAGGAATACAGGCAGATCTTCGGCGTGCCTGGCAAAGAAGATCGGAGACGGTCGAAAGGAACGTAAAGTTGCGTGCCATTGCGCCGCGACTGTTCCCATGGACCTATCCCCCAATGCCGTGACGGCTTCAGGTCGCTTTCTGTCGTCTCTGAATCGGACACACTCGTGTGACGCATCGCTATCTTATGGAGCGCTTGCCTGCTCTCTATTGTGACGACTGCATCGCCCCCCAGACTGTTCGGTACATTCTCGTCGAATGTCTCAGTCTGGGTGATCTTCGCGCACGTTCCCTGTCCCGGTACCGGGATGGCCGGGGTCGCTACCGCCTGTCCCTTGTACTCGGGACGAGTGCCTGTACCTTGACTGGTAGACTTTTGGGGGAAGGCTGGCCTTCTCCCTTTTATTTAACTAGGTTTTTTTTGTTTTTGTTATTGTTTTCATTCTAGATCGCACGCTCCTACGCTGGTTGTAGGGGGACCTTCCCCCGACGCCGAAGCTTTCTTACTGATTGTCATCTCTTTTTATTGTTTTGTTTTCAATTTTTTTTAAAGTAGCCTAGAACTAGGCTGTTTGCTTGCGGCGACTTATGCCCAAGTGGGCAGTCGCCAGATAGCCCCTTAGAGAGAAAAAAAAATAGTGCGACATAAATTTGTTCAGTTCTTGCCGCCAAGCATAGCTCCTGTATTCGCGTCGTAAAAGGACTTATCCGTGTCACAGCTAAGTATATTAGCGAATGAACTTATTATGTTGGACAAAGCGCAATGCCTGAGTGTAAACGCGAGCGGGCAATTGAGGGATTGCAATGTAGTATCGGCATCTGATTCCTCTGTGCCAATTAATAGAGCATATAATCGTGATTTTAATAATAGTACATTTAGTAATCGTGAATCTAATAATTGTTGATATAGAGATAGTGTGAATGTTACCGCGAATCCGTCGTGGTAAGGGCATAATAACAGTGGCTATAAGCATAATATCCCGGTGGGCTTACGGCCATTTAGTAAGGAGCAAAAACCTATGTTGTGCCGCGCTCATATTTATTTTCGTGGAAAGGCAAAAACTTGTAAGCCCTGGTGCAGGTGGCCAAAGAGAGGTGAGACTTTGTGCAAATGCAGCCTTCCTCTAGGCCATCTTCGCCGCTTCCGGCGGAAAACTAGCCCGGCATGCCATAGCTAGCGCGGCCGCTGGCGTGCCACATGTTTTCACGATCGCCGCAAAAATGCGAATTTTTAATAGATATGGAGGCAAGTGTGTCTATCGTACCGGCCAAACTGATGCGATTAGGTCAAGTGCGTGAATTGGGAGTCAACATTTCCACGGCAAATGGCGGAAATTGCAATCCCAAGTCTCCGGCGATCATTCAGGTGGCCGTTCCTAGTCGCCAATACCAGCTCTCCAATTTTGGGAATCTATTTCCTGAGGCATTTCGATCTCTTGGCGGATTGTGCGCGCAGCAAACTACTGGACCTTCAACCGAAGCTTGCCACAGCCGTGAAGATCTCCGAGAAGCTTTCAGTTGCACTGATAACCGGTGACCTCCTTAACGTATCCCCGTCCCCCCGTGCCGTCCGATCGTGGAAAAGTTTGGGGCTCTGCATTGGCCCGCCTCCGCTCAGCCATCACCATCCCTGCTGCAGTCAGTAGAACACATCATTGACACTGGCAGTGCCCCGCCGACGTTTGCACGACCACGACCTTTGTCGGTAGAAAAACTTAAAGTCGTAAAGGCCAGAATTGAGGAATTATAAAAGCAAAAGATCATCCGTCCCTCGAAATCACCAAAGGACCTTGAAGGCCTCAATAATGGCCCGCCAACAAGGTTGGCTAGTGGCACTGCCAATAATCCTGCTGAGCATCCGTGCCTTGCCTAACGTTTCAGGATTTTCCCGCTTTACTGTAGTGACTGGCACTACCTTATTATACCCCCAACCATTGGTCTCGTCTTCGTCAAAGACAGAATGCAAATTCATCAAGGAGCTAGCATCAACAATGGCTCAAATCGATTTCGGACAAGTATCGGAGGGCAACCTTCACTCTGTGCCAAAACCTTTCATGTCACAATCTCTGCAAGACGCGTCACATGTGTGGGTGAGAAGAGATCGCGTTCGAAAGCTTTTAGAGGCGCCCTTTCCGAGCCCCTTTCCAGTAATCGAACGCGGTCCCAAGGTCTTCAAACTAGAGTTCCCGAACGGCAGGAGGGACACTGCCTCCATTGACAGGTTGAAACCGGGAAAATTGCCCGCAACCAACGAGGGCAGGCTTTCCGCCGCCCAGCGTTGCCCAAGATCACGGGTCTGTTATGAGCAACTCGGCCGCGAAACACAAAAGGAAGAAAGGAACACCAAATCCATACCATGCAACGCTTCATCGGAAGCGAAGGAATCCCCGAGAAAAATTGTGAAACCACGATCAGAAAGACTGGTTTCATTTGCAAGAAACCCAATGTAAAAATGTTATTGAACTTTGTTAATTGCATATATGTACATGTGAAATTTTTAATTGCTATCATTGTATAATGACTTAGATATATATTGTTGTAATAAACATGGTAGCTTTGAGATTAGATACCATATATATATATATATATATATATATATATATATATATATATATATATATATATATATATATATATATATATAAGTAGTAACACTCTTTCATAGGATGTTATTTTTTTTGTATCGTACGCACTCCGTGGACTAAGAGGGGACGTATGTAGTGTACAAGCACTGCACACACAAATAAAGAGAGAGAGAAAGACAAATACACATTTTGCCAATTCGAAGCATCAAAAATGGAATGGTAGGAGCAATAAAATAAGGTCGTTTGGAGACAGTTTGTGAACCAGCGGAGTCTGATTAGATCGTCTGGATTGAAACCCGACCACAATTTATGGCTATCGCACCCGAGTGTGAGAGCAGATGGGCAACCAGAGTAATTAAAGCTGTCTGGAATGGAGAACAGAATCGTTGACAAAAGATGTTTCACCTTAATGTAAAATTTGATAACGTCATCTTGTAGCTTTAAGCAAACGGAGTCTCTGTGATACCCTCGCAGGGGAGAGACCCCCAAATAATGATACGAAGTGGAGAATTTCAGCCAATCACAGGCTCCGCTGGACTGATGGGTAGCTAAGCACCGCCTCAGTGACCCAAGAAAGGCGGAGCTACGCGTCGCCTCCAAAATGCTACCTGGTATAAATAAGAACATTTCATTCAAATGATGATTATTGACACATTATTGATTGATTCATTTAGTGATTCATTGATCAATTATTAGACTCTCAATTCACTGCTCTACGAATCTCTATTATTCTAGCTCTTGCCTTTATAACTCGATTTAGCATTCCGTTGCGCAAATTAAATCTTTACTGTAAGTGTAAACATTTCAAAGTAGTATAAAAATAAAAGTGTTTAATTCCTCCACAAAGGAGCGTCTTTTTATAAACCTTGATCGGTTAATACCCCTCGGACCGTACGGCAAGAAACCTGTAAACAAACTACTTTATCAAACCCTTATAAGATCGCCTTGCAATCAAAAGAAGGCATACTTACGCCGACACCATTATAAGCGACTCCACCATTGGCTACCCTATAAGTATGTGAACAATAATAAATAGTAACAGCAACAAATATTTAATAAAAAGGTAAAAAATAGGAAGCTTTTTTAGTGAGTTACCAAATTATCAAGCGTTACGTAAGAGTTTACTACGAATTTGGACCCATATAACTGAAAGAATATTGAGTATACTTTCCTAAATTTCATAGGTAAGGAACACCCCATTAAAAATATATTCAAATCGGTTTATAACATTTAGAGTTGTCAGTTTCGGCCAATCCTATTTGCATTCAATCCCTACGGAGCCATCAATGTATTTAATATAAGTAAGATGGTAATTGAAGAGAAACTGGAGCGTCGCAGAAAGAGACGGATGTTATATTCGTGAATTCGCAAACAAAACCCTAGAAAAGATTATTTTCATTTCCGGCGGGGGGAGGGGGGGGTCATTGCTGTACAAGGTTATTAGTACGGCTATCACATCAATCTTTTCTACCCGCACCTAGCTCAAAGACTCCGTTTCTTATTTCACGAGAAGGCTCTGGCCTTCTCGTGTGTAAGGAGAACAACCCTAGGGCCTTTTGTGGTACCCTGGTGCTGCGAACCAGACTTGTATTACACTTCTTTTTTCCCTCCCCAATTATTTCCTTTTACTGCCCGTAATTTCCCATTCTACTTTATCCTATCTATTATTGGTTCTGACGGTTAACTTACCTCTCGGACATTCGGAATTTTTCTATCATGAAAGTCGGAGGTTGGGCGTCTCCATCGCCTTCGTTTGTCGATGCCCAAGGCGAAACTCATCATTGACCCCTTTTCTTCGCGGCAGCCTTTTTGACACATAAAGATGGAGTGGTGGATTATCCATTCTTCAAGAGGACACCGGATGCAACCGAATCGAAGGTGGCAGTAGCGCCGGGCTTTCTAGGCCACTGTAGTAAGGAGTCCCGAGGGAAAATGTGAAGTCATTTTTGTTTGCTATGTCATCGTAAATCTAAAACTTTCCCTTTCTCGTAAGGGTTCTCGTTGTAAACGTTTTTCACTTTCCTTTTCAGCCTTTCCTCATTCGTTGGATCCCAATGCCTACGGTGTGGACCTAGATTTAGATTATCCACGCTTTTTGGTCTTGAGTTCCTCATCTGAAACCCCCACTTACAAAAGGACGTGTTTGACGTCAACAAATCGTTTGAGTCTCGATGTGGTTTAGAGGTAGTAGGGTTATTGTGATTGAGGTGTCCTTACACTTTCAACACAACCTTGTCCGAAACCTGTCTTCGGTTGCCGAAGTTCTCGTAAATGTTTCGCCCCATCTACGTCTGAATCTTATTAAAGGTGTCGTCCCTTCGAATAAATTAAGGGACTACGATTCCACCCGTCTCCAGAGTAGGCTTAGTGCTCAGCGCGTCATACATATACACATTGTTACTACAAATGTGGGCTCTGTTCGAGTCCTAGCTCCCACATTGATTTTAACATTTGAAGGCCAGGAGCTGCCCCAGTTTATTAAACCTAGGTACCTTCCTGTCCCAGCAATCTCCTATGTCGAACTACCCAGATGTTGCTTCAACTGTAGCCAATTTGGATATGTTGGTTTGCTAATCAGCATCCCTGTTCCTGTGTGAATTGTGGTTCTGATTACTATAGCTCTGAATGCGCCAGAGCACCGCGGTGTACAAACTGATGTGGTGCTCATAGCGCTGCGTCGAAAACCTGCCCAATATTCTTATATGATAAGGAGTTTCTCGCTTTGCTTGGCTCTCTGAGTCTGAACTTGAGAGAGGCTCGCCAACGCGCTGGAACACAAACTTCGCCTTTTGGCTGTCTTTTCTCAGATGTTTTGCGCGACGCTGGACGATACCGACCATCACCTGTTACATCTCATCGCCCATCTAGCGCTAATTTCAGAATTATTCCCGATACTCCTTCGAAGTATCGCTCTCACACAGAGATACCTAACGTTGCTCCCCTCTCTCCGGCTGCTCTAGCCGGGAGCGCTGCTCAGGGTGAGGTGAGACCCTTGTTGACAGAAGTCATTTGAAAGAATCCTCTGTATCGACCACTGATGGGTTTTCTACCCGGCCTCGGGGTAAGAGTCCTCACCTGGGTAATCGGCCACCAATAAGCAGGCAGCCTCTGGAACTGACTCGGGTGAGCCTCGACAGTCTTCAATGGAATCTTCTTCTGTTGCTGAATATTCTATGTCATCAAGGCCGTCTTGCCCTTCACAGGACGTAGACCCCATACCGATCCAAACAGTTGCAAAAATCCATCCACTATCTCGTACTTTGTCCAGATCGCATGCTACGCCCAGTCACTCTCCTACTCATGATACGATCCGATGATATTCCAATATCGTTAGCCACGGTAGTTGGATCAACCCCTCCGCCATCAAAAGCGTCTCGACCCACGATTCCGGATCTATCATCGGAAAATCTCTCCTCGACCTTCCGTTTCCACCGGGCTCTGCGCTCCAATTACATGCGGGGACCTATGCCGGTTCCTTGGGGACCTCGAACATATCCACTGTCACCGCTCTTTTAGGATCTCTTTCCCTACTACAGCAAACTCTTCGCAATATGCTTCCCCCGTCCCACCAGATCTTTGGGACGTACTTAAAACTCAACCAAAGAGATATCTACTGTGATATTTAACCGTCCAAGATAGTATCATCTATTTATAATGGAATTTTCAAGGCGCTCGTCCCTTATGGGAAGAACTCAAAGACATTTTGACGACTCTCCATCCCATTGTTGTTTGTCTTCAGCAGAACAAACTGGGTATCCCCTTTTTTTCCAGCGGTGCCTGGTTTTCGTATTTTCGACTCTATTAGTCCTGTCGGGGGCTCGTCTCAGGGTGGGAGTTAGTTATGGCTTTTTACTATTTGCTCTACTTAGCATTATTAAGACCTGACCTTGTAGAACTTTATAGATCAGTTGCCCTCCCCGTTTTTATTACTCGAGGATTTTAATGACAGCCACCCATATTGAGGCGACGTTACTCGCATTGCTAAAGGTAGTGTATTAGAATGTCTTTTATTATCTGACTTTCTCTGCATTTTAAACACCGGTTACTTTACCTCATATAATGTCCAGACGGACTCTTTTAGTTGTGTCGATTGACTTGTCTCTTCCCTCGATTGTTTCACTGATTTTCGGTGCTCGGTCTTTAATGATCTCTATGTGAGTGGCCACCTCCCTATTGTCTTGTCGGCTGTTCACCCTAGACCTCATCCAGCCATGCCTCTCAAGAGGGACTTAGGCCATGCTGATTGGGAAAGCTTCCAATAGGCGTCTTCCACAACTGCTTCCTTGGAAAACTTCAATGGTATGGACTCGGTGGTGTCCTACTTCACATCGATTATTTACAACGCGGATCGCTCATCAGTGCCCTGGTGAACCTCGGAGTGCGCGAGAGTCTTTAAGAAATACAAGTTAGCTATAGCAATGCCCTCTGAGCATTCCTATAATAAAAACCTCCTAGAAAACTTAAATATATATATATATATATATATATATATATATATATATATATATATATATATATATATATATATATATATATATATACATCAATTATTATGGAAATTTCATATCATGCAATTCTTTTACTTATGACAATTAAATCGTTCAATTATTTTACTTAACTTTTGTAAATTAAATCATATTTTATGTACAACTTAATAATTCATTCATTCATTTATCTTGTCAATTCATTTAACGTACTACTGTTTCAAACAACATCTCTTAAAATTTCACACACAAACAAACAAACACACGCTTTCAGCTCGACCTTCTGGAACACTATTCTCTCCCATTCGACTCTTGCTATTCTCCGCATAAAGGTCGGTAATCATTCCTTCTACAATTAGTCATTTACCTCCAAACAAATCATACTTAGTTTAATTCCACACCCTCTCCCAATTCTCTGCAAACGACCATACGAGAGTAGGTCCTAATTATATTTACTTCTCGTATTTGCAGCCCCCAATTCAGTCCATCATAGTCACCATATTATTTCACCATATTATTTCATATTTATTTCACGTACTTCATTTCTCTTCAAATCTCGTTACTGTAAATCATATTTTACCATATCTTACATTGTATACCTAATCCAACTTATCTCATTGTACATTCGTTGATTCTATGAATATATTTATATTTGTTTAATTGTTTTTCTTAAAACCCAGTTCATTATTTCAAAATTTATTTCGCTTTCGTCTTAGGCCTAAAAACTAGCAGGCGACAACTTCGATCGAACAAATTTATGGTCATGGTTTTCGAAACGCTATTTAGGCTGATTTATTAACAGAAAATAAACCCCATGAATAACCATATACCATATAGTTAATGTCCGGTTCCGCCGGAAGCGAGCATAAGAACCCTTCCGCAGGCTCGCCGAACTTCATGGCATCACTACATTTCATCGATTTCCTCTAATACTTCTGCGGCAAAGATCTGGAAGAGGATTGACAAGATCTGGGATCGTTATGCCGTATATAATACCCCCTACCACCCTCGCACGCGCGTAACCTTATGAGGCCAGGGACGTTCGAAGATGAACTAAACGCTATGCTAGCGAACAATGGGATAAGCTCCATGATCTTACCCCCCAAAAAAACAGCATCTGAGGACATCCTTCAAATGAAGTACGCCCCGACGGTACCCATTACCGCCCAAGAGAAAGGCGCACGAAAGACGACGGAAGAAAAGACATGCGACACAACCAACAACAAGACATGACCCACGTATCATAGCCTAGAAAAAAAGAGATGGAAAAACAAAAAAGGAACCTGAAAGAGACAACTACGGAGATCGAATCCGACTGCTCGGAGGGGAAGAGAGAAACGCCTAAAAAACAACGAAAATTAAGGAAGAACATAAAGGAAAAAAGAGACAGCAACTATATCAATCTCAAGATATACACCAGTGAAGATTTCCCGTTCCTAAGAAAGATAACATCAAAAAATCTCCTCGAAGGGATCAGATCCGGCAGGTACAAGTGGGAGTTTGATGCCGACGTAGACACAAAAAAGTTGGAAGATGCAGTAATACATACTTTGCGATATTGAACTCAACAAGGAATACCGCGAAACTTGGACCCTGCAAGATTACAAAAAAAAATATACAGTGTGGGAGGACAAGAAAGGGCAAGAAATAACTAACAGACAGGAAAACTGACAGACACTAACATGGAAAGGACAAATAACAGACTAAGTATAATGACACTGAACGTTTACGGATAGACAGGAAAAAACGCTCCTTACAGTAATATCTTTAGAGAGACAGACCCAGACACCATTCTTATCAGTGAACACGGACTCGACACAACAACACAGAAAATGAAAATCCCAAATAACGCGACATTAACAAAAAACTGCTCACAGCAAAGGTATGACGGGGTGGCGATCGCGATAAAGTGAGACCTCAAGTTCAAACATCTACCTGAGCTTGATGAATCCTGTATAACGATAATGATCCCGACTCTCGTCGGAGATCTTGTGGTAGCGGCAGGGTACCAACCCTCTAGGAGAAAGTACCTACCGCTACACAATTTCAACACACTATGTGGGCACCAAAGAAGTCTTTATTGGAGGTGACCTAAACGTTAACTTGGGAGCAGTAGGATACAAAAAGACTAACGAAAGAGGCAGGAATCTGCAACTCTTACTGGACCGAGACAGACTAGACATAATTCCACCTGACTTCCCAACATTCGTAAATGCTCGCTCGGCGTCGAGGCCGGACGTAATCTTGACCAGCTGCAACTTCCCATTCAACCATTATAGCACTCCGGGACTGCCCGTTACGAGTGATCACATACCTATAATTACAACTATTTCCCTTGCGCCCATTCAGATCCCGGTACAGACAAGGAAGTCCTTCGCCCGAGCCAACTGAGAGAGGTACCGGGAAATTCTGAGAGAATACCAGCCAACAGATCTGAATGGAACAATACTCGAAGAAATAGACGAAGAACTGGAGCTATTGACCAACTCGATCATCAGGGCAGATAGGGAGAGCGTCCCAAGAACATCATACAGAATGCTCCCCCAGCCAAAATGGACAAACAAGATGAGAAATATAGCAAGGGAACATAGGGTACTCTATGGTCGGTTGAGACGCACGTGAACGTGCAGGGAATTAGTGACGGGATGTGCTGCTTCGAGGCTGAGCTAACTCGAATAATCAGGGGAAAACAGATGGAGATATGGGAACAGCTAATTGACAACATTGAGGACGAAAACAATCCCAATAAATTCTAGAGACAGATAAAGAGACTCAGGGGTACAAACATAAGGGAAAAAACACGAATCAAGGAGGACGAATCATACATCGAGGAACCAATAGAACTCGAGGTACGGTTCAGGGAGCACTGGAAAGAAGTCCTATCAATAACACCAGAGGACAACGAAGACTTTGACTTAGATTTTGAGGGCCAGATCATCGACGAGCTGAATGATGTTATTGAGCGGACCTACCCGTACCCGCACATCTCCGAAGAAAGGGAGGTGATGGGTCATGGAAATGCAATAACAATGCAGGAACTCGCTAATGCCATCAAAACCTTCAAACAAAAAGCTCTAAGTTGGTCGGAAATAACAAAAACGAATTTAATCAACGCTCCACCGCAAGTGCATCAGGAAATGCTGAACGTAATGAACGCAGCCATGAACACTGGCTACTTCCCTGATGCGTTTAAACTTGCAAAGGTTATATTTATCACGAAGGGGAGCAGACCTCCCGACCAGCTCCTAAACTATAGGCCAATCTCCCTCCTGGAATTCATAGGCAAGATCTTTGAAAAAATCATAGCCGACAGGCTACAGAACCAGCTAGCCGAGAACGATGCGCTTAACTATCAACAGCACGGATTCCGCAGAGGAAGGGGAACCGACACCGCGCTCGCACTTCTCTCAGAAAAGCTAGCAAAATCCAGGGCAGAGGGAAAGTACGTTGGCGTAGTCCCCAGAGACGTACATAAGAACTTTGACAAGGTTTGGCTGAGGGGTGTGTAATTCAAGATCGTAAACCTTCGGCTAAACCCAGTCATTGAAAAGATCCTCTGCGATTATGTGATGGAAAGAAGAGCGCAGATACAGATTGAGGGCCACAAGGCAACGGAATTTAGCCTCGAGGCTGGTGTGCCGCAAGGTAGCTGCCTCAGCCCTCTACTGTTTAGTATCTTCACGGTCGACCTTCCATCGCCAATCAAGGATGACGCGATGTATCTGCAATACGCAGATGACATCACGCAGATTGTGCCAAGCATTTATAAAACAACGACCTAGGTCAAGCTGCAGAGACGGCGGCGGAAATCGAAACCATAGACTCGTACGAGTGTAAATGGAAGATAAAGACGAACGTCCAAAAGTTTGTCATTATCCTCATGAACCGCACGATATACGACGACATTTATGTTGGCGATCGAAACCACCACTACTCTCAGGAGGGCATAGTTCTCGGGCTCAAACTTACCGTTCGGGATATAAGCATCACGTTGCAAACCGGATCAACTTAGCACTGGTGGAATTGGTAAAACTGTTCCGTTTCCGCAAACTGAGCGGGAATAACTTAAGGAAACTCTACCTTTGCTACGTTAGACCAAAACTTATATACCCAACGATAATCATCCAAACCTCAGGAATCAAGACACTGAGATCTATGCAGAGGGTACAGAATAAAGCCTCCTTGATTATTAACCACACAAGAAGACGGGAATGAATATCGCAGAGAACACTACACATAAGAGTGGGACTACAACCAATCAACACTTTAGTACAATCACAAGCAAAGAAAACATGGGACAAAGGAGAGACTGAAATACTGCCAGGTCTGGACTTAGACTTAGACATTGACATGAAAAGACTAAAACGGAAAATCACACGACTGACTAACTTCCCAAGTGGCAGGCGAACTGCTGCTGAGGAATTGACAGAACGGTTTACATAGACTATCCTTTAAGGTAATTTTTGAGCGAAAGTTCATATAGAAACACCGTAATTATGACAAAAGCACTTAAAAACTCCAACTTATGACCTAAATCCTGAATTTGTCTTAAATGATTTAAATCACTTATGTTGAAAAAAGTTTTCCAATAGGTACTTAAAATGTATTAATTCAGCCACAACTAGAATACAAAGGCTTGAATGCCTCAAAAATATATAATTATTTAAAATATGTTTATATAAAGTAAATAAAACGGATACGTAAATGTATTTTTGAATTTAAAATAAACAGATTGCGTATATAGAAATTTGTATGAATGTATAAAAGTTTGAAAGAATATGTTAAAATTTGTATGAAAATATAAAATTTAGGATAAATATAGATGTAAAAAAAAAGTATATACATGTGTGCATACATAAAGTTTAAAATTTAAAAGTAATAATAAAAAAGAATATATATATATATATATATATATATATATATATATATATATATATATATATATATATATATATATATATATATATATAAAGAGTTTATCAAAAAGCAAGAATTGTCAAAGCAGTAAGATTTAAAAGAGTGAAGAAAAAGGTAAGAGATACCCCAATCACCTGGACAAAATATCAACGGTGTGTTTTCACCAAACTATCTCTACCACTATATATCTACTACTATAAACTTTGAACATCTCACAATCCTACCTATGACTGCGTAGATTTCTTGGTATATTCACTCCGACAACTACCTCAAAATTCGGCAAAGGAGGGAAAGTTTAGGGTTAATCACAAAGACGCCTCCGAAAACTGGTGTCTACCTAGGCACCACTATTGCGAAAGAGATATATACTCATTTCACCATTCACCATCATAATAATTTCATCTTTCTTTTTAGCGGACCCACTTAAGCAGATGACTGTTTAGGTCTTCTGACCCCCCCCCCAACCTGCGTGAACTGCCGTCGGATGTCTATGCCGGGCAATAGCACGGCCATATTTGGGGGCATTGGAGGAAGCTGGTTTGAGGAGTAGCCCACAGTCGATAACAATGTTAGAAACAATTCCGGACAAGGGACAGACTGCTACCTCTGCTGCTCGTCACAGCGGGGCTCCTTCCAGTACCATAGAGGGGACATACAGCGGTCTATATGGTATGTTGAGATGCGGTCACGATTAAAACACCCTCGGGGGTGGGGGCGTTGTCAATAAGTCCACCATACAATCACACCCCCCAAGAGGACCCCACCCGGATCCCATAGGCAAATTCTCTTTTCATCCAGGCGGCGGTATAACGACGGTTGGCCCTCTTCTCCCCAAAAAGAAACTTAACAAATTATTTCGTAAGAAAGTAACAGAAATTTATACGCACTAGTGAGTCCCTAAAATAAGCAGGAAAAAGGCCAATAACAGGACAGAGTGCGCTCCTCTACTCAAGGGGTGTCACCACCATAATGGCGGCCCAAAATGCCGCAAGGGTCCCACTGAGATGCTTAAGCGGCCATGAAAAACCGGACAAGGGTAAGATGTTTGAGAGCCTATTAGATAAACTAAGCATTGCATTTCTAAGACTAATTGATTTGCCGGCAGGATACGTCACAATATGCGAAAGAGAATAAGACGTGGAAATACTAACGAAGGAGGAAGGGGTTAAAGTCATTAAGGATATAAACCTACAACCAACCACGCCTCCTCAGATACAAGCACACTGAAGTGTGGTGTTCAGAAGGCTGGACCCCTGAATCGGCCAGCACAATAAAGATGAGATAAAGGAGAAATTGAGAGGAACCAGCAATACCAGAAGGTGCTTGAGATAATTAAATTTAGAAATTTGAGAGACAACACAGAGTACCACAATGTGTTTATAATTTTCTTCTTAGACACGCAGATGGCGACAAAGGGGAAGGAGAGAGGGCTACTTCTCTTCATCGCCAAAATAAGTTGTGAGCAAATCGAGCGGGAGGAATTCACCCCGGTGCAGATTTGCTTCAAATGCTACAGACTAGAACATTACACCACGAAGGACTGCAAGGAGCAGGAGTCGACCTGTTCCAGATGTAGCCAAAAAGGCCACGGCTGGCGTGAATGATCAAAAGCAGAAGAGAAATGCCCAAACTGTGGACAAAGATATGGTGCAATGGCGAAGTCCTGCCCCAGAAATAAGGAGATCCTGAAAAGAAAGGCGGAAGAGAAAAAGGCAGAAGGAATTAGGGGGGCAAACACCTCCTACGCTCAAGCGGCAAAAGCCGCCCCCTCACAAAATATAGAGAATATTACTACACAGAAAACATATTTGAAGATAGGTAAGGAGAATAAAAACTCGACAAAAATCCTTACTTGCATACTATATGCCCACGTCCGGAATCTGACGAACCCAGGCTGCTTCGCTAAAGAGCTAAATATCAAGCTCAAAATGCAATACCAACCAGAGGAAGAAGCACTAGCGACCGCTTTCCCAAGAAACGAAGAAGAAAGAGCGAAAAGGAACACGATCCCGGAATCCACCCCAGCTCCTCAAAGGTCCCCAAACAGGAACCCCAGAATTGAGGCCGGGAAGAAAAGGGAAGCGAGCGAGAAAAAAACAGCCAGAAGGATCAAGCAGGCCGAGGGGAACATATCAAGCTCTGTTTCTTCCTCTGAAGATGAACAAGAGTGCTCCTAGCCTCCTAAGATCATTGAGAGAGCGAGGATTAAGAACAAAAGGAAGAGTTCTTGTCAGAACAAAAAATATGATGGTGATGACATCAAAATCAAGTTATTGGGGAAAGCTGAAACCTCCTTCCCAGAGGACCCCAAGATAGGGAAAATCATCGAAAGAGTCAAAACTGGCATGCTGAAATGGACATATGATTCGCCAGACCAGGAAACGCTAATTGACGCAGCGCTCATGGCGGCCGAAATTAAACTCTATAGGGACTCCTGCCTCACCGTAAGCGAAGCCGATTTTTTCAAAATTAGAACGGAAAAAAGACACGCAACAAAAAGCATTAGAAGAAGACACATATACACACACACACACAAACACCAGACAAAACAAACATGGAAAACACGAACAACACATTAAGAATACTTACAATTAATTACCCATTAGTGCCGATGGGGTATTTAAATACCCAATCCGAAAAAAATAGGTAGAATTCATATTTTATGTATACAACATAAAATGCATTCATGTTATAATGTTCTGTTAAGGTTTAATTGCGATTACACAAAGGTAAACTCAGTAAGATAGGTTAGCAGCACTGAGTTAGAAGACATTTTGTTGTCATCATGGCTGCTCGTCGGATTGCTAAAAATGAATGGTAAGATATTTTTTATTTTCTTTTAAATTTATATTTATTAAAATCTTTTTTTTTTAAGTAATTGAACTCGTTAATACTTAAGCTAATAGCAAACTGTGTTATCAAGTGAAATTATAAAATATAGAGCATAAATATTGTACATTTTATTATGTTGGGTATTCTATTATCCCTTCGGCATTACGGCCAAGTTACTGATAAAATTATATTTTCTATGTTGGAACCATATTTTCTTCTTTTCATTTGAGGCATAACCTTTTTAGTTATAATAATATTTCTGTGCTTGTTTGAATCTTTTTATGTAAAAAGTATATAGTGATTAAATATTTTCTTGTAACTTACGAGTATATAGGCCACTTATGTTTTTTTTCAGATTGACGGTAAATGATGTTGCTTTGCTTTTAGAATTACTGGATCAAGAAGAAGTTCATTTGAACATGGGCTTTCCGGACGAAGATGCCATAACAGATGAAGATAGCGATAAATCAGATGATGAAGGTGAAGGAGAATTGCAGCACTAAGGAAAAGGCCTATTGAATGCTCCGTGTTTTACAATTTACAACAAACAAACAGGGCAATGTCATTTTCAAGGAAGATGAAAACGAATCGTCTACAAAATGTGAAGGTAAATCGAAAAAAAAAGAAAGTGTTTTATGGAGTAAAGAAGAACCACATTTTAGGGTAAACAGTCACTGGTCTTGAATACTTGATGTAAATAACAGCAATGTTCTTGCACAATGTAATCAACCTCGAGATTTTTTTGAGTTATTTTTTGGTGGCCAACTTCTTGACTTGATTGTCGAACAATCTAACCGATATGCACAACAAAAAAAATAGAATGCTAAATTTAGGGAGAGATGAATTGTTAGTGTTTTTAGGTGGCCTTCTTTTATCTTGTACTTCGCCTCAACCAAACAAAAAGCGATATTGGTCAGGTGGTGATCATGTCCCAAAGATTCTTTCTCAGAGCATCAGGAGAGATAAGTTTTTGGCTATTTTATACAATATCCATTTGACTGATAACACCGAAATAGAAGAAAATAATTCAAAATTCAAAAACAAAACTTAAACCACTATTTGAACACCTTCAGCGGAAATTTCTGTTCTACAATGAACTCAAAGAACACATGTCAGTCGATGAGAGCATGATCCCGTACTTTGACAGGCATCATTGTAAGCAATTTATTAGAGGAAAACCAATTCGATTTGGGTTCAAAATGTGGGCGCTTTGCTCGCAAAAAGGATATCTGCATGCTTTCGATTTCTATACAGAGAAATCGATCAATAAAGTAGACTCAAATACCCTTGGTCTTGGAGGAAATGTTGTGGCAGAACTAGTTGACAGTGTCTCAGTACCAGGTAATCATGGTTTAAAACTATATTTCGATAATTTCTTCACAAGTGTCCCTCTTATACAATATCTGACAGAGAAGAATATCTGTTGTATGGAAACCTGCCGAGAGAATCAAATGCAGAATTGTCCTTTGATGACAAAGAATGAAATGAAGAAAAATCCTCGTGGAACAAATTATTTTGCAACCAGTGATGGTATACTGATCCAAAAATGGAAACACAATAATGACGTAATTCTTGCAACAAATTTTGGTCCAAATGACATGGGGAAAAAAAGCGACATAAAAGAGGTGTAAAAAAAGTATGTTGATGTTGAACAACCTGTAAACTACAAGAGGTATAACAAAAATGGGCTATGTTAACGTCATGGATGAAAAGATTGGGACATACAGGGTAAGAATGCGTCAAAGAAAGTGGTGGTGGCCCATCCTTTCCTACATGTTCTCTGCCACTGTCATCAATGCTCACTGTCTAATGGAAGAACAAGGGAAAAAAAATTCTTCGCTCGACTTTATTGACAATCTCTGCATAACATACCTGAAAACCTTTGGGACACCAAGTCTACAAGCACGAAAACTGTCTAAAAATCTTCAGAATATCGAAAGATATGATGGAAAAGATCACTGGATTGTTTATTCAGAAAATGGCAAATGATGCAAACTTTGTGAGGTAAAAAGCAAATTTCTGTGTGAAAAATGTAACGTTCGTCTACATCCTTAATGCTTTAAACTTGGAAAAAAGGTCTGGTCCACTCTAACGTCGGTTCCCGAGCACAAAATTATGCCCACAAGAAGTCATTACACCCATTTATACTTAGACAAAACACAATACAACATATAAGAACATTTCATCAATACATACATAAATGAAAACAGCTAACAATACAATTATTACAACACAAGAAACACGAGGTAAATTATGGGCAATTAGAGCTAACAAAGTCTTGAAAGCTGAAGATTTGCAATAAAAATAAGTACAACTAATCATTTGAGAACAAACAATAAGAAGAACACTAAAGCTCAGGAAATTACACAAACATAGGATAAAAAGTTCAAACAAACAACAAAAGCAAAGGTAAAAATAAATAAAGCGATGCCCTCCCTACTAGGGCAAAATACCCCCTCCCCCGCTTTAATTTTCACCTACTATATCTTCCACTATCCCCAACTTCTACTAAAAAACTGAGTATATCATCGAAAGATACTCAGAGATGTCAGAAAAATTATTATTATTCCAGAAGAAAAGTTATATTTCCTGTTCGCCATTTCGAAGCTTATTCCTGCTATATACCCAGGAATAAAGAATCTATTAATATATATATATATATATATATATATATATATATATATATATATATATATATATTCCTTCATCCCATAAGGAATCGGTTGATCACTTAACCCAGCCTACGAAATTAAAAGAGAGAGAATATCTTACTTAAGACCCTATAAGGTCATCCGCATCTGTCAAAACCCACCCACAAAATGCATCCATAGGATTGTGTCAGATCATGTACCTACAATATAAAATTCGAAACACCACAGAAATGTGTCAAAAACAAAAGGCATCACCATCAAGTTTTGTCAAAATCAAAATCAATCGTACTATACAAAAATAAAAAAAACTGCATCCACAGGAATGAGTCCAGAATACCCCTCCAAAGTTAGCCCTCCCTCCCCAAATAATCAAATCTGCGTTTGAATACATTCAGGTTTGGACTGTCTACCGTCTCAGATGGCAAACTAATCCAGTAATCTAACACTCTATTGATGAAAAATATTTTTTTTCATCTAACCTGCACCTCTGTTTTTTTAATTTTTAAGTGGTGACCCCTAGTCCTATTACTACCTTCCAACTCAAATAACTTACTAAAATCAAACTTATCCATCCCAGAAAAGATTTTAAAAAGCTCAATCATATCTCCCATCACGCATCTTCTCTCAAATGAGAACATATTTAGTAGTCTCAGTCTATCTTCATATTCAAGGAGCTTCAGGAAAGGTATTATTTTTGTTGCCCTCCTTTGTACTGACTCTAGCAAGTTGATGTCATGTCTAAAATGTGGTGACCATGCTTCTATACAGTACTCTAAATGTGGCCAAACATACGAGTTGTAGAGTTTAAGGATATCCTCTTTACTCTTGTAGATAACATTCCTGTTAATGTATCCTAGCGCCCTATTTGCTCTATTTTTTGCCTCAATAAACTGATTTGAAAACTTCAGTGACGTACGAGTATCTACTACTACTCCTAAGTCCTCCTCATCCTCAAATGAATTCAGCAAATGCATATCCATTTCATAGTTAAATTCCTTTCCCATATTAAGAAATTTGCATTTTTTAAGGTTAAAAGTCATCTGCCACTTCTGAGCACAAGCTAATAACTGATTTAAGTCACTCTGCACTTTAAAGCTACCCTCCACTTCTTTGACTACAGCTGCCAATTTAGTGTCATCAGCAAAAATTGACACTTTGCTATTTACAGCCTTCCCAAGATCATTTATATAAACTATGAATAATAAAAGGCCTACAAGGGATCCCTGAGGTACGCCACTGATAACGTCCTTCCACTGTGACCTCACCCCATTCAGCACAACTGTCTGTTTCCTGTCTTTCAGCCATTCAGTTATCCAATTCAAAACTTTACCACATATCCCATGCATTTTTAATTTGTGAACTAGTCTCCTATGTGGAACCTTACCAAAAGCTTTGCTAAAATCTAAGTAAATTACATCAACATTCTCTCCCTTATCTAATTGTTTAGTAACATAAGCCGTAAAATCCATTAAATTTGTTAAACACGATCTACCTCTTCTAAACGCATTCACCGTTTCACTGCAGCGAATCGGTGCATTCGCCGCATATGTAGCAGAATACATCGGGCTTGTTTTTGCAAGGTCTTCTGGCCCAATCCATTTCATTCACCTGCAAAAGAAAAATACTACTTAGTCAAAAGTTGTTGCATGGAAACTCTTCAGAATTCATCATTTAAAGAAATAAGAAAGATTTTTGCATCATATAAACAGAAAATACCCGTACTTCTAGAAACAAGGTCTGCTGACCAGAGTCGTGTGCTCTCACTTATTCTGATTTATGATCTTACGACCTTCAAATCTTTCAATAATTCCAAGACTAACCTTGGGAGGACTTTGGTAATTATATCATTCAAATGAAAATGTAAAACGACATAATGTGATAAAATTTCGTTAGAATCGGCCGAATAGTAATGATGTTATTGTTGTAAAACAACATGAGTGTTTCAAATTTCGATAAAATCGGCCTAATACTTACAATATTATTACCAACAAAAAAAGAAAAACGAGGACCGACCGACCGACATAGTCAGATATAGAGTCGCACGCGACTAAAATCCCGTAAAAAAACTTCACGTGGCGTTTTGATTGAGCAAAACCAATGTGATTATTCTATTAACCAAATCAAACTTGTTCTAAATCAGCTGAAAACTTAGACAATAAGTTGGTGTTGGCTAGCGTAATAGATAACGAAATATAAGGATAGCATATAAAATATCAGGCTCAATATAGAAAAAGAGGAAACAAGAATAGCAAAGTAAACAAATAATCAAGGATAGGAATTTTTACAAGATGAAGAATTATAATGCCGATAGATATTAAAAAAAATAGTAATATAAGCAAATGATCAATGATAAATGTGAAAACAATGATTAGGAGGATAAGATTTAAAACACGGATTTTGGGGTACATAACTTTGGTGATATTCGCCTAAAAGGGTCCAGTGACACACATGTATCGCATTACTATTCAATATTATTTTATTTTTATTTACCCGTCTAACTATTCAAATCTTTCTGATAAAGAATTAATAGCTCTTTCTTTAAGTGGCACAGACTTTCTCTCTACTATATATATATATATATATATATATATATATATATATATATATAAAGGACATATTTGGAAAAGCGGGTATTAATATAGCCTTTAAATATAATAATTCCTTAAACCAATTGATGATTGCCAGGAAACCCAAAGAACATCATAACATAGGAGTATATGTAATACCATGCAACGATTGCAATAAAGTTTATATAGGGGAAACGGGGAGAAATCTAGACAAGAGATTGTACGAACACAAAAGAGATATTAGAGTGGGCAGCCAAAGCAGTGGAATATTTTGCCATGTTAGAGACTTGAATCATTCGATTGATTTCAATGGAAGTAAAATGGTATTTAAATCGGCTAACTATGTTAAGAGAAGAATCGTAGAATCGAGCTTGATATCGTCAGTTCCTAATTTAAATCTATATGAGGGTCAATTTTCTTTTAATCCTGTAATACGAAAGCAAATAAACAAAATAGTGCAATGTCAGCCCTTCAATATGTTTAGGCCTAACCCCCCCCCCCACCTGGTTAGCCTCAAGTAGAGGATTATGGGGAAAAAAGAGGGGATCTTTCACGATCTGACCCTGTGTTATGTATGTAAGCACTTTTCTCATATTTTCTATCCAGTTTCAGTTGAAAAATGGTGTGAGATACACCGAAACTGTTCTGAATTAAATTGTCTTCGTAGAATGTGGTTTAATTCCTCATATATATATATATATATATATATATATATATATATATATATATATATATATATATATATATATAAAGGGTGTTCCATTAAGACGGATCGAAGTTAGCAGTAAATCAAACAGTGTTATTGGTGAAAATTTATTGATTTCACCTTTGGATCATGTTATTTGAGTCATGGCAATTATTTGTGAAAAATAATATAGCTTAAATGTCCGCCAAGGCTTCGGCGGCACACCTCCACTCGATGGTCAAAATTTTTGATGACTTCTCTGCATAGTTGCTCCTCGATCTCACCAATATGCCTTATTATCTCATCCTTCACCTGTTGAATTGTTGTCGGCTTGTTGGCATAGACCTTACTTTTGAGATGACCCCAAAGGAAGAAATCTGAAGGCGTCAAGTCACACGATCGTGGTGGCCAATTGACCTCGCTGTTTCGAGAGATGATGCGACCTGGGAACTTCTCATTCAATAAAGCCATTGTTGCATTGACCGTGTGGCATGTGGCTACGTCCTGTTGAAATCACAAATCTTTGACATCCATAGAATTCAATTCAGGCCATAAAAAGTTGGTTATCATGGCACGGTATTGCACGCCTGTCACCGTAACATAATTCCCGGCATCATTTTCGAAGAAATACGGCCCAATGATTCCGCTAGCAAAAAATGCACATCAAACAATGATTTTTTGTGCATGCAGTGGTTTTTCAACAATCTTCCTGGGTTTTTCATCAGCCCAAATGCGACAATTCTGCTTATTAACAAATCCACCAAGATGAAAATGGGCTGCATCACTAAAAATGATTTTTTGCGAAAAAAGCATCATCGGCTTGTCTTTGCTCGTGCCCCCAATTGACGAATGTATGGCACTTCAAATGGTCAGCATTCTCGTCAAACTAAAGTTTGACGAGAATATTAAAATACCATCTAAGCAATTAGGGAGGGAGAAATTCTGGGCGAGAGATTTCACATCTCGCTCAGAATTTCTCCCTCCCTAATTGCTTAGATGGCATTTTAATCCTCATGTCAAACTTTGATCTTTTGAATTTACCTGATTTAATGATCTTTTGTGGGCGTTCCCTCTCTTATGTATCATCCTTATATATATTACATTTTCAATACTTTTGTTATTCCTTGATAAAGAACTCGAAATAAAGTTCGAAAGTACTTGGAATCCTCGTATTAATTTTCCCTGTGGGCTTTGTTGGATATATATATATACATATATATATATATATATATATATATATATATATATATATATATATATATATATATATATATATATATATATATATATATATAAAGTGGACAAGTAAATTTCCCATTCCCCACTCTCTCCCCCTTTTCCTCCCCCCTTGCCCCATCCTCTTCCCCCTTCCCTACTCTCCACCCCTCTTCCTCCCCTCTCCCTCTCCCTCCATTTCTTTCCCTCCCCCTCTCTCCATCTCTCACTCATCCATTTCTTATTCTCGCTCTATCTCCTATCTTCCCCATCCCCTCTCTCTAAGGAGGTGATTGTGGTAGAGATGATCAATATAGTTTTGAAATATAAAAGAGGCCGAAGGGCTGGTAGCGAGAGAAGCGAAGCGCAAGCTCTCCTCATGTTATATATATATATATATAAACCTTTAAAATCTAAATATTTTCAAACTTGAATCGATTATAAATATAAGTTTGAAGCGAAAACGTCAAGTATAATTAATAAAATAATTTAGGAATTCCAATAAATAACAGTGGTTTAACTTGTGAATGGTAGGTAAATGTATATTTTAACCTTTCGTCCTAAGCTTGTTTTGCTAGTCACAGAATGACCCAAAGCTAAACCTTTCTTCTGTTCCGAATTTGTAAATTCCTAAGAGATTTTGAATTTAAATTTATGTCAAATATATTCACCATATGGCTGTAAGGTTGTTATAAGATATTATTTGTATTCTGTATGTTTATTGCATAATATTTCAATATAATAATAAAAGTTTGTAATATATACTTTATCATTTTTTTGCACAATGTTTTAATGTACAATGTTTAAAAATGCTTCGTGGATTCTGTATTTTTATCGCATAATATTTCACTAGAGAAAAAAAAATGTAGCATCCCATTAAAAACTTCCATTTGACTGCGGTTTTTTCATCCTTACAAACGGTTCCCGTGCATTGGGACTTTGCGAATATTTTACCCATTAATTTGAATATAAAAGTACACAGTGAATTTGGGCATCTTGTTCGTATGCATAGCTATTGTAAACAAGAAATAACACAGTAAATAACGAATTTACCTTAACTCAAGAAAAATGTGTAAAAAGAGGGGGGGGGGGAATGTGATGTCATTTTGTTATAAATTATATCTCACGAGAAAAAAAGCATATAGAATTCTGAATTAATAGATTTAAGCATTTGAAATGCAGGCTGAACTCGAACTCGAATCGAATTCGAATTCGAATCCAAATACATATATAAAAAATCGAAAAGCCGAAAAATTTTAATCGAAAAAAATATAGAGAACTCGAATCGAAATCTGAATTGATATTTTTAAAAATGGTAAACTCAATTCGATATTCATTTCAGTTCCCAGCCGTGATATATATATATGTCGTGGTATTGTAAGGGCCGAGTGGTGGTATACGTACGTAGGTTTGTTACGTACTTGAATAACTCCTTGATTACGCTTTCTCTAAGAGTGCTATATTATTTTACTTTATTTAATCTTTGAGAATTTCTTGTGCCAGGTGCAGAGTTTCGAGGATGGAATTAAATACTTCTAAAAAACAATATATCGTTAATTACAACATAAAAAAAGTGAAATCTAAAAAAACAAACTATACAGCTATGAATTAAACGAGTTTATTTGTGACTTACTAATTTAAACTAAAAGAATATAAAGTAATGGTTGACCCAAAGCTCACTTTAATATTGGACTCTAATTGACACTCAAAAATAATTTACTTTTTTTACCTTAAAAAAAACACACACACGTGAGTCCGGCGGACGACTGACCTTGGCTTTGAATTTTTATGTAGACGAACAATGTTTTTGCGGTCAGACGCGTAGGAGTGTTCACAGACACCCAGCTGTTTGACTAGATCGGAGACTGGCTGGAAGCAACAGGTGATTTCGGTGCGGGCGACGGATAGCGTTAAGCACATTGTCTTAGTCAGATGATTTAAACCACGGGACCGTGAAGGTATAATTCTTGCAATCTTCAAGTTAATCTTGGAATGGTTCGTACTGACGAGCGATGAGCAAACAAGTGACTCCTTTGACGAACGGGTGGGAAGGGGGTGATGGAGTTCACTTTGGGTATTCCTCAATGGCGAGGACTATCTCTGTTTTTTGTTGCAAACCGGGATATGGGGTTTCTCTGACGAGAGATTATTGAGCTTGATCCTTAATTAAAAGCTAATTTCGGTGTGACCACCAGGAACTGGCTCAGCGTGAGCTTCTTCTCTGTTCCTTTCGTTGATTGCCGGACACTCTCGCCGGACTTCGTCGTGTCGATCTCTAACTCGATCTATCCGGTTCTTCTCCAGTTATCCTCCTATATACTTCACCAACCCACTGGAGGTTGGGGAAGGAAGGGGGAGAGGGGAATGAGAGCATAGGAATTAAGCCTCGCTCCTCTAACGGCTCTTCTCCGAGCGTCTTTCACTTAGCCCTAAAGGCATTTTATGGCTTTTGGTCGCCACTCCTATAATTTCGTATATGACGCGAAATTAGATCCCAACTCTTATGGGAAAATAGTGCCGGTTTAACCAATGTTATGCTCGCTGGGCCAGAACTCTGATAATTCGTGCATCTCGTGGTTGGAGGATGCCTTTTGGTGGTCCGCGAGTGTCGAGGGGAGAGAGGGGGGGTATAATCAGGTTGCATTGCCAAGCGCTAGGACGTTGTGGTGACCGAACAGGGCCTCTGTTTTGAGGGTGGAATATCAATTTCTCTACAATATATATATATATATATATATATATATATATATATATATATATATATATATATATATATATATATATATTATTTTTTATACTGTGGGAAAACGAATGTCGCGAGGACCAAACAGACGCTAGTTCGGTTACGCAGCGTCAACCGTTACGTGGCATATGGGCCGATACTTTACCTCTAACCCTTCCCCTTTGCCCCGCTGTCCCCCCAAAAGTCTCGATATGGCTCGCAAAGAAGGATTACCTTCAGCAGATTTCGTTGCCCGTTAGTATAAACAAAGACGAGTGGGATAGCCTTGAGAATAAAAATCTATGAACAGGCTCACTGTCACCTCCTATTGTTTAGGTCTATTTTGGCCAAATAGACGAAATTTCCCTTCCTCTGCCAGAAGTGCTAAGGGTCACAACATTGAAAAGTGATGCCCTAGAAGAGAGGCTTAAAGGTGGGCACTCATTTCCCCTCCTCTTACCCCAGGGGATTATTGAGGTATATATAGATCGATCTGGAGAAAAGAAGAAGAAAATCGAGTTAGCGATCGAAAGAAGAAGAGGTCCCTGAGTATAACAGGGAATTAAGAAGAAGTGGAAACTAGCGGGATTTTTCTTCCCGAGGCTTTTCTTTTTGGTCACATTGAAGAGTAGACCATCGGTATAGAGAATCACTCTCATGCTCATCTCGTTCAGAGAAACCCCCCTATAAAAAGTTTTTGGAATAAAAACAGATATATCCCTCACCATTGAGGAATACCAATGTGAAGTTCCACTCGAGAAAATATTCACCTCTTGGTCAAGTCTTATCACCGAGAAGCCCGCAAGTGTAACCCAAAGATTGGAATAATCATAAATCCCCAATTCTCTTCGCTTATATTGTCAAGTCTTATCATCAATAAGCCCGCAAGTATAACTCAAGGATTGGAATAATCTTACACCCCCCATCACCTTCGCTTATATCTTCAAGTCAATAAGCATCGCCACACGCGGCTCACGGTCTTCGGAATTAGCTCAGCGAGACGAACAGCTGTGTGTCCAATTCAGCCTCACGTCCGCGACAACTCACGCATCGAATCATCGCCTAAACAAGGTTCTCGTTCAAGGTCATCCCACGCCCGACTCTTACTTAATTTAAAGGTAAAAGGATTCCAACTTATTTATTTTCCTTAGTTAACATTCGGTACTAAAATGAATTTTTGGCGTCAACCATCGCGTAATACTCATTGGTAGTATTAATTTTTATTTAGATCCTCTTATTATAGCCTTAGTATATTTAAAGTTTTATTATTTCATTTCTTTATGTAATTAAAGTATATTTTTGCTCTAGTTGTTTAATTAAATCCTCGAAACGCTACATAGGGCAATAGATATATAATATTTCGAAAAAAGGAACGGAGCTATTCATGTACGGAACAAACGTACATACATACTCGGCCGTATACCACGATATATATATATATATATATATATATATATATATATATATATATATATAATAGAGAGAGTGTGCGTGTTTGTTTCACTTAAAGAAAGAGCTATTAATTCTTTATAATAAAGATTTGAATAGTTAGAAGTTTCAATAGCACATGTGGATTTTTAAATGGCCTAAGAGATCTGTCAGATAAAAAGTTTGGAGAATAATTTAAGGTACAAAGAAAATAGTGATATTAATGGATGTGATCTCTTGACTGAACTAGATATAGCCAAAGAATTATTTCCTGATGATGTAAAGCTTCCAATAGAAGCCGATAGGTTCATAAACACTAATAAGTTACAGGATGTGATGCCAAATCTATGAGTTACTTCTAGAATAATGCGTACAATATCTATTACTCTGGCGCTAGCAATAGAAGATTTAGTAAACTAAAGCTTAACAAACACTTACGTTCATCCATGTCTCAAGACAGAATGAATTCTTTGGCAATTTTGTCTATAGAAAATAATATTGCAAAGAATATAAATATAGAAACTGGCATGAAAAGATTTGCTGATCTAAAGGCTGGGAAAAGATGATTCAGGTAGGATACTGTCATACTGTCCCAAATCAGGGTTAAGAAAAGCAATATTATTGTTCATTGTTTGTTAAAAACAACCCAAGTAATAAACTCATTTCTATTATTTTATATTTTTATTTATTTCATCGTTAATTTTTTTTTTATAATTATACTTAAACGAGCGCTGAACATCTGTTTGCCCCCGGGCGCCAGCAACCATAGGGCCGGCCGTGCCCATGGACCAGGAATTACAGTTTCAGAATTACCTGAAAGCTTGGATCTGGATAAAGTTAGCTAAACTTCGCTAAAATCGGAATCTGTTTGCCCGAACCTAAACCTTATATTATCTACACCCTCTGTATAACACTATCCCTATCACTGTATATCCCCTTTAATTACTTTAATTCCATCATTCGTCTCTCTCGTTTTTCTTTTTGTTTCCCATTCTCTTTCTTTTTTTTTACCTCTATGTATCATTCAGTTAATAAATAAAACGTTGTATCGAAGGGTCCCCCAGAATGCTTCTTTGGTTATCATTTCCTCGATTTATTTATATTTTCTCTATGAAAGGTAAGTCTTTATATATATATATATATATATATATATATATATATATATATATATATATATATATATATATATATATATATATATATATATATATATATATATATATATATATATATATATATATATATATATATATATATATATATATATATATATATATATATATATATATATATATATATATATACATATAGTTAAAGCTGTAAGGAAGCTGCAATTTAAATTAAACAATGGAGTCCAGTTTAGCTGGACGAGAGTGTGCAGAGCGTAAGTAAGTAAGTAATGGTTCGCCAACCTTCCTTCGTCCAGGAGGATCTCGACCGGATAATGAAGTAGACATAAACGTCAGTATGACAATCGCTGGTAAAGCCCGAGGGCACCAGAGGCCGGTCCTCTTTGGGAGAGAGATACCGGGACCAAGACTCGGCTCTATCTCCCACGGCAAAATTAGTGAAGACATGTTGTGAACAAAATAGCGTCCAGCTTCTCCTATGGGCTAGAAATTCCCTAGATATGAATCTTATTAAGAGTTTATGGTCTATATTTAAAATAATGAAAGACACAAGAGCCTATTGCGACCAAACAGCACCTCTGATGAAGTATTATTGACGTTGGTTCAGATATGATAGAAGTCAGTAAATGTGTAAAATAAAACTTGATCATTGACATGCTAAAGCATTTATAGATGATAAAGGCAGCCGAACTACTTTTTAATTAATTGTAATGAATCAGTGTATACAAATAAATCCAATTGCAATAAATAAAATTTGTGTAATTGATCTTTTTTAGAAAATGTAAAATTTTGAAAAAATCCTTAATAATCCCGCCATTAATACTCGTATATATATATATATATATATATATATATATATATATATATATATATATATATATTAGGTTGAGGAATAAGTTCTTGCGTTTTTTTATGTTGTGTTGATTTAAGTTTTGTTCACGTGATTTGTGCACATATTAAGAAACAATAATAAATAATGAGAGCAAAATTTGCAAAGGTTAGGCTACGTCACTTAACAGCGTAGACTATTAGGCTTTTGCTTAGGCTACGTCTTGAAGTTGAATAATAAGTCATTGCGGTTTATTTAAAAGTTGTGTTAATTTAATTTTTGTTCTCTACCCTCAAAATGGAAAGGCAAATTGAAAGAAAGGCGCATTTTCGACACTTGTTGTTATATATTTTCAATGGAGACGGGAACAATGCAAAGCTCGTCACGATATTTGTGCTGTGTACGGAGAAAATGCTTTATAAGAAAGGACAGCTCAATGGTGGTTTTCACGTTTCAAAAACGGTCATTTCAATCTTAATGACGAAGAACGTTCTGGTCGCCCGATTAAGTTCGATGAAGATCGATTGAACGACCTTCTTCATGAAAATCCTCGTCAATCGACTATAGAATTTGCTGTACAATTGGCGTGTGATCAGAAAACTTGTAGTGAATCACCTTCATTCGATGGGGAAAGTTCAAAACCTCGGTGCATGGGTTCCGCACGCTTTGAGCGAAAGCAACAAACTTCAATGCTCCTCGATTGCCGCAGGTTTGCTTGCTCGTCACAAGGCTACTCGTGGATATAAGCACATATTTCTTCACCGCATCATCAGTGGCGACGAAAAGTGGTGTGTTTTTTTGTCAACATGAACCATCGAAAACAATGTCTTAGCCCCAATAAAAAACACTTCCGCGATTAAAGCAAGGACTTCATCCACGAAAGACGATGTTGTGTGTGTGGTAGGATTATGAAGGCATCATTCTTTATGAGCAACTTGCGAACAACGAGATTGTCAATGCAGAACTCTACGTTTAACAAATGTATCGACTCACCGAAGCTATTCGTGAAAAGCGACCTCATCGACGTTATGGAGTCCTTCTGAAACACGACAATGCTCGTCCTCACATTGCCAATATGACAAAAGACGCCATCTAAACGCTTAATTGGGAAATCCTGCCGCATCGTCCATATTCGTCAGACTTGGCTCCATCGGATTTCCATCTGTTCCGATCGCTCCCTAACAATTTGTGCGGCGTTTCGTTCAATAATGATGTAGAATTAAGAACCTGGTTAGATGAATTCTTCGAGTCAAAATCCAGAGATTTTTATTGCAGAGGCATCGAAAAACTAGTTGAATGTTGGAAAGAAGTCGTAAATAACAACGGAGAATACATTATTGATTAAATTACATATTGTTATCAATTAAAAATGAAGTTTTTCTAAAAAATTTAATCGTAATGAATAAATTTGATAACACCGCAAGAACTTATTCCTCAACCCAATATATATATATATATATATATATATATATATATATATATATATATATAATAGACTAGAACAAGACTTGCTAATATTTAGGTTGCTTTGTGCTAATTATAACTTAATTTGGATCAAATTTTAGAGATTGGATAGATTTCTCTTTGGGTAAGGAATGAACCAAATGCACCCTGGGGAACTAAATAAGAGTGAAATTTGGGAAGATTTACAAACAGCTAAATTGGTATTGAAAAGAATACGGAAATTAAGTACGGTACTTACATTTATATAAAGGTAATTTTGGCACATATTCTCCACATTGAAAAAAATAAACTTGTTATTAATGAAATAGTAGGGAAGGAATGAGTAACGCGTTTTCAAAGGAACGCTAGCGATGACGAGTGTTGCCAGATTAAAGGTCAATAAAAATATTCTATACAAATTTAGAGATGTTTTTTGAACACCAAAATATGTTTCATTTTTGTAGGAATTACATGAGGCATTAAAAGAGGAGTGTAATCCAGTGCATGAGTGAGAAAATACCGGATAAAAGGAGTTGGAAGAAATATATAATATTGCAAAAAAATAAAAGAGATCATAAAAGCGGAGGCAAAGAAAGGGAGGGGGAAAGAGTGGGGATATGTTGGGGAGAGAAGCGGTCTAGCGTTCACGTCATCGCATGTTATAAAGCACAATTGTATTTACTTAAACCTATTTGAGGATCTAGCGTTAATATGATAAGAAGGTCCACTTTCCGACTCTTCGTGTACACTAACTTAAAAAGTGTGTACGTAAAACAATGTGCGTACAAAATATGTACACACATTGTAGGTTTTAGCCTCCCTAAAAGTGAAAGACCACCAATCACGTCTTTCATAATAGAGTAAACTTTACTATTTAGGTGATGTAATGATTTAAATAAATGTAATCAATTGGTGCGCTCTCGGTGAAGAGGAAGGAAGACGAAAAACTCTCCAACCTAACTCAACAATTTTTTGGAGTAATAATGCCACCACTCTGCGTGATTGTCATGAAGAAGGGCTTTTTTTTGTGTTAAAGAGATTCATTCAAACATTGCAATTTTGAACATATATATAGGTCTGCAGTACCGTGTGCTTATCATTGAGGAGCTATGATGAATAACTCCTTTCACATCCTACCAAATTCAAATCATATCCTGATTTTTTTGCAATCTAACAATTGTTTTCTGCTTTTAATATTGCAGTAAAGAACTCACTTTTCATCACGTAACAATTCTAGCCAGAAACGTGTCACACACTTCATTTGGCACCTCAACACCATTTTTGTAGCTTAAAAAAAATTCATGTGCATTACTCGCTTAAAATGGATTTAGGTATTGGTATTTTTAATAAGCCCAAGGTATTATTAATGCAGGCTAAAAGAAGAGCCTGCTAGTAGTACTTCCGTTTTGTCAAGATTGAATTTCCCAAAGTTATGATGATATAAGCGGGTAGTAGATTTTTAAGCGTTTCAGGAAACGAGTAACAAGGAAAGGAAGTACCCTAGGAGACCTTATGGTCTATTCAAAGAGGGTACCTTTGGACTAGCAATTAAGCAGGCACATGGCTGCTCAAATGTTTTGCGTCCCTAAGCAGCCACTTTTCAAGACTTTGTCTAGTCTTGACTTAAACTGGTCAACATATTCACTGTTGACAACTTCCATTGAAAGTGCGTTCCACTTACCGCAGATACTGTAGGTGAAAAAAATTCCACACAGATTGCGGTTGTAACGCTTCAGTTCAAGTTTGAAGCCGTGATTGCGCGTTCTGTTCTCACTGAGTGGGAAAATATCCCTGTAGTCAACATTGTCGAACCCTCGAAGTATTTGGAAAACTTCGATGAGCTGGAGAAAATTATAGAGTTGCGTCTCGTCAACATAAAAATGAAATGATAGATCAAAGATGAGAAGATAGAAGCAAAGCTGAAGTAGCCTAAGATCCGCAAATCCTTTCAGAACACCAAAACGCACCTCCGCCGCCCCAGATACATCATAACGAAGTAGATAGATTGAGTCTAGAATTAAAAGTAGGAGCGGAACCAGAACAGCTTCAGAGACACAAAGGAATTCACGGAGGTGGGAAAGAAGAAGTGTGGTCAATAGTGACAAATGACGTAAAGAGGTGCAGAAGTATCAAAATGTAGGTCCGTAGGGGTAGCCAGCGTCGGCTGAATAGCGAAGGCGATCCGTTACATGGAGGAGAGGAGAGCTGAGTCAGTGCTGTGTCCTGCTTTGAAACAAGGTTCGAGTCGAAGGGAGAAGAGATCTGTTTTGGTGAGAGAAGGGAGTTCAATTCCTTTGGAAACATTAGCTCAAGAGAAGAGAGTTCGGGTAAGAAAAAAAGAGCGAGTGACTCGGTGATGAGGAAATGAACTACCTGTCGGAGAAGAAGAAAAGAAATCAGCAAGGGATATATGGGGAAGTGACTGTGATTACAGAGGGACTTAACACTTTGCATGTACCTTGAACTAGGTGTGATTTGTTTTAGTTTTCTCCAAGGATACGGCGGCTGTTAGCTCCACGGGCGGGCTTTTGTAGGGTAGAGTAGGAATGAGTTGTAAGGGAGTAGGCTGTCAACGGTTCAATGGTTTATTAAGTAAATCAATACAAAGAGTAAATACATACATTGTAGCATAATTAAAACATTAATAATAAACATTGTAGTAATAATGATAGAAAAACAGTGGTGAAAATAGATTTTAGCAGAGGAGGTAAAAGTACTGAGTAGAAGTAGGAAATGATAGCTTCCCGGAGACATGGAAATCATTACCAATTGAATAATTTCTAAGTTAAATTCTAATAATATAAAAAAGTTTAAGGATAATTTACTATAAATTCTTAATATTACTGTTTATATTTACATAAAGCTAATACCTATTATAATACATTAGTTAATTCATTTAATTAGTTAGTTTATTATAATTTACTTTAAATTTAACTTCACATTTAATTTTGTTGGTAGTTTTTGATGATTAGTTAAATCAGTTTGTTACATTACACTAAATTATTTTTCATTATATTAATTTACACTAAAATTTTATTTTCTATCACTATGTATAATTTACTAATTTTTCACTTTTTGCTATATTTATACTTATTTTATTTACTACACTATTTTCACTAGATTAATTTTCACTAAATTAGATTAGTTACACTAAATAGGATTAGATTATTTATTTGCTTACTTATTCACTTTTATTATTCACTTGAATTATTCACTTTTTCGTATTCACTATTTAATTTCTGATGTTTTTCGTCCACTCCGTCTTGCCTTGAATGTCGTCCTGTTCACATTATGGACGTCTCTTGGGTTGATGTTCACTAGAGATTTTAGGAGTAGAGCCGCCATTTCTTTCCTCGTACGTCCATTTGTACTCAACCGCAGCTAGACCGATAATGAGTAACTCCATATCGTCTTTGGGGGCCGGGGACAGGGGGGAGCCGTAAACACGGAGACCCACGTCTTTCCCGTCGAAGAAGAGGCCTCTTTCGAGGATTTCCTTCTTCTCGGTGAGGGGGACCCCTTCCTATCTTCCTTCCTCCTCTTCTTCCTCGTCCGAAGTATTTTTTTGTTGCTGCGGCGTCTCCTCGGTAATCTTCTTTTTCTTCTTTGCGCCCTTTTTCTCTTCTCCTTCCGAAGGTGTTTGTATTTTTCTCCTTCTTCTTGTACGGTTTCCTTTACCCCATTACTCAATGGTGCTCTTTTTTGTTCTTCGATGAATTCCAGATTGAAAATGCCCGTCGAGTCTGGGTTTTCAGGAAACCAGACCTTCTCGTTGCAGCCATTCTTCTCAAGAAGAAGGTTGAGGTGAGTGGAAAAAGAGCCGGGGTTTATAAGATTTGCTATGTGGGCAAACATGACCATGGCCATGATTTCTTGCCCTTCCTTGGGCCTGACCAACCTCGTAGCGTTTGTTCGTGTAGGGGTGGTCATTCGCGCTGCTGTATCCGCGTATGTTGTTTTTGTCTTTTCTTCTTTTTCCTTCTTAATTTTCTGCCGCTTTTTGCGGATCGCCTCTTTTCGGATGGGGCACCCTGTGGTCACCCCCACAGTTTACGCACTTCTGCACCTTTTCCCTGCACTCTTTCCAACCATGTTCGGTTTTGGCGCAGTTGGAGCATGCAGGGTCGGGGGTTGTGCAGTCCTTTGTAGCGTGCTGTTCGACTACGTAGCACTTGAAGCAGCAGTCAATGTGGATGTATTCTTCCTTCTCTATTTGTTCGGGGTTTACCTTCAGGTAAAAGCCGAGCAGCCCCTCGTTTTTTGCCCGATTTGCCATCTCGATACTGCTGAAGACCATCTTCACCATGTCGCTTCCTTTCCCCAACTTGTAGACTGCTGTGATGCAGACCCACTCTTGTTTCGCCGTTAGTTCCTCTCTTCACAGGTGTTATCTGTGAAGAGTGGGTCCAGTCTTTTTAATACAATGGTACGTTGGGCCAGGATCTCTTGTGAGATGCTTGCTTCGAGCCCAATTTTTTTGAGGTGTGCTTGAGTTTCGTCGGAGACCAGTCTCTCGACGTCCCCCCTGGTGCTGCAGATGGTTGCATACCCATTGGGGGTGTCGAGGAGGCGGATCAGCACCACGTTGATATTTTTGTATATTGTTCCAATCACTGCCATTTTCGTCGGTTTAGATGCCCACTTATGGTACGGAGGGGGATCCTCTTGCAGTCCTGGGGGACCGCCCCCATGTTGGAGCCCCTCTTCTTGTAGCTCTTTGTTAAAAAAGAGCGCGTAAAAAAGTTTTTCTCCAGCACAAATAAAATTAATTACTTATTGCGGACCGCCTTTATCTGCGTCAGCCTTTGCACTCCACACCTTTCCACGACAAAACAAAACTCAGGTTATTTTTCGGTTATATCACAGAAATGCTCCCCAAAATGCGAGTAAGGGAGTAAGGCTGCTCCGGAAGTAGATTCTTTTTATACACCATGAGTACGGACAACCCGAACTGTCTCTCGCATGCACGTCTGATTTTCCAAGTGTTCAAAATAGTGGTTGAAGTGAGAAAGGATTTTTGAGAAAGAGCGGGGGGGTGAAATGTTGAGGCCATCAAAAGTGATGTTAGAGTCTAACGGGGCAAGGAGAGAAAGAAAGATATGTATATATATATATATATATATATATATATATATATATATATATATATATGCCATTTATTTTTTTTAATTTAATAGAACCGGCGATGCTAAGGTTCGGTAGCATGTCATGTTAGAGTGTTGTCTGCAAGAGGCAGAGAGAAACAAAACTGAATGAAGAAGTGGTCAGAAATAGCTGCGGAAGGGTCAGTTTTGCTTAGGCTATGAATCAGGAAGGAGGCACTGACTAGGTCAAGTGTATTTCCATGTATGTGGGTATGGGATGAGTCAAATTGAGAGAATAAAGTTTTAATAAATCAATAAGTGACATATGAGGGGGCATTCAGGGAGATGTCAAAATCCCCCCAAATAAGTAAGGTTACTGAGGGGTTGGAGACTGCATTGTTAAAAAATTCGCTGAGCTCACCTAAGAATCTGGCCATCGGGTGGCCTGGAGGATGATAAACGATAGCAATATTAAGGGCGGGGTTCAGATGCAAGGTCGCTAGGAGAGCCTCGAAAGGGTTCGAATATTGCAAATTTGAACTCGAGGGCGGAAGTATGTATGGGACCGTGATTAAAGAAACTTCTCCTTCCCCTCTTACGTCCCGTGCGTCTAGCAACGTGTATAAAGAAATACCCCCGTGGTGTTACATCAGCACTAGAAACTGTATTTTTTTTTTTATCTAACCACGTTTCTGCTAAGCCCAAAGTGGCAAGCTTTTGAGAAGAGATGCGATCACAGATGTACCTCACTTTCCCCAATGTTAGACATCAACAATTCGAATCCAACAGAAAAAGCAAATAGGCTTTGGAGCGAATGGGGGCGGGTTTCGTAAGAAAGTGAGGAGGAGTTTTGTTGGGTGAGTTGCGGTATGTTTGTAACTGTTTGATTTCCTATCGTTTCGAAAGATATGGTTTAAGGATTTAGTAAGAGAAGACACATTGAGAGTTCTAATGGATAACCTAATAATTCACGGATGCTTAATTCTATGTTAGGTTGACGAGGGGGATTATGTTTATTTTATATTTAAGGTAAATCTTAGATATTTTAAAACCCCACTCGAATAACTCAGAGATCGCAAGTCGGAGGTCTCGAAGTTCATCGTTATTCGAAAAGGCTGAAAGTTACGAGAAGTATTTAATTAAAACTTCAAAATGCACAAAACAAGTAAACAAACAAACATCATGCAACGCCCCCCAAAACCTAGATTAAACTCTGCCAACACATTTTTGGTGAGGAGGATTCAATAAATATTAAACTTGACTGAAAAGGGGAGAGAAGAACAGAAAAGAAAGGTCGAAAATTCTCGAAGATTCTCGATTAAAGAGAACAGGAAGTGTGAGGGAGAGTGGGTACTGCTCTCACGTCACGGGAGCAAAGGATTGTCTTTCTCTTATTTGTTCACTTATGATGAATAATGTATTATATATATATATATATATATATATATATATATATATATATATATATATATATATATATATATATATATATATATATATATAACCAAACAAAATAACACTGTCACAGCACAAGTGAATTTACGTAACACTACGAACGTAGCTGCGGAGATAAAGGTATAATGCAATAATTTGGAAGAGACAAAACAAATTATAAACAAGAGATTCTACGGTGCCGCTTTAGCGTCTGTCCTACCCACCAGTTTTTGTTGTTTCTTTTAGCGTGTATCCTACCAAGATATTGTTAGGTTTGGTTTGGATGACTTTAGTTTTGGTTGTTTGGTTTGGGTGAGGTTTGGTTTTGGTTTAGGCACTCACCCAGAAAGCATCACCTAACCTAACCTAAGCTAACCTAAACTAACCTAAACTAACTTAACTTAACCTAACCTAACCTAAACTAACCAATTTTTGTATAGATTTTAATGTACGAGCACATACATATATAACATACGGTAAAGAGAGAGAAAAAAAGAAGTAAAACAAGCCGGAAAATTAAACAAAAAATTATATAATTAATTTCACGATATTTAATTACAAATTTTAATATTTTATGATTTCAATGAAGCAACAGCATTTTGGTTGAAAGAGCATTTTTAAGCAGATTTTGAAAAGTCTAAACTAATATAAAAAAATACTAATCTGATTTTTCATGTTTACCCAAAGGTAGGACACAAAAATAGGGTAGGACACAAAAAAATGGTAGGACACACGCTAAAGCATCGCTGATTTTTCTTCGGCTCGGAGGCAGAAAAATAGGCACCTCGGCACAGTTCAAGGTCAGTCTAAAAACGACATTAATTTCTTGATAGCCTAATATCAAACGCCTTCGAGATTATTTTATATATCCTTCTCTCTCCTCAAAGCGTTTTTGTCTCCATTGGTTTTGACTACTTCCTTCCCCGCAATTTTGATCAATATTCCCCTGTTGAAATGGATAAACCTCACGTGCAAATTCATTTTTCCTCTGTCCGCCCTTCCCCGTTTCACATCTACTTGCTGTCTTTACCAATTTTAATATGGACCTAAAGTTTAAATATATTTGAAGTGACTCACTGTTATGAATATTTTAATTCTTAAAGAAGTGACTGTTTCCC
Organism: Ceratothoa steindachneri; assembly: GCA_963969495.1. Lineage (NCBI taxonomy): Eukaryota > Metazoa > Arthropoda > Malacostraca > Isopoda > Cymothoidae > Ceratothoa > Ceratothoa steindachneri. The sequence continues at coordinate 209,983,958 of OZ018317.1, forward strand.
AAAATATGCAGCGTAGTTTGGTGAAAATTCGCCTACCACCCACTACCCTTTCGGAATTTCAGCCTACAAGATGACGCAATCAAGTCAATTTCTTGTTAGTAAACGTTCTATTTGTGGTCTATTGACATCACCATTTTGGCAACTTATTTGTAAAAGAAGATTCGCAGTCTATCTTCCCGATTATCGAATGGAGTCTTTTGATTCTGTGCCAACTATTCTCCCATTTATAAAGAGAGAAAGAGTCTTTAGTGGACAGTAAGTTACTGAAACAGTGCAAGAAACACAAAACCGAGAGCCTTGTTTATTTGACTGTTCACTCCATTCTGATTTAAGAACGTTTAGCAATAATAAAAAATATATATCAGAGAAGTTTAAAAAAAAGAGATTAGGCAATTAATAAAACCGCATTTGAGAATATATTGAAACTATCAACAACTCATAGAATGGCATCCCAGCTAGATAGCTTCTCTAACTTGGGAAACTGGAATTTTCCTCTTCGCATTCAACGAAGGGGAAACTTCTTTAGTGATGATGGATTCCAAGACTACAGAAGACACTTTGAAAGCGCTGCTAAAGATCTCCTCCACGAATTTGACATTACCAGAAATGAGGACACATTTAAGACGTACAGGAGATTTCGGGACCACCAACTTACAGGAACAGACAAAGCTACCAAGATAGCTGAAGAAGCGGACAAATACAAGGTAAGAAGATAAGCCTCTTGATTAAAATCTTAATGATAACAATGACAAGGATACGCTGGCAAATCTTTTCAGATTCAAAAATTTGGGTGGGAGAGATTCCCATATCTGAGCATTTCATCAATTATAAAACTTAATCTTGACATTTTATCTGCTCCTGAATCTTTCATTTCTTTACCACTAAATGAATAGAGAATATGACTTTAGTTATAGGGCACAGAAAAACTAACTTAATTCTCAAAAAAGTATATATTATAAATTGCATACGACTGTTTCTTCAAATTCTAATAACTCAGGAAATATAAGTGGGAGTTTTGTGGTAAGTTCGGGTGAACGCGACGCAGTGGTGAAGGAAGGTTCCGTTTTCTTACCAATATCAATTTTTCAGAACATCTTGAATACTTTACTCGACTCACTTCCCTTTTTCCTAGATCGTGATGGATGTGGAGGGTTTTTCTGAAGGGGACCTTCAAGTTAAAATATCGGGCCCCAGCGAAATTGTGGTCGAGGGTCGGCAAGAGTTCAGTAATGGAGGAAACTCTTTTTCACAACGATCCTTTCGGAGAAGGTTTAGCCTCCCAGGACTCGCACTTGTGGAAGATGCCTCTTCAGTTCTCTCCTCAGACAATATCCTCACTGTTAATATTCCCAAAAGGGTAAGCAGAATTGAGGTTCTATTGGTTAGGTCAAAAGGATAACTTTTCACTTAACCTCTTAATAGCGTATGTTGCCGCGCGGAACCACAATTACAAGCCACTTGGACTATTAATATATATATATATATATATATATATATATATATATATATATATATATATATATATATATTGATTTAAGGGTTATTATATTTTAAATATATAGTCCAATTCTGACATCCAAGGGTTAATGCTGTTAGAAAACTAGTAGACCTACTATCCCTTCCAAAACGTATGCACGATGAATGTAAATAATTTCTTAAGATATAAAGTGAGTGCAGGCAGAAGGTTAAAAATAATATTTGCTCAAAGGGTTTAATTCTTAGATGCCTTTATTTGGACACCAAGTTGACTATTCACTATAGCGAAAAATTAAGCCAACTGCGATCGCTACCTTTTTTGTTAACTGGGTTCTTGCCAAGGACTAGTGGTATTTTAGTCATTTTGTCAAATTATGCACAATAATGGAGAAAAAATTAAAATTAACTTATAGATATAATTTATTTACTGAATCTTCATAATTTCTGTTTCGTGAAATAGTGTGCAGCTCAATCAAGTATTTTAGTTGACCTTAGCTTTCATTTATCGAGTAATTTATTGCCCTAAAAAATAACTGAAGACAAATTCGTTTGAATTCCCAACTATTCTTTTCTTGGCATTCTTAACTGATCGATCGAGAGTGAATTATATGAAAATCTAGAAACTGTAGGGGAATAATTAAGATTAATTCCCTTCAAACGGATATTTTTACGAGAAAGAAAATTAATTACTGTTTCAGGTTCAAGAAATAACCAACCAGTCACAACAGTCCTCTTTAACTTCCTTAAAACAACAACAACAACAAGCCAGCCAATTCAATAAAATTGAGAGTGAAATTCAAGAAAATAAACAAAAGGACCAGGAATCTCTGTCTTCCTTTAAGTCGGACATAGCCGACGCATCTTCCCTGTCGTCATTAGGTAAAGGTACGAACATCTTTAACCTTGAAATCGTACCGAAGAACAGCTTCTTCGATGATTCATTTTTCGAAAATGTTCGCCACAACTTCAAGAAGTCGATTGAAGACATGGTCGAAACTCGGCGTCGCCGACTCGACTCAATTAAAGAGGATGCTGGGATCTTCCGGAAAGTTCGCGAGACGAAGATGGAGAATGCTCAAGCTGTTTCAGTCACAGAAGACGCCAAAGAGCATAAGGTAGTTAAGGTCACCCCTCAATTTTAGTTTCTATTTTACTCTGTTAAGTATTTAATCGTATTCATGTTGAATCCTAAAATTTTTAAAATATGAAAAGGGAAACAAATCCCAACTGAAGAGCATTCTGGTTACTAACTCTGAGATCGTCCACGAAATCGAGCCCTAAAACACGCCTACAGCGGCTTCTCCAATTAATTATTTGAGCCAAAGTTCTCTAAGAATTAGTATCTCACTTACTCCTGCTCCGACCGAAGGTTAATTTACCCATAGTTGCGATCATAGTGGAGAGCTCATCCTTGCGATCTCCCTTGAATGGGCGTTCAAAGCGATTCTCGAAATCGGTTGTATTTACTCAAAGTCCAATTTTAATAATCAAATATCTACTCTCAGTAACACGAGCAAATGTGTTTTCCACCACAAATATTCTATCTTAATACGCCTGTATCATCCATCGATACTTAAATTCACAGCTTGAGCTGAATTTGTGATTTTTATTGAGGGCAGCAAAGGCTAAGGAGGTACTATCGGTTGTGAGGACTTGATTCGTAAGATCAGGAGGAAAAATCAAGAAAATATGGTTGCCTAAGAAAGGTTGTGATTGACAGATTAGCCCTTATCTTACATTACTGAGTGAAAATAAAATATGTAACACGAAGGCGTTTGTGTCAAAAACAGCATGGATTTATGTAACCGTCACTTTTTAATATGCCTTTATAATTCTTCCTTATTTAGATTGTTCTTGACGTGTCTGGCTTCTCTGAGGCTGATTTGAAACTGAGAGCGGTGACGGAATACGAGTTAGTGGTCGAAGGTAAGGTTGAGAAGAAGACGGCTAACACGAATTGCTCTCACTCCTTCAAAAAAAGATTCGTTCTTCCATCCTCCGTTGACATCCATAAAGCCACATCGGCTCTTTCCTCTGAAGGAATTCTCACCATCCTTGTGCCAAAAAGGGTAAGAAATGAGACTCCCTCAATAACAATCAAATTTTAGATTGTTCAACAAAAAAAAGAACCAGGGTATATTTATCACTTAAATATAACACGGGTCTGAAATATCCTTTGTAAATTTATGTTTATTCTTCTAACTTTATCGAGAGTTATTTATTACTAATTTTTCTTAGCAGTTGGAATCCATCGATTATGCAATTCCTATCCAGACTGCGGGCATGACTTCCAATGTGGCTAAAGAGGCTGCCAATCGTATCAGTAATGTTATCAAAAAAGAGCAGGCAATGGAGGAGAACCAGTTGAAGACACACATTGCGCCTCAACACCCAGGGGAAAGCCTTACATCCACTACAACGAAAACTTCCACCAAAGTAGTCGAATCACAATCTTTGCTCGATAATTTTGCCAAGGGCGTGGAAAAGGAGAAGAAAGTGTGTAGTGGTACAATGGAGCAAAAGGGACATATTGTTCCAATTAATTTGGAAGGAGAACAAGAACACTCGGTTAAAATTAGTACCGAGAAAAAAAGTGATATCAGCCAAGACGTACGCGAGAAATCGAGTGTATTGAAAGAATCTCAGAGGCTCATGTCCGAATCTACAAAGCTTTTGGAAGATTTAGAAAAACCTAAGCAATCTCCAAAGGAATATTATGTACCTGTTGAAGTTGACACTGGTACAGGAGTCAGTTCTAGTTCTCAGCAGACCACCTGCGAGAAGCAACATATGAGGAACACGAAGGATATGTCGTCACACACATTGCAATCTTCCCTTAAAGATCATCAACAAAAACTTACCGATTCACCTAAGAGCCACCCATCTTCTAGAATTATTCCTATTTCATTAAAAGGGAGCGTGTACAACGAGACCATTTTTGACGATGCGCGCAAAAGTATTGAGAAGAACGTCCAAGATGTGTTCTCGAAGTATCTTCAGACATCGGAAATCGAGCGTCAAGAAAAAAATGCGTCCCAAATGACAGCAAAGCAAGATTCGACGTCAGTCGTTAAGAATGGCCAAACAGTTCAGGAGGATGACCACACTTACAAGGTACACCTCTTCATTTATGACTTTTATCAAACTATTTGCAACGATGGGAACATAGTCTTCAAACGTAGATAACGAAATAAGTAAAGATAAGCTTGAAACGAATTTAATTTATGAGCCATTTTATACACCTGTGTGTAGTCTGTAGTCTGAAAAACAAATCTCATAATCAAGAGTATATTTGAATATTTCCTCAATATTTTTCTGGAAGTTTTCATTTGCATCTTTCCTATTCGAGCCACAAATTGCAAAAGTTCGTTTCCGGCTTGTTGTCTTACTTATCTTTCGTTTCGGTTATTTTAAAAATAAATGACCAAAATAATTCACATTAATTCAGAAAAAAAGAACTGCCAAGTATTATACAGAATTAAGTGACGAGTAATTTTCTTTATAAGAATAAACACATACAAATCCATTAAAACTAACTACTCTAAGCAAATTATTTTAACGTTTATTTCCCTATTATTTTACAGATTGTTATTGATGTCTATGGATTCGAGGAAAAGGAATTAAATGTCAAAGTAAGCGGTACAACCGAGATCTGCGTTGAGGGGAGCTCACAGAAAGCGAAGAATGGATCCATTTCCAAACATAGTTTTCGAAGAACTTTTCAACTTCCGGGGTGCGCAGACTTTGAAAGAACTTCTACTGCTTTGTCCGAAGAAGGTCTTCTGACAATTAAGATCCCTAAAAAAGTAAGTATTCTACTCATGCATATTCCCTTTGATAGGAGTGAATGGTAGCCTATAATTAATAAGATATGATTGAAGTGATGATACAACCATCGAGAAAGGTCTTTGTTGAATGGGGCAGTTCACCAGTATATTTAAAATTCGCAATCAATGAGTCTATCTAGGATCTTTCAATTTTGCATTTTCCATGGGATCTTGATTATTACATTCCTTTTAGAATCAAATTATCTTGAAGAATGAAAAAGTGACTCCAATTTTGTCTAAAGAGATCAACAAACCCCAACTGACGGGCACCATGGTTATTGACTCTTCTGGGATCGTCCAAGAAACCAGGACTCAAAAAGATATCAGCATCGGATTCTCCGATGACACGAGCCAGAGTTCCCCCAGAATTAGTGTCCCACCTACCCCTGCTCCTACTGAAGGCCAATTTCCCTATAGTAGCGATCATAGTGGAGAGTTCATCGTTCCGGTCTCCATTGAACAGGCGTCCGACGTGACTTCCGAAGTCGGCAGTGTTTACTCGACGTCCAATCTCAGTAGTCAAATGTCTACTGTCAGTGATACGAGTAAAGATGTTTCCAAAGATATCCTCTCTGATAGCACGTCTGTATCTTCCATCGACACCCAAATTCACAGCAATAGTCACCGTCCGGAGGAAACCGGTGCCAGAACGATTAATATCAAAGGAATTGACGATATCGGTACGACAGCTATCGGGACAAAGACCATGGCATCCAACTTGTGTGATGACATCATGTCGATGAGCAGCGTATTGTTTAATCTTCCCATTGTATCAAAAGGCTATTTCTTCGACGACAGCTTTTTCCAAGAATCACGATCCATGTTTGAGTCAATTCTAAGGGACAAAATGAACAGGTTCAGCCGTTCCTCGTCTTTTGTGGATGACATTAACTTTTTCAAGTCACTCAGAGAAAAGAAAATTACCGGAGGAAGCCAAATGGCAACGCTTAGCGAAGACGATAGCTTAAATAAGGTAAGTAGATACAAAAGTACTAGGTAAAATGCTTATTTATGCATCGAGCTTGTGAAATTCTAGTATAGAGGTTGGGTTTGTTTTCATTAAATAATAATGGAAATATCGAAATTTGAGTGCAGGAATGAATAGGAAATTGAAAAAAACAAATTGATATTAACAAATGTTTTGTGAAGTAGTAGAAAGATGCTCTTTTTGTAGTAAAATCATGCTTAATAGTTGTACGCCTAGTGAAATTTCTCGAAGCCTATCAGTTAAATGGAAATTCTTATTTGAATATTTTAAACAGGCAATGGCTTCGCCACTTCCCCCTATGGGAGGAGCTTGCGCTTTGCTACTAAGATTAAAATTTAAAATCTAAAAAAAGCAGCCATGGTTAAATTTTTATAAATTTTCTAAACTTCGCCAATTATAATAATTTTAAAAAGGAACTCTTAACTAAATTTCCCCCTTTTTTAAAATATCACGTTGCTAAAATATAGTTATAGAAGAAGATATATAAAAATAAATTTTCTGAACTTCACCATTTGTAATTCTTTGGGTTTAAAAAAATTCACAAAATTTCGATACTTATATTTATTTCTGAACTTCACCATTTTGTTTTTTGATATTATAAAAGAATTATTAGAAATAACTTTGATAAAAAACATAAGTCATAACCAAACTAAGATGAAATTATTATTCAAATACTCAAAAAAAATCTCCTTCTTAAATTATAGAGTTAGTGATGATGATGATGATGATAATAATAATAATAAAAACATTAATCTTTTCATTGATATGATCCTTAAGTTCACGAAGTTTTCTTATATATCTCCTGCTATCTAATTTAGTGGAATTCTTGTGAACAAAATATTTTGGGGATAAAGAGCATTATAATAGGCATCTACTTTTAATGCATACGAACTAGAGGATAGCTGAGATTTATAGTAAGCAATTAATGTCAGATAGGAATTACGAAAGATTTTTTCAGAAACTCATATATACAATATGCAATCTTATTCCATTTACAGAAGGGCGAGATGAAGATCAGGAAACAGTAAAACATATTTTAACACATTCCAATCCATCAAATAATAATTATTATTCTAATATGTTTATTCAAAACAGATAGTGCAAATCAGAATTATTTATTTCTTTAGATCGTGCTGGATGTGCAGGGGTTCAATGAAGACAACCTGAAAGTTAAAGCACTTAGTGATAATGAAATTTTGATTGAGGGGGAAATTGAAGAGAAAACCAATTCTTCCATTTCCAAGAAATCTTTTAGAAAACACTTCGTGCTTCCTGGAGCTGTTGACCTAAAGAGAGCAACCTCTGCATTGTCTTCAGATGGCGTTCTAAATATCAAAATTCCAAAGAAATGCTAAACCAATCTCTTAAGTGATTTTTTTTTTATATACATTTAAAATACTATTTTAGGGATTGTAATTGAATTTCCAAACATTTAATCTTCTACGATTCAGTAAATATTTATTTTTTGTAATCTATATAATCAGTGAAAATATAACCCATTAGGTATTATTTTTTTTACGAAACTAAATCAATAAAAAAATACCAAAACTACTTTGTTATTCTTTTATAGCGCATATAACATAAGTAAGATATAAATAAATAGTGAAAAGACTTACGACAAAATCTTCAAATCGAACCACTTGAAATTTCAGTCGTGAATTTTTCCTAAAAGAAAATAAAACTCAAAAAGAAAAAAAAATAATAAGTCCAGCAAAGAGTAGAAATTGCATTCAAGGCCAACCTTCCAAAGAGGGCTCATGTATGGTTAGCGAAACGGGCAGATCTAGAGAGTTTGGGTCCCTCTCGGCCTATGTCTTTCCTGCAAGTCCTTTATTTTGAATTATCATATTATGTTAACGTCCCTCTATTTCCATTTTCATTATTTCACTCCATCTTCAAGGACCTCATTTCAGGAGTCCTCTGGCAAAAGGGCCCTCTCGTGGATTTCGCTTCATTTTTACAAACAGGTGAACAAATAAATCGAGACAGTCATGAAGTATCATCCAAGCATGTCTTTGGCCGCGTTGGAGAAGTGCCATTAACAACTAAATGTACACAATTTTATACGATTTCCCCCACCATGTATCAAATTGTGTGTGCAACATCTCTTCATCATTGTTAACTTAAGAGTATACATTCCAATATTATCGAAACACTTCGGGATTATAAATCTGAAAATTTTCCCAGGTCAGTAATCTTGTTATTAACTATGTAATAGATATAAGTTCATTAAATTTCAGTCTGGCTTGGTAAGATTTGTTCTCGAGGTGGATATCAATTTTGTGGCGTGAAGCTAAACTCTCAACCATTAATATATCATTTCCTAAATAACAAACCAAACTTGTATTTCATACATTATGAAAAAAATCATAAGTACATTAATATTATTTGATGTATTGCACAGATGATAGTAAATGTCTAGTTTTTGTTTATTACTATAACAAATTCTGCAAGGTAGCTCAAATTCGTATTTTTGAGTTAGTGTTTTTAGTCTGGAATTGTTCCTTTAGGCTTCGAATACGGGATCCCGTCTGCCACATTCAAATCTAGAGGAGAGAAGGGACATTCTCGACTCCGCTGCCCTAAGTGAACTGGTGCTCTCTATCTCTCTACCTCGAGCCGTCTTCCGCTCCTCTTTGGAAGAAGGAGTTAAATGGGGTTTTTTTAACTCTTGCCTTTCAAAGGTAAAGTTTAAGATTATTCTATATTTTAATTGTTGAAAGAGGGTTGGAACTACAAAAATACGGCGAAAAAAGTGTCAAATCTAACAGTTATGCCATTATTTTCAATTTGGCTTATCTTCACTTTCGTCATCTTCATCGTCATCATATTCTCAATCTCCGGTTGTTAGGTATTTAAACTGAAAATTAAAGTAAATTTAGAGTCAATTGCCTTTCCTGTCTCTTCCTTCCTTTCCTTATTTTTGACCCTTTTTCTAGTACTTTTTCCTTGTTGACATTGTCGACTGCCAGCAATAGAACAAGCGCCGAACTTATTATTTAGCTTATTTTTATACAAAAAATAAACACGTAAACGCTGGAGGGAAACCTGTACCACCAACTGATTGAGCGTGCATCCAACACCCGTAAACTAGATACTATGGGGAAGAACTACTTTCTCCCCAAACTCTACATCACAGTCTAGTGTGCACGAACTACTCTAAGTACGAGGAACAAGCCGTAGCAACCCAGTTCATCTCGGTACCTGAAAAGTAGTACGCACGAAGCTTTCCTAGACTGGGACATTCAACGAGAACATTATGGAAAGTGATGAGAGGGTAAACTGTAATAACAGTGAAGTGCAGTGGAGCGCTCTATCAAATTTTACTGTATTTCACGATTGTGGCTGATTCGGTAGCGACAGAAAACGACGTGAAAGCCACGAGGCATTAAGGGATTCTATACACGAGAAAAGTCGCGGCGCAATGGCATGCAACATTAGATTCTCATCAGCCCTCTTCTATCTTCTTTACCATGCTACCCAGAGGGCTGAAATTATTCCTAACGTGTAGGCAGAGTGAGAAGGAACAAAATGCAGGCACAGTCGCCCAGTTCTTGCATACTGTGGACGCCTTCATTAGCGCGCTTATTTACTGCAATTTATTTACATATGTCCAGGGACCCACCAAAAGACAATCTCGAGATTCTCCCGTCTCGAAGCAGCCGTGGCGTCACTGAAAATATAAAAAAGGGACCGGGGGCATTCAGTGCGCTCTGTGAGTCGATGTAAATTACAATCTGATCTCCGAACATGGTGGGGCACGTAATCTCGCATACTTGAGAATGTGTTACAACTAGCTCGTTTGGAGACAGACGCAGCAGTAGGAAGACCCCACTGGTTTAAAAACAATGGGAAAAAGGCTAAAAATCTAACCCCCTCTTTGGATTTAGTCATCCGTGTACACTTAGCGGCTTTAGCATGAAATGTCTTTTGCTGAAAGAAATTAGAACGCAATACTCTCGGCGATGCACAAACTTAGGACCAGAGGCGTGGAGACAAATGTTTAGGGGTAGTATCTTCCAGGGTGCGTCCTAGGGAGAATCATCAACGTCACCGGCCCCATAGGTACGCCAACCTCTAAAAGGAGTTTCCTTGGACTAAACACAATAGGCTTAGGGTGTGATTGGTGTTTCACAGCGGCATAATCACTGTCGAAATTGGTTATGGACGAAATAAGAGTAGTTGGCGACTGAGGGAGACGGTGCTCGCGCTCACAAGCGCATAATGCACTGTGTACGGCGTACAGTGAGCGGCATTTCCCCAACATAAACAACGAGGCTCTCTACAGGGGAAGTGCAGAGACTAGTGTGGTAGTCGAGCCCACCTTTCGAAATTCACATTTCCTGAGGATACGCAAAATTTTCATCAGTAGATTAGCTTAGAATGAATAAATGAGATGATAGATAAGTTTAATGGCAGCTGCTTCAACATTCCAAGTGCTGAATGACACGTGCAAGGAACACTGATTCTGCGAATATGCAGCTCCAAGGGTAGGCGTCAGTCAAAAGCAAGACCAAGGAAACGATGCCACTCTAATACATCCAAGCTAGCTCCTTTTGGGGAACAAGTCCAGGTCGGAGTGAGGTTGTGAATGGTTGCAGAAATGCACAACATTAATTTTGGCAAAAGAAAGCGAAACGATAGAACCTGTTCAGAGTCTGATGAAGTCTTCACTATAGGATAGGCATCTGGGTAACAATAACAGAGATCGAAAGGTCGTATATGTAGAGCAATACGATAACAACTACAGACAACATTAAGGTGATACATTGTCGCCGCTCAAGGCGAAGATAGTGACATTGAGGCCATTTATCTGCAAGACGCACTCATTTTTTCCTCTTAGACTCGAAAGAGCCTCCACCCGTACGCAGATTGGACGATCTCGCAAAAAAACATACAAAAAAATTAAGTTGCATCCCATTACCCCAATATTATGGATAGTCTTCATGATACCGTATCGCCATGAGGTAGCATAGACCTTTTTCCAATCGGAAAAACCGTAGCAAAGTGCTGCCCCCTAGGAAGACCTCGCATATGGTATTTATAGCCGCAGCCAACCGTCTGACGTGAAATAGAACTTATAATAGCTGCATTTTGCAGTACAGGTGACCTCCAAAGTACCCAAAAGTAAGCTGACCTAGTTTCTGCCTAATGTTAACCAATTTCTTCAATAACTTGAACATACAGGAATGTCTAGAAATTGGACAGAAAGTGGTGTGATCTTTTACTGATTTGAGAAAAGCAGAATAGAGTGATTATTCCCTCAATCGCGAAAAGCAAACACGGTGGCTATTCACCAGGAATATGGAAAGGCATCCTCCGTTTCTACCCTGGTGAACACGGCTAGCAAAAATGACATGTATCGTTCACCCAAGTATCGAAGCATGTCGTACTGGAAATCGTTTGAACCAGGGGCGGTATCCGCGCATGAAGAGAAGGCGGAACGCAGCTCACGTTGAATCATTCCCGGCCTCTGGAGGTGAAGACCAGTTAGAGGCCTTCCTCGAACAAAAGACGTATTTTAAATGGTGGCAGAGTAGCAGACCGACTAGAGAACGCAGAGAAAGCGGTCGCGAAAGACTCCTCTGCGGACGCTAGTTCCGAGATTGGGGTCTCATCACCCCGAATGATGGGATGGTGTTCTGCAAGAACATGCTGTTGACTTTTTGACACTCTTGCTCACCTCTCCAAGCGTGTAGTTTTAATTAAGTAAAGACATGCATGTCGGCCAAAAATCCGCGGCCATAGTTCGAAACATATCAGAACCTAGTTTATGGTGAACGAATTTCACCCACAGGGAAATTTTTCGAGCGGCACTTGTAGTACATATAAGCATATCGTTTCTCTCCGATGACTAAATCACACTCGGTTGACCACCTAGGAAGCGATGGCGTGTAAAACGGCTAGACTACAAGGAGAGTAGTCAGCCCCACGGTAATTAGGGTGCGGGCGAGAAATTAATCGTCCCCATTAGCCTAACTGAACTCCTAGAGTGAGATGAGAAATCTCACTTCTGTGAATGCGGGCCAGGCACTCGCTTTGAACACCACAGAAGTGTCTTCTCACACAATAGCAGCTCGAAAAAAGAGACACATAGAAGAGAAACTGATTGCTATCATGAAGACTATCGACCACCTTCCACCCAAAATCAGGATGTACGACCGAAGAACGCAAAGATAGATCGCTGTAAGATTATGAAGCTTTACTCACATTTAGGACACACGGAAGTCTGCCAAGTCGAGGTCAGCTGATGGTAGAATATACAGTAAAAGAATACTATACCTCATATCGGAGTCATATCCAATCATAGCTGAACGGTCACTGCCTTATAGGTCGTATTTAAATACAGAAATAAGTTGGCGACATCATATCGAGTGTAAATTACGCATCCAACTTTTCGGCCCCCATCGCGTAGTGGTGGGGTTGTAAAACGCTTATACCCTAATAGGATGGTCAAGGGGGCACCCGCCTAACATGGTATCATTAAGGCAAATAGCTAAAGGGGACCTGGAAGAGACGAGACGTGGCAGCTCCTCCCAGTTAGCTCGCAGTCCATGGCCATACTATTGAACAAAAATTCCCGCTGGGCCTTCCATGATGAGAGGAGAGGACTCTATCCGATGTGAAAACACTACATAACACCGAAGGACACTGTTTCCTTTGAAAGCTTACTGGAGGTGGCTTGTCTCGTCGTAGGAGTCTCCACGTCTCACTTCTCCTGCCTTTGGAGGGTCCCAACATTCCAAAGTGCCCTGTCCAGCTTTATGGAGGGATAAAAGAAAGCCTGAACTCCTTTGTTTCTCCCCACATTTCATGGTACATACTTAGGAACCACTGTGGATTGCCTGACAACAACCTTCGATTGATTTGACTTCTGTAGGTTTAGCCACTAGTTGGAGGCTCGCGCTGTATTGCTCTCTGTCGTGGTGGGGCGCCAGCTCGTATTTCCGACAGCCTTAATATGGTGGTGACTGAACGAGATAAAGCTCGCAGAAAGCTTCCTATTAGCCGCGGTGGCTGACGTGTCTTTTTTAATTTGAGAAGCGTAGGAAGTTCTAGATCGAAAACGCAACCACAGAAGAAATTCTTTGGCCTATCAGAATGAAGTACGGTCCCCAGTCAAAACAGCCAAGAACTAGTTCTCAAATAAGTATGAGTCTCATGGCTTTGATGAAGCATGGTGAGGCTTGCCGCAATTCACACACATATCTTTACACGATACAGCTAAATCATGTAAAGTTGCAGAGAAGTTCACTCATATTTCGGTTGCTTCAATTTTGTATGTCTACAGGCTCTGTTTGTATGACCGAAGCGCTGTCAGTGGTAACCTCTATGACTGTTATTTACCATACGTTAGACTTTATTTCATTCTTGGTCTACCACCTCTACCCTGATGTATTCTAGAATGTAGCCAAAAAGTTCACCCACATAGACTACTCCTTTAACGAAGTTCATAGTAGTTGCAGGCGAGCTAGTGTCCAAAGAACAGTAATAGTGGCCGTCTGGGCTAGGTCCGCCGTATTCACCTGATGGATCCAATCCAGAGACGTGCAAATTTCTGATGCCTACCGAGAACTACTAAAACTTTATTGAAACCCTCGGACAACCTCTTGATGAGGATCCCCGACGTCGCTTAGACTCCAGTCACCTCGTGCTTCTGCTTTCTGTTAATGGTTTTGCCCCCTCAGCCCGGGGGAAAAACGCGGTTGGACGAGCTATCCCTTGTCGGATCAACTGCCAAATCGGCAGGGGACCATCCATTCCAGTAACTCTTCGGGAGGGAGAGGAATATTTATTTTTATTTTTGCTCTTTTGATTTGGGTGAAAAAGGAGAAGTAGACGTGCGCTCTCTTTTCCCCCCCACAAGAAGGAGCTCCGAAGCCGCAGGGGACAGATTCAGCATGGTCTAATATCGAAAAGGCTAAGGACCCAGCCGTATGTGGAGCTCCACTGGTTGCAGAAATGTCCTCATCTTCCTTCAAGTACCCAGTGGTCCGCTTTCCCAAGAAGGGACTTTCCCAGTAGTAGCCTCTGACTAAGGGGTAGTTCGCACCAAGGAAGTTATTTTTTCCTCCCAGGGAAACCCTGCCCCCTAAGGCTGGAGAATCTTGGGGCCGGCGTTCGACTGATTCTCTTCAATGGGTCTCAAGAGGGCCCTGTGCTCCCTTCGTGAGTGGTTGATTCTCCCAAGGAGGTTTTTGGTCGATTCGGCTGCCCCTGCGAAAGCTAAGGTGGTGCCGCAGAAATTTCTGGCATAGAGGGAGTGAAGAGCAACTGCGGAAGGGAGTAATGGGGAAGGTCCCCCTACCTAGAGATAGGAGAAGGGAAGACGCCTCTCCGCTTGAAGTTTGAGGTGTCCCTGAGAAAGAACATGATGGAGGCACCTTCTTGGTGGAAATGGATATGCCCGAGGTAGGTTACAGAGGTAGTAAAGGGTAAACCCATTTACATATTGTGTTGTTATGGCAACCCTATAATCAATCGAAGGTGCTTTGCCGGATTCTTCGCCCACCCTAACGCCAAAGTTGAGTGATTTCACTAACTGGAATGTAATGATAACTTCTGACTTGAGAAAGCACAAGAAATAATCCCTAAAAAACTTGTAAATAATACACTATATAAAAATCTGCCGCTACTGCCTATCTTGCCTCGGATATTCGGATCATTCAGGAGTTCTAATTCTGGGTGTGTTTAATAATTAGGTTTTCGCCTGTTTGGCAACGCACCTGACCGGAGTTGCACAGTAAACGCTCGCTCCTCGAAGGACGTAGCTTCCAACTGAACAGCCAAAAGGGCAGGTAAGACAGAGTGGATCTCTTACTACGTCGTACTAGTTGTCGACAAGACCTGCAGGCTCGGAAGATCTGACATGTGGCAGACCTTCCGAGCCTTATGTGTCCAAGAACGACCCCAGGGAAATGGTTAATCCATTACACGCAAGGAAAGGGTGAGTTGTTTGGGGCAAAACCGATCTTCCTACTTTTTGTGCCCCAGCACCCAGTGACCGTCAAGCGTGGTATCTTGCGAACAGGGTTGTTAAAGGCCGTTATTCATAGAGGTTCCAAATTCTCTCCTCTGTCACCGCATGAGATAGCTGACCAGGTCCATAAAGCTAGATAGGGGAAGTAAAGAAGGTATTATCTAAGCAAAAAGGGATGCCAAGAAGGACAGGAGGGGGGGGGGAGGAATTATCTTAACAAAAAGGGATACCGAGAAGGACAGGGGGATTACAACATTTCCCTAGGCCCTGTCAAATATTAGAGTAAACTCAGTTAGCCAGGCCTTCCTGATGGGCATTTGGGCGTGGAGGAAGAAATAGAAAGAGATATAAAGATATAGAAAGAGAATATAAGAGAGAGAGAAAGATAGAGAGAAAATAGAAAAAAGATAAAAAAGAGCCTTACTCTCCTCTTTTCTTAAAGCCTTTGAATGCAAAAGCCGCTTTGGGGTCGTGCCTTTCCCGTCGTCAGGAGTAGACGGTATCTTTAAAGCGCCCATTTAGACATTGGGAAAGTGCGAGGTAGCCGAAGCTCTCTTATTGCTACCCTTCTGACCCGGGCAGACTTTATGAGCTTTGGGGGTGTTTTCACCATCAAGCCCTCGTAGTTTTGTCTCTTGTCGGTGTAACGACTTCGTGAAGATACCTGTCCACTTCACTTTCTACGAAGCATCGAGCCCTGGTTTTAGACGAGGGATGGCTCTAACCGTGTTGGCGCCAGCAACACAAAAGGATTCCTAATGGGCACGGGAGTAATTGTGTTCGTAGGCCTAGAAGGGCTAGGAACAGAGGATGCTTTCTTAACCTCGCCCTCGTAGGAGGTACAGTGCCTTCCAAATTGATCACTTGTATTTCCTATCACAACATTTTCGATAACTTTTTCCAGAGAAAATCCAAGGTCTCCAAATTTTATGTACGATAATTTATAGGTATAAACTACGTATGGGAGAATATAACGATTAAAATGTCAGTGGAAAGTATTTGTGCAAATTAAAAATAATCAATATTTAGTATTGATGCCTTTATTATTGATTATGCTTTGGTATCTCCTGCCACAGGAACGAACCAACTGTTGACACTCATGCGTAGTAATCTTGCTTCGTTCATCTTGAAGAATTTCCCAGAGTTCTCGAACTGTTTTCGGATTGCTTACTTTAGACTTTTCCTAGTGTCTTCCCAACATTCTTAATTGGATTTACTTCCGGACTCTCTGCAGGACCGTACATAACAATGATTTGCTACTATTCCAAGAAGGTCTTCACCGACTTAGCTGTGTGACAATGGGCGTTTCCTTCAAGAAAGTGGCAAGTTGGATTTCGAAAGCTCGCAGATAAACAGAGTATGCTATCGCAGCAATTCCTGTACACTTGTGCATTCATTGTGCCCGTAAGTGCACAATTGGCTAGATGCTTTCTATCTGGATCTTTTCCCAGACAATGATACTTCCTCCTTTAAACATCCCATTCGTTTTGATGCGATTGACAAACAATTTTTCGCATTCTCTGTGAGAAACGAACCTCCTAACATCGGATCCGAGCAAATTGAACTTATATTCGTCACTGAAGTGGTCTTGGCTCCATTGCTCATCCGTTCAGGTAAGGTTCTCAGTGTCTAATGCAAGATTAGTCTTTTTATTTTTCGGACTGATCAATGGGTTGACCACGGGTGTGCGAGTTGGAAAATTTCATTCCCTCAGCCGATGAAACACAGTCGACCTGGAGACATTTATAGTCAAAAACTCGCCAATCTCTCCGGGAACTGCTGCAGCCGTCTTGAACCGGCCTTACTTCACAATTTAGGTAATGGATCGGTCTTCCCTTTTTGAGGTCTTCCTCGATCTACCGGTTGATTTACCGGCCTTACATAAACCTATTTTGCCATTGGTTGACAGCATATTATGGACTAAACATTTGGAAGGTTAGACAGTCTCTGCAATGGTTCCAATTGTAAGACCATCTTGGTAGCGCAACTTTACATCAACTCACGGACAGAGAGGTGTGGCAGCTTTTTTTTGGTATGTTATTTGGACGACAGCTGGCAATAAACTGACCTAATGTACATGATATTGAACTGAAGTTAGCTATTATGCTAACAATGCCGGTGCTCTCGGGGAGGGGGGGCAGCCGACTGGCAAGGGAAATAGCCAGTAGAGCCGGAGTACCAGTTCCTAGGAAAAGCTACCAACCCCAAGTCAAAATGGGGCAGGGCCAAACAGGATCCGCATCCCATGTTCCCCATCATACACACAGGTGATCTTTTGCTGCGTTAACTCCCACCTGGAGCGAGCTCTCCCTCACTGCTAACTGTGTATGTTCCTCTTGATAGGGGGCTCCTGCGAAAAAGAATGGCTGATCCCCGCTGACACAACTATAGTTACTTGAGGGCGACATGATGGAAGAGGGCAAAGTAGAAATACCTTCACCCATAGATATAGATCCAGAAGTAGGCGAAACCCCCTCTCCGCTAGGAGAAGCTTTAAGGATCCCTTTATAAAGGATAGAGAAGGGGACAACTACACAAGAGAAAGAGATAAGCCTCGGGTACCACTCGGTTATAAGCTGGTAAGGAGTAAACCTTCTGTTCATTTGTATACATGTATGTTGGAAAGGAAGCCATTTCCAACGGTCGAATGCATACCTCTGGTTTCCTCGTCCTCGACTGGACCTATTGACGACTAGGCCGCGTTGTAGGCGGCTCTCCTTGGACTATGAACGCTATAATATATCCCCTTCTAATGTATCCATGTCTTGACTTAACTTGACTTAATGGCGCATGTCGTAACGAGCATTTTCTCTGCGTCTGTCTGCTGTCATTGGTTATTTCTAGCAGAAATGAAACAGAATTTGAGCGGAGTATACTTGGGCACTTGCCAAAGACTTCCCAAGCGCAGTGCTCTACTAATTTGATCGTGTTTTCCCTCTCCATGAAGAGAGGCGGAGTAGAGCAGACAACCGAAGTATAGGTCTGTTTATACTCACCCTTCCCCTCTCATCTACCTGCTGGCATATATGAGTTCCCCTCACATGGTTATATATATATATATATATATATATATATATATATCCAAATATCTTTGGAGATAAACGGAAATTCCACATAGGAACAGCAAAATAGAACATGATCATTAACACATTATCGGTCTCAGTTTTTAACTAGATTTGGCCTTAATAACTTGACCTGCAATACCCGGTGACTTTGTCCTGGACGCGATGAAAGAGACGGTAGCTCAGTACACTCCACTCCTAATACTTCCCCATGCTATATGGAATTCAGCCCCGCAACAGTTAGGGAATTCAGGATATATCCTTCCTCTAGGCCGGCTTCTGGTAAGAGGACAGAAGTACACCAAGCTGCCAGAACGTCTTTGGATAATAATAGAAAATGTTTGGAGGTGTAACTGTTGTATATAATAAATAAGAATAGGGATAGATGGGTACACATAAGGAGTAAGGTGTGTGATCACCTATTAATATCTAACCCTTTCACTAGGATAGTTATGGTGTACCTGTCCTCTAGGTTTCAGTTGCAACAGTGACGTTACTACATGGCCCACTAGCCAACCCCATGCGGGGCAGATCAATCTCTCTGCCCAGTTTTCTACACAACCTGCAGGTTTATTATTTTTACTAGGTTTATTCTTTTTACTTTAGTCACTTTCCTTACAGATTTCGCCAACATACATTCAAAACCACGTAAAATAAAGAACACAAATAGCTTGCCCAAAATAACTTTATTGAACAAATTTTGGGAGCTTAGGAAGAAAAACAAAGAATGCTCCGCCCTACCTATGTGCAAATATGAGAAGGAAACATACACACACACACACACACACATATATATATATATATGAATGCAATGTCCCGCAGAAAAAATGAAAAGGTGCTTCCAAGTACTTTTGAACTTTATTCAGTTCATTCTCAAGGATAACTACACGAGAAAATAATATAATAAGGGTATATAATATAAGGTAGTAAAAGATAAAGGACCGCCTATAAGACAAGAAATCACTTAAGAGGAAGTAGGAGAGGGATGGGTAAATTCACATTCAGATTTTAGCTATAACAGGTAGCAAGGTCAAACCGAGAGGCAGAAAGAGTCAAGAACAGAGCCAAAAGGGTTAAAACAAATAACGGATAAAGCGATAGTCTAAAGAGGGAGATTATGAGAGACACGAGAAGTAAATTGAAACGAAGGGAAGAGGGACAAGGAGAGAGGAAGAGAAATAAAATAATGTTAATACAAAATCAATGCATAAAAATGAAAATTGCCCACCCCCTCAAAAGAAATTATGAATATAAGTCAAAGCTAATTTCTTTAAGAATGAGTTTTTTCATAACAACACCAATTTCAAAAAGGCCAGGGGAAATGTGGCAGTTATTAAATTGGCTTATACATGAACATTCAATAAGGTTTCTTTTAATTGAGTCCTTTGAGCGAAAAATACATTTTGCTGAATTCCAATTAATTAAGTGGTTATTTTCGGACATATGCAAAAAAAAAACACCACAGTTTAAAGGATTATCATTTTTTTCTCTCATCCAACCATATTCTATTCATATACATGGCGTTATTGTGTGTATATCGTTTTAGGGATGCACATGTCTGTTATTAGTTGCCTATTGTTCTTTTTCCTGGTATTTTTCTGTCGTGTTTATTGTGTTTTTTTCCATTAGTTTGTACTATGTGATGGGCGTTCCCTACGTATCTTTGTACCATATATAAGGTTGTCTTCTCTATTTTCATGTTATTCCTTTCCTCACGTTCCAATTTGTGAGTTTTTTTATTATATATATATATATATATATATATATATATATATATATATATATATATATATATATATATATATAATATATATATATATATATATATATATATATATATATATATATATATATATATATATATATATATATATATATATATATATATATATATATATGAACAAGAAAAGAAAAAATAGATTGCCATAATTAAACTAAAGAATTTAATTTGTAAATTATATAAATGCTCTATCACAATAAATTAAGACACTTAAAAGAGGGTGTTTTATTAAAGTCAGAGAAAGAAGCAAATCAAATTTCTCCACAGTAGAACTACCATTTAAAACCTGACTTTTCTTGCCTTACTCGATATAAAGTCATCAATTAAATCAGCATACGAAATCTGCCTAGAAATTGTATGATTTATACTGATAATGGCAAGACCAGTAAGACGCTCCCGTGGCATAGATGATCTCAGGGAAGATTTGATGAGCTTCATCTTTGAAAACCTCCTCTCAGCTTCAGGAACAGTGACTGGAAGAGTAAGACCAATTCTAAGAGCAGTCCACAAATTTGGATATATTTCAGAGAGCTCCCTTTCATGGATTAATGTCAGCAATTCAAGCAAGGATATGGTCTTTGATGGCAAGTCAGGCAAGTTCTTAAGCTCCAGTGCAAGCTTTTTGCCATCTAATTCAGATTGTCCCTTAAAGTGTAACATATTACTAAGGTTCACGCATTGTTCTGTTAGCTCCTCAAATATGAGATTTTGAAAATGTGTCACCACTCGAAACTTTCCTCGCACAATTTTCAAAGCGGAAAATTTTTAAATTTTTCCTGAATGGATAATGTTGCAGAATCTACCACTGCATTGAAAAATGACACCTCCAGCTTCTTCAAAGCATCAATCAAGGGCTCAACAAATGCTTCATAGGAGATATGCCGCTTTCTGGACCTCATCGGTTTTTGTTTTAACACAGCCTCTACATCCATATGTTCACATATATCTGAGGCTGCCATTTGTGCAGCCACAAAACTTGTTACCCTGTAATTGCAAAGACCTTTATCTGTTTTCTGTAAAGGATTTACTGCAACATCAATGTTCATGCTAGGAGATTGCAACTGCTTGCTCACATGCTGAATTTGGCACAACAGGTCATACCACACCACTGAGCAAATGGCAAAGCGGTACGAACCAACCCTCTCGGCCAGAGATTGAGCCTCTACTTTTACTACTGATTCGTTGGTGTTGTCCCTCACCTCGATCAGTGCATCTCTCACTGCAGCTGCCTCATATCTCAGGGGTTCCACACTCTTGAACTTGCTTTCCCATCTTGTATCAGACCACATCTTCAATGTGATGTCCACATAAATTTTCAAAATGGTCCATCGCTGCGTAGAGGCTGAAAGCAAGTTGTAAAGTATCTGCAAGAAACCAAAGTAATTTGTGGCATCAATTAAATCAGCACACAATACCAAATTCAAAGAGTGAGTTCCACTTCGAACAAACAGAGCTCTGGGGTTAATTTCTAAGAGCCTAGATTGAACACCCGTGTTTTTTCCCTTCATGTTACCTCCGTTTCCGTTTTAGCTCATCCAGTCTCTTCAGAATCAAGAATACTATACCTGTGGACTACGCTGCCTCCAAGAGACCCACGAAATGTTGCTTTATATGGGGTTTCTTCTCCACTGACCTAACTCGAATCACAATTGACAACTGTTTAGTGTGGCTGATATCCCGAGTGCAATCTAAAATTATTGAAAAAAAAACTTGCTGCTCAACAAATCAATGAGTTCGTTTTGTATGTGGTGGCCGAAATAGCTGGTGTAACAGGATATACATTTTGGACATGGTTAATGTGATCTTGCATTATAGGATCAAATTTTGCTATTAGTTCAACTTCTTTCAAAGAAGTGCTATTTGATGGCGAGAATAACTTTTCTGTATGCCCCTTTATTGCCAAATTCCTAACTGCCAAAGAATGCACAATAGCAGTGAGGCGTGTCAGTACCACTCTCCATCTTCACCCCTCAGCCTCCAGAAGTTCCCTCTCCCGCTTGTCAATGGTCTCTCCTTTTCTCATCCTCACTGATAATTCTTTCCATATTTTCATAGAATCGAGATGGTCTGAATTGATTTGAATGCTTCCAGTCCGTTAGTCTCAAACTTGTTAAATTTATTTTCTTCTTGGAAAATAATATGCAACAGAAACAAAAAAGGCTGTTGTTTTTCAAGGAAGAGACCAACTACGAGTAACTTCTGGTTATATTTTCTCAACTAACCAATGACTTCTTGAAGTAATGATGGTGACAACATCTTCCGTCAGTGTTGCTCCTAGGGAATACAAAATCAGATGACACTTGACTTGGTCCTCTGAAACGGGGTTGTGCCCGAATTCTCGCAGTCAGAACTGACGGCCAGTTAGCGGGGTCGGTGGACAGAAACTCATCCTCAGGAGGAAATTCTGCTCCAGGCATCTCTAATTAAAGAAAAACAAGAGAAAAAGTATACACAAATAAGTTAGATAATCATAGGTGTAACTCATGGGATGATGCGGCACTAGTTTTTTTCCGATTTACCAGAGATTTGCTTGTCCTAGGATACCTAGACCAGGATTGGCATTAAAAAACTCGCCTAAATACAAACAAAACCCACTGAAAAGAGAGGGGGGGGGTAATGTAGTGATTTTCATTACTTTTCACCACTGTTATAAGCCTCAATGATACAAAAAACTGTTCTAAAATGCTATAAAATGCTTCGCAGAGATACACACACATAGATGCACACATTTCACATACATATATGTACCAAAAAACTTACCTGAAGAATCTTGCTGGAAAGAAGTAGAAGCAAATGGGTCTTCATCATCACCTGAAGGTTCAAAGACCATTTCCGTAGATGCCTGTTTTGTTGCAGAAGTAGACGGTTTCTCATCCTAGCTAGTGGCAGAGGATGTTCCAAAATATTTCAAAAGTGCTCATGCAGTAAAATTGAATATAACTGACCAATGCATGAATAGTTTAGTACAATTAATTTAAAATGTCATTAAGCATAATTTATTGAACTTTTAGTCTGTAATCTAAAATGTAATATTTTAATCATTCTATTTCAGGACATGATATGAGCTGTAAGTTTTGTTTGAATAAAACCTAAAGAAAAAGGCCTTTTAAATATTTATACGACAAAACAATTTACCATTTTTACCAATTTCCTCTCAATGTTGCGAAAATATCAATACAATTAAACCGGCTCTACATTAAACAATCTGTTAATGATACATCTGTAAGTATAGATCAGTTTTTATTTATTTATTTTATTTTTTATATTATATCATATTAAATTATATTACATTACCAGGCAATGTCTTCGCTACTAAGATTAAAATTTAAAATCTAAAAAAAAGCAGCCATGGTTAAATTTTTATAAATTTTCTAAACTTCGCCAATTATAATAATTTAAAAAAGGAACTCTAAACTAAATTTCCCCCCTTTCAAAATATCACGTTGCTAAAATATAGTTATAGAAGAAGATATATAAAAATATATTTTCTGAACTTCACCATTTGTAATTCTTTGGGGTTTAAAAAAATCCACAAAATTTCGATACTTATATTTATTCCTGAACTTCACCATTTTGGTTTTTGATATTATAAAATAATTATTAGAAATAACTTTGATAAAAAACATAAGTCATAACCAAACTAAGATGAAATTATTATTCAAATACTCATAAAAATCCACTTAAATTATAGAGTTAGTGATGATGATTATACTATAATATTATTTTTTATATATTATTTATTTTTTATAGTAGATTTTAAATTACTCAAAAAGCTCTATCACAAAATAGCACTAGTAATTATAGTGAAAAGTAGATAGATAGCATACCTTCATCCTTTGCTCGTTTCTCCTCTTCTTCTTTCCTCTTCTTTCTAAATTGAGCACCTGATAGCTTTGATCTTTTCTTATACATTTGCGGTTATTTGACACATCCTGATGGAAGATTCGTTTGTTATATATTTATATACTTAACTATTTAACCAAACCTATAAAAATAACATTACATATGTTAAAGTATTAAGCATAAGACTTTATTCCCGTTAGTATAGTAATCTGGAAGCATTGGAGAACAAATAGGCCTACTAAGAAATTTTCCATTGTGCAGGTCTTTTAGGGACAGGTTGGTTTGTAGCAGGGATGGCATTAATTAAATCACTTGATCATCACTAACTCTATAATTTAAGAAAGGGATTTTTTTGAGTATTTGAATAATAATTTCATCTTAGTTTGGTTATGACTTATGTTTTTTATCAAAGTTATTTCTAATAATTCTTTTATAATATCAAAAAACAAAATGGTGACGTTCAGAAATAAATATAAGTATCGAAATTTTGTGAATTTTTTTAAACCCCAAAGAATTACAAATGGTGAAGTTCGGAAAATATATTTTTATATATATTCTATTCTTCTATTCTATAACTATATTTTATCAACGTGATATTTTGAAAGGGAGGAAATTTAGTTTAGAGTTCCTTTTTAAAAATTATTACAATTGGCCAAGTTCAGATAATTTATTAAAATTTAACCTGGCTGCTTTTTTTTAGATTTTAAATTTTAATCTTAGCAGCGAAGTGCAAGCTTCCCCCGTAGGGGATAGTGGCGAAGCCATTGCCTGTTTTTTTTTTAATGAAATAAATCAATGATTTTTTTTCGATTTTCTTTATTCTCTAAAAAAATTCCAAGTGTTAAAAAAAATCAGTTCTTTATTATAAGATTTTCAAACTATTATAATGAAAAACTGAATTCCAAACTGAGCTGATTTTCTATTTTTGTCGTTCAGTGGTAACAAATTATTTTTGTGAAAACGTCATATATATATATATATATATATATATATATATATATATATATATATATATATATATATATATATATATATATATATATATATATATATATATATCAAAGTAGCACGAGAGAATTATGAAAATGAATCCATTAAACCACATTGAAAGAGAAAACGGAATAATTTTTCCTTGCAGTAATATTTTTATTACCTTTTTCGAAAAATCCGTGCAGGGAAGCGATTCGAACCAGGCACACTGAGGCAGCGAGCACCGCTTTGATCACAGTTAAAAGTATGCCGTTAGTGAACTACGCTGCGCAGAGAACCCAAAAATTCTCTGAATAGAATAGCTTTTAAGGAACACTTTCGCCAGTTCGAACGGATTTTTTCGAAAAAAGGTAATAAAAATATTACTGCAAGGAAAAAATATTCCGTTTTCTCTTTCAATGTGGTTTAATGGATATATATATATATATATATATATATATATATATATATATATATATATATATATATATATATATATATATATATATATCTTATGATTTATTCTATTTCAATTAATATCTTTATTCATATTTTTATAGTTTTGGAGGGGCGCTCATGCCGCCTCTTAACAAGTGTCGCCCTGGGTGGCTGCCCATATTGCCCATAGGCAGAACCGCCACTGGCAATGTCAAAATAGGTCTTCACGGGGGATGGGCGGAAGGCACCGGTCACCCAACGGAGACTAGTGTAGGGGGATAGACTCCACGTTTCGCAATTCACGCTCGGCTGCAGATGCGTAGAACTCGCATTTTTAGTCTAGCTTAGAACGAACAGAAGTGGGGGAAAGTAGAAGAGTAACTCTATCAGTACCTCAAGTGCTAAACGCCGCACAAGGAACAATGTCCATGGCGTGGTTACTAGAGCCCCTCTAGCTACGAATCTGGACATCGCAAATGAGTTGTCGGTCAATAACTTTAGCAATGAAACGGAGCGACACCAGCATTTGTGTTGCCAGAATTGCAAGACTTTAGTTATGGCCAAAGAAAACGAACCCATTGGCCTTGGCATCGCGAGAGATTGTGTTCATAACTTGTTGAACTCTAGGCTCCAAATTGGCACGCACTCACAGATATTTAAAGGTCGATTACTAGAGAATAACTAGAACTTCTTCCGGTAGCACAGAGGTGATGCCTTTGATGATGAATTCAAAACGAGTAACTGCAGACTGCTGTCGGAAGTACTCTTCCTGCCTCATTGGATGTGAGATAGTTTCTCCGACGCCTACGTGGAATCAACGATCTTATAGAAACTCGGACAGGAAAATAGGGAGGCTTTCGCTTGCTCCAATATGGAGGGTCTTCATTGTACCAAATCGTCATATAGCATCATATGCCTTCTCCAGATTAAATATCACTGTGGTGAAGTGGTATCCAAAAAAGGAAACCCTCGCAGATAGCCCTTTCATGCCGGAACAGAGCATCATAGGTGGAATGGAGCTCGCCTAAGCCGCACTCTGTAGGAGACAGGAGGTGCTCTCTACTAAACAGAATTAAATTAGACTAACTTTAATTAATTTCTTCATCAACTTGTACGCACAGGAAGTCAGAGAAATTGGGCGGAACTCTTTCAGGATAGTGATCTCTCTCCAAATTGCGAAAAGCAAGCACGATAGCCATTCACCAGGATTCTTGGAGGATATCTTCTCTCTAGAGTCTAGTTCCTGTTAAGCAAGGTTAACAATAAAAAAACATGCTTCAGTCACTTTAGTTCGAAGCATGGCATAAGGGATATTGATCGGACCGAGGGTGATATTTAAGAAGAATTCTCTACTAGAGAATGCGCAGAAAGTGGTCGATAAGGACGCCACAGGGAAGGCGAGGTCAAAGATTACAGTCCTACCCTCTTGAAGGACAGGAGGGAGAGGAGGCTGCGAAAATTTTCTCATTCCTCTTAACACGCTTCAACACCTCTGCAAGAGGGGTCTTCCCGTTGACTTTAGAAATACGAGTATATGAATACCAATAAGAGCGGCGAACTAGCTTCAAAACAAACGGAACATGTCCTTCGCTCGACGAATTTCATCCTAGATGAAATGGTTCGGACGAAAATTGGACTGCATATAGGCATATTGCTTCTCTCTGATTGACGTCTCACACTCAGCCGCCACCAAGGAACCTGGAGACGTGCAAACGGCCAGACGTTCGAGGAATTGTATTCAGGTCCACGGAGAAGAGGATGCCGGAAAAAAAACCCGTTGTATGAGACAGCGAACCGCCACAGAATATTTAGATGGGAAAGTGATAACTCCCATGGAGGCCATCGACCTCCGATTCGGCCGATTCTAACGAAATTTGAACCAAGTATGCAATTATATTATTTCACATTCTATTTCGAATAATATAATTGCCTAGATCCTTTCAAGTTTAGCCCGAGAATTATATTTTTTAGGCAATAACACCATAACTACTCGACCGATTCTAACGAAATTTGAAACCCTTATGTTGTTTTACATTCTCTTTCGAATGATATAATTGCCAAAGCCCTCCCAAAGTTAGCCGGCAATTATTTCAGTAATTATGCCATGCCCTCCCCCCACCCCTCAGGGATTGGAAATCAACCCATTACAAAATTAGCACAGGAGGCCATGGTGGAAAAATCTTATGGGGGGGGGGGGAAGATAAACTTATTATCCCAATTTTTATTTATTTATCAATATTCATCTTGCTTTTCACTTTGTTTCCTCGATGCATTTTCCTCTTCTTGAATGAAATTCCTTATTTCTTTTAAGTTGGCCCTTCAAACGCTTGTCTTCACTTTTTCTTGACTTCCTATTCTTCTTAGTTGGGTTGGTCCTTAATCTTCGTTTTCTTTCTTGATGCATCTTCATTTTCTTCCATTTATCTTGGGGGCTGATTTTTTTTTTTTAGCTTCTTGATTCTTGATGAGTTAGTCATTCAAACGTTTTCTTCCGTTTTCTTTCTTGAGAGATCTTCGTAAAAGTTTTGGGACTTTTGAGTTTCGAACGCGTTACCGTTGGATTTAAACGCCAATAGTCTAGCCTCACGACCGGCTTTAGTCCATCCTGGGTTGGTAAATTTATCGACCATTTATATTATCGAGTTGGAAGGAATTTCTCTGATACATTTTCGCACCCCTACAAACTGTTCTAAAACAAACCAATATACATAATTTCCTCTGAGTTACCATCAAAATTCAATATTAAATATGCTTAATATTCAAATACTTTCATATTTCAGACAAAAATATGCACAGTCATTAAAAAATGTGACATTTTTTTCCCCGGCATTTTTTTGTGATCGGCAGGAAACCCTTCGCAGGGCGCAGCCATCTTGTGACATTTTCTATCTCATAATTTATGAACGTGAGCTGTCTGCGCATGTCCGCACGTGCAGAAACGCAAATTTTAGAAGATTACCATCCGCCTGAGAAGAAATTCGACTTAAAAAACACTTATTGCTTAAAATTTATCCACAAACTTAGGTGAGTAAGACTTTGACATATATCTAACATTAAACGGCCAATATATTTGTTCTAAAGCACGATGGCATGGGCATGGCATGGAGTTCTAGTGCAGAAAACGGTTCTTTTTTATTCGTACCTGTGTCTTTGCCCCATCTGTAAGCACATTGAAGCCATTTTCGATTTTATGTGAGTTATCATCAAGGCTATTGCTGTCTTCATGGTAAACAAATATGGCGTCGTATCTGGGAATTTAAAATCATTTATCTTTTTGACTTTAAATCATTTAGCAGCAATTTTCTGACCTGCAAAATTACAAAATTTGGTGGTTGAAATGAATAGTATCTATTTATTTCAACCACCAAATTTTGTAATTCAATGCCTATTCAGAATAGACATCGGATTGATAAGTTTAGGCAGGGTGTATGGACTTGGAGCTGACAAACTGTCGGTTATGAGGGTATAGAGTTTGCTGTCACCTTATCAACATTCAATAATGGTTGATAGATAGTAAGAAATCAGTAAATCAATTAAGACCCACAAATAACAATAAGGTTAAAAAAATGCATAGAATCTAGAAGTAGAACTACATACAGAGCTAATTTGACATGCATGTTCTACTGTTGATTTTAAATTCAGCTTGCGTATGTATTGGTCATGTCTGAAATCAAGCCCTTTCAAATGATATATGACTCAATGTGTTCCAATGATGTTGAAATTTTCAACTCTGCTAACACTGATCTGACTGAAAAGTATCACGAGACCACTCAAATTTAATGCCAGATATCTCAGCAACCACTTTGTCTTTTCTCGAAATTCTTTTTGTATTAAACTCAATATGTAATCCCTTTGAAATGATATGACTCAATGTGTTCCAATGATGTTGAAATTTTGGTGAACTTTTCTACTATAAAGGACCATGGAAAAAAGTCGTGTTGAAGAAAGCATACACTGAGCAATTCCCTATCAAAGCAGCAGCAAAATATTCCGACCTACAAATTTTGAAACACTTTTGCTCATACGAAAGCCAAAGGTTCTTTGACAATTTGCCTATCATTGATAGAGATGACGATAACAATGATGCTGGAAATGCTTTAAGGTTAGACATAACCCATTTTTTGACGTTTTTTGCAAATTTTGTCAGTTGTCTGTTTTTGTCAACAAATGTATCGTTAATTAATTAATTAATTATTCATCTTCAATATCCCTAAATAATTTTTACGTTTAGTATCTCAAAATCCACAAAGAATAACTTTTAATCAACAGCTGTCAACTACTGTCTTCTTAGCTAATTAGCTGGCAATATCTGGCAGATTTGGTATGAAAATTATCAGTGTTGAATCAGCTTTAACGCTATTCTGAAAGGTCAAGTTCATGAAATAACACCACCTGATTGGTTGAAATATCGCCCCGATTTTGAATTCGAGCTCTTTGAGCCAAGCAAAGGTTGTCTTTCTGAATTGCTTCGACTCTCGTCAACTTCCTGTTTCACAAGTCGCCGATTGCTGCAAATTTTCGTAGTTTTTATCCTCAAGTAGTGCTAGTTCTGTTTTAGGGCTATTGAATGCAAAGTAATGCCTTTTGGACTTGGTAGAAAATAGAAATGCAAAGTCCAGAAAAAGGGTTATGTCTAATCTTAAGGGACTAAATACCGCGTATACTTTTGTAGTCGTTTTCTTTTAATTCTAACTTATATGAGAGTCCTACATATGGACCCTGATTACTGCATTGTGTGTATATATCCATATGTATAATCTGCATTTTTATTTATTTTCTTTTGCAGTTTTACAGCTTAAATAAATATGATTCTGTCTGAATTTTATTGAACTGATGAGCCCGTACAACTCTCCCTTTCAAGCTGGTAACAGCTACATACATATAGGGTTCTTTTTTCTAATATTCTACAGTCATCGCTTGTTTTTGATTTATCTTATTTTTATTTTCTTTCATTTCAGATCAGATCCAGGAAAAGGTCGATTACTTCACGCGCCGTGAGCCTGCGACTGCAGTTAAAGGAAAAGCTTCTCCAGAGTCATTTCCGGAACTTCTAGACGTCCAATTGCAAGCCCAGAGACAAGGAATCCTCTTCCTCTTTAGCAACGTTAACACCGTCCCCGTTTGCGTTACTAATAGCAACTTCAGTAAAGATGATATAAGAGTTATGAACTGATTGGAGCTCACTGATGCAGGGAAACTGCGCGTTACTCACCACACCTTGGGCTGCACCACTAGATTGTCAGTGGCCTTACAGCGAGCGTCAAGATGGAGGCAGAACCAGACGTAAATATCTCGGACCACAACATCTAATCGGGCAGTATAGTTTCTTCTCCTATTTTGTGTCGAAACGTGGACTATTCTGTCACCCTTGCAGGTTTTTCGCTCGCGAAGTAATCCGAGGAAACCAATTGAATAGCCTGGTCAGAACACCCCTAGAGAAGTTCGCTCACCTAACCGGCAAAGATGGCTATTTGTCAGCGCATCTAGCAACCAAATTCCACGAAGACAGTGTCGCGCGCGCAGAAGTGTTCAAAACGATGATGAAGACTGGAGACATAGAGCAGCAGCTGAACACCGCAGAGGCCAAGCAGTGTAACAAAAACCGAGATGCTCTGCAGCGGATACTCTTTTCTATAGAGTTTCTGGGTGATTAAGTCTACCGCTTCGGGGTAATCGCGATTCAGGAACCCTGTTGCTCCCTACCGCAGGAACCGGCGCCGGTATAGATGACGGACAAGTCAATGTGAGAGCGACTCTATAGCTGATAGTGGTTTCCAACGATAAAGTGTTACGGGAACATTTAACGACCACGAGTAGGAATGCCACATACATTTCCCCCAAGCCCAGAATATACTGATATTAGCCATTGGAACAGTGGTTCAAAAATAAATCATTAAAGAAACAAAATAAGCCAGATTCTTCTCTCTTCTGGCGGACGAAAACACAGATGTCTCGAGAAAATAACAGTTAACAGTATGTTTACGGTACATCCGAGAAGGCCAAATATGTGAGTGGTTTCTCGGTTTTGCTGAGGTCCCTGATCTGACTGGTGCAGGGTTGGCTAAGCAACTGTTACAGATTCTGAAAGATTCTGGAGTTGACATTAGAAATATGGTTGGACAGGGGTACAACGGAGCCGCGGCTATGTCGGAGAGCAAAAATGGTGTGCAAAAGTACGTGCATGAAGAATAACCGTCAGTCAGCTGCACTTGTTGTGTGTCCCATTCGCTAATCTATGTTTGCTAAAGGTGGCCGAGGTACCAGATATTAGAAAAACAGTGACGTTGATGCACGAGATTGGGCTTTTTTTCTGTGGCTCAGATAAAAGATTGCTCAATCTTGAAGAAGCTATCAAGGAAGAGTGTAATGAAGCCGCCCATTCGCGTCTGAAACTCCACTGCACCACTAGATGGGTGGAGCGCCAGGAAGCAGTTCGCAGATTCAAAGAACTACTACCCGCCATTAAAGTGTCGCTACACAAAATTAGCCTATGGTCACGCGCAGATTGCGCCGGTATGGCGCTAATATTCTCTTCCGCCATAGACAATGGTGGATTCTTGGTTGCCCTAGAGGTACTTGTATCGGTTCTGGATTTCACCAAGCCACTTTCCGTTAAGCTTCAGGCCGAAGCCCAGGACATCCATAACGCGGTGGACAAGGTCCAGGACTGTGAGAAGGTCCTGAGACAAATGCGATTAGACGAACAAATCTTCAGGGACATTTTAATGCGCGCTCAAAAAATATTTGGTGAAGAAATCCGCATGCCAAGAACGACTGACAGGCAGACGTAGAGGTTCAATCATCCGGCCGAGCCACCAGAAGTTTACTACAGACGTTCTATTTTCCTCCCGTACATCGACGTCTGTATAAGCCAACTAAATAAGCGATTTATATCGCACAGTGCGAAAGCATATGTGCTCAGTATGGTACTACTGGCATACTGTCAGGATTCCGACGATTCTAGTGCTCTCATGGAAGCCGCTCAGTTGTACCACCAATTCCTTCCAGGACAACCAGAGTGCCTGAAGGCTGAATTACTGCGCTGAAAGGCGTACTGGGCGTGACAGGCGACCACGACATGTATACTACCAAAATGAGTCGTGGATACAGTGACGGTTACGGCGACTCTCGGTACTTATCCCATGGTAGAAACCCTTTTGCGAATTTTCGCAACCTTGCCGGTGACCACTGCGATAGGTGAACGTTCATTTAGTGATCTGAAATTGATAAAATCTTACCTACGGTCCACCATGCATGAAAAACGACTGAATGGCCTATCCCATCTGAACATCAACAAGAACATTCCACTAGTTCATAGTGACATTATTGATGAATTCAGCCGAACCAACCGTCGACAGGTTTTCAAGTGATACAATAAAAGTGTGAAAAAACACCGCTCACCTAGGGTGAAATTAATTGACCGCAAAGAAACTGACCCTAGATAAGATGTCATCAATTTCAGATATATTATATTTCATATATACGAGTATTTGGGTAACTAAAATGATACTAAAATCATCCCAACTCCAGAAGGCCTCGCATAAGCTTTGCTTCATTCCTTATCCCTTCAACAAACATATTATGTTTAAATATACATTACTATTAAGTGATTTCTAGATGCAGTCCCCGAATAGTGCTGCACGATCTATCTCACTAGATTTTAATGGTTTGAAAGCATTTTTGCAATCTGTGCTTTGTTGTAGTTCATGAAAAAGCTTAGTTTGTTGATTAAAAACTATATTTCATTTTATAGACTTACCTATATACGATGTTATCAATTGTTAACGAATGTTCATAGGGTTTTGTGCTTGTATGTATAGTATTTCCTGATTAATTTTATCATTTATCTGTGAAATTTCATTAAAAAATATTTCAGTATATGATTTTGATTCGAAAATACCTCCAGATCGCTGCTTTGGTAATCTAGTTTTAAAAAAAATTCCGGAGGGAGAACCCTCGGACCCTCCTCTAGTCACGCGCTCGCCTGTCCAGTGGCTTGGCCAATATCCTTGCCCACTTCTACGCCTCCAATTGAAAAAGAAACGAAATTGATGATATGAGTGATTTAAATGTAATGATGTGTCATTATGCAGCCTAAAAAATAAGGATTGCCATTCTGATGTGTGAAAATGTTGCTTGGGACTTTGTCAAATTTAGGATGGATGTTGGCTTCTTTTGATGGTAGGGATACGTTCTGAGATATCCCCAGATGCGAGGAAAACGACACCAAATTTCAAAGTTTTCCCAGAAGAGGCTCCCCCGGACTCTCAGCCACAGGCTCCGCGATTCACATCTCCCCCCCCCCCTCAACGGAATCCTAGCTACGCCACTGACTCGGGCGATTCTCTTTTGAATTATATAATTGTCAAGGTTCTCCCAAGGTTAGTCCGGGAATTATTGAAACTTTTGAAGATCGTAAGGTCATAAATCAGAATTAGTGAGAGCACCCGACTCTGGTCAGCAGACCTTGTTTTATCATATATTCGACATTGACCGCTTCCTGTTCCGTCACCTATCTCCATACTTCTTTGCATCCAGTCAATTGATGGGTTCCTGGTGTTAATCTCATATAATATTTTAGATCACAGTACAGATCCTTTATGTATTCTGCCCATCTATATGTTGAGATGAACCTGTACGCAGATTTCGGGATAAAAGCTCTATCTGCATCGATTAGCCGGTTGTTAAGGTCATCGAGTGCCTCGCAAATCTCTTCAAGAATTGCCTCATCTAAAGTGGAAAAACGATAGCCCTCGAGAAGTTGTGTATACCGTGCCCAGTCCGCCCTTTTATAGTTTTTTTTTACTGCAGGGACTTGTATAGGGTTCCTATTGATAGTGAGTAGGATCCCTATATGGTCACTACATGGTACCTGGACTGGTTCTATGTAGTATTTGAACGGTAATTGATGATTAGCCAGTCAAAGTCTGGTTTTGTGGCACCCCATGCTCTAACATAGGTGGGGAAGTTGGAGCCAATTTGCTTGACATGTTTCTTGTCTAGCAAAATATCAAGGCTCCTTCCAATTCTATTGAATGATCTATAACCGGACTCCTGACACGTAGAATTTAGGCCTCCTATTAGAATTGTAGGGGTCCTTATGCCAAATAGGCCAGTCAGAGACTGCAAGGCTAAAATGTCTCTCCTTGGCGGCTGGTACCAAATGGCTATGACTATCTTTCCTATGTCAAGTTAGACCTCTGTCGGGAGCTAAGATTCTTCAAGGTGTTTGATTTGCGTGTAATTTTTCCTTTTTTCGATCTCAATAGCGGCACCGTCGTGTCGCTTGTGCGAGTAGTTTGTGATCAACACGTCGTACCTACAAATTTGCATTTGTTCATAATGCGTGCTCCGAAGTCATAACTCACCATTATGACGTCAACAGGCTCATAATGAGTTATGACGTCGAAAACTTATTCACAAATATTCCGCTGAATGATGCAATCGAGATTTGTACAAACTCTCTTTTTAATTCTTGTCAAAAAGTAATAGGTATTGCAAAAAAACTATTTAAGTCATTTTTGGAATTGGCTGTCTTAAATTCGTATTTTATATTTAATAAAGAATTTTACGTTCAAAAAGAAGGAGTGGAGATGGGTCTACCACTTGGGCCAACTTTCGCGAACATCTTTTTATGCCATTATGAATAACTTTGGCTGAATAACTGTCCCATTGAATATAAACCTGTCTATTATAGACGTTATGTTAATGATACATTTGCATTAATGAAATTACGACAACAGGCGGAAAAATTCCTTAAATACTTGAATTCTAGTCATAAAAATATAAATTATACAATGGAGATCGAGAAAAATAGTGACTTCAATTTTTGGATATAAATATTTAACGTTCAGGAACAGAGTATGAAACTTCAGTCTATAGGAAACTTACATTTACAGGTTTAGGCACCAGTTTCTTTAGTTTCTTTGTAGAAAACCTTAAGTTATCCTCGATAAAAACTCTTATTTATCGAGCCTACAATACATGTTCTTCATATAGACTACTGCATTTAGAATTCTCTTTTTGAAAAACTTTCTTTAAAAATAATGGCTACCCTGACTCATTAGTGGAAAAACACATTAAAAAGTTTCTTAATGCTCTATATAAAAAAATCCAAGAGAAAATACTGTAGAGAAAGGGCAAAAGTGATTATAACAACTATTGCACAGTAAATGAAAACAATAAATCGTCGTGTTATTCCAGACTGTTGTAGCACCTGGGAATATCGATGTGTCGATTGATGCAAGTTTTATTGGAGAACCATTCTTCGAGGAACTCTTTTCTCTTCTTGCATATGGATCGTCCGAATATTCCCCCCCCCCCCCTGCCTTCATGTGGTGGTGTTGGTATTTCTGATGTAAGGAGATTGCGAAGAGTGGGTAATTCCTCCGAATTGCTCTCTGATGTTCCTTTATCCTTGTTCGTAGTTGTTTTCCCGTCTGTCCTATGTATATCGCCGGGCAATCGTGGCATTCAATTCCGTACACAACCCCAGCTTGTTCTTCAACGGTTTGTTAGTCTTTCACCTTTGTCAGTTTCTGGCGTATTGGATTCGTCGTGGGTTTGTGTGTTACGTCGATGTTGTATGGACGGAGGAGGCTTGTTGTTATTTCTGATCTCCATTGTATATATGGGAGTGTGATTCTTTTGCATTCTGTTCCATCGTCGTTTATATATCTCGGTCTCTGTGTTGATTTAATAAATCGATCAGGGTAGGTAGTTGTCGGCGCGGAATATTTTTCTGAGATGTTCCTCTTCTTGTTTCCGTAGCTGCTGGGTAATGCAGTGTGTTCAGGCACTTTTATACAAAGTGTCGACCGTGCTTTTTTTTGTGTGGGAGGGGGTGAACACTGGTAAAGTACAAAACACGGTCTCTGTGAGTCTTCTTTCTGTATACCGTTGTGTGCTGAATCCCATCGTTAGAGCGCATCACCAGAACATCCAAGAATGGCAGTTTAGCGTTGTGCTCTAACTCGATAGTGAACTGTATTTCAGGAAAGATGCTGTTGATGTGGTTAGGGAAATTCATTGCTTCTTCTTTAAGAATAATAACAAAGTGTCATCGACGTACCTTAGCCATAGTTTTGGTGTGAGAGGGATGGTGAGAGCGAGTCTTTCAAACCTCTGCATTACGAGTTCTGCCACGATGACCGAAATCGGAGATCCCCATCGGTGTGTCTTTCTTTTGGTGGTAGGTGATATTATTGTATATGAAAACCGTCAAATCTGGACAGAAGTCAAGGAGGCGTAGGTATTCGTCTTTATTGAGTCTTTTGTCTTGGAAGAACCTCTGCTACTCTTCCATGACAATTGAGATCGTCTCTCTCGCGGGGTCCAAGGGTATGGATGTGAACAGAGAAGTTACATGAAATGAGAGCAGGATTTCTTCCTCATTTAGTGTTATCCCCTTAATCCTGCTGAGGAAGTCAACAACGTTTTTTAATCTGTGTGTGGAGGTTAGGGTCAGGGGTATGAGTTCTTGTACCAGCGACTTGGATAGGGCATATGTGGGTGCCCCCCTAAATGAAACGATGGGTCTCAAGGGGATGTTTTCTTTATGGATTTTTAGAAGTCCATTAAAGCGTGGTAGTGTTGAGCCTTGTGGTTTGGACTTTT
Organism: Ceratothoa steindachneri; assembly: GCA_963969495.1. NCBI lineage: Eukaryota > Metazoa > Arthropoda > Malacostraca > Isopoda > Cymothoidae > Ceratothoa > Ceratothoa steindachneri. The sequence goes on from OZ018317.1 coordinate 210,020,937, forward strand.
GGTATTGCTCCTCTGTTAGCAGTTTCTTACCGTGGAAGTTGTTAAGGTGTTTCGTAAGCTGTCCTTCGGTTCGTGATGTGGGATCAGATATAAGAGGTTGGTACGTGTCTGCGTTGTCATGATGGTAAACCCGTTTGTCAGCCTTAATGATTACAATACCTTAGTCTGTTTGGAGGTTGCGAAGAGCACATTGCTCAGAATAAGAGAGGGGACTCATGGTTGGTGTTTGTAGTGAGCCGGTAATTCTCTCTCTAATTGTGTTCTTCGTTTCCTCGTTGTCGTTAATGTGCGCCAGGGTGGCTACTTCACCAGCCACATACCGGCTATAAATCATATGTCCTTTTCCAACCTAAACCATTCCTAGTTTCGATTTTTCTCCGCTCAATACTTCTCTGAAGAAGGACCCTAGTTTGGGTCGGAAAGCTCAAAAATAAACCCTCAAAGCCTATTCGTGTATATCACATATCACTTCCTTTAACATGTTTCCTGAACTACAAGTTTTTCGTCATATATATATATATATATATATATATATATATATATATATATATATATATATATATATATATATATATATATATATATATATATATGAATGCAATAGCCCGCAGGAAAAAATGAAAAGGTGTTTCCAAGTACTTTCGAACTTTATTAAGTTCCTTATCAAGGATAACTACAAGAAATAATATTATATTAGAGGAAAATATACGAAAGAATAGTATGAAAGACCACCTCAAAAACAAGAAATCACCAATGAGGAAGACGAAAGGGGGAAGGTAAAGAAACACATTAAGAATTACAAGAAGCAGGTAGTAAGGTCAAACTAAGCCGACGGAAAGGGTAACAGATTAAAATAAATTGAGATAGCCTAACGAGGGACATTATAAGACACGATGAGCAAAAGGAGGGAAAATACAATGTACATTGGCTTAGTTTGACCTTACTACCTGCTTCTTGTAATTCTTAATGTGTTTCTTTACCTTCCCCCTTTCGTCTTCCTCATTGGTGATTTCTTGTTTTTGAGGCGGTCTTTCATACTATTATTTCGTATATATACCTCTAATATAATATTATTTTTTGTAGTGCCTTTACTGCTACATAGTGATTGGCCCCTAGGGCTATTCTTGCCTTTTTGTTTTGGATCTTTTCCATTCTCTCCAATTCTGCCTTTGTCACTTTACAGACTTCATACCCATACAAGCTTCTTGGGACTGCTATCCCTTTCCACAATTCTCTTATCATTGTATACTTATTTGGTTGTTTAGTCGCCATGTTCCTCAGCATGCCAGTCATTTTGAGTATATTTACCTAATGCTTCTCAAATATATCCTCCTGATTACAGACTGTCATACCCAAGTATCTAGAAAGGGGGGAAAGGGGGAAAATACAATGTACATTGTATTCCCCCCCCGCCCGTTTGCTCATTGTGTCTTATAATCTTCCTCGTTAGGCTATCTCCATTCTTTTTGAATCTGTTAACCTTTCCGTTGGCTTAGTTTGACCTTACTACCTGCTTCTTGTAATTCTTAATGTGTTTCTTTACCTTTCCCCTTTCGTCTTCCTCATTGGTGATTTCTTGTTTTTGAGGCGGTCTTTCATACTATTCTTTCGTATATATACCTCTAATATAATATTATTTCTTGTAGTTATCCTTGATAAGGAACTTAATAAAGTTCGAAAGTACTTGGAAACATCTTTTCATTTTTTCCTGCGGGCTATTGCATTCATTTGCTACCCTCACGTGATACTTTGTGAGTTTTTCATTTCATATATATATATATATATATATATATATATATATATATATATATATATATATATATATATATATATATATATATATATATATATATATTTAAAAACAATTATTTTTTTAATGTAATAATGTTTTTTCTTGAGATTTTTTTTAAAAATGGGATTGAGGAGGTATTAGGCTATTGCAATTGCATCATATCGTATTAAATATTATTTTTAAGGTAACTTCAAAATGGAGGCTGCGCCCCCCCTCCCCCCCACACAATAAACTCTTAATATTCCTAATTCGATTGCTAAATGTCGTTAGGCCTCTAGTTTTTCCACCGCGTTCCTTGATTCCAGACCTATGATTATAGATACTTGGGTAAGACAGTTTGTAATCAGAAGGATATATTTGAGAAGCATTAGGTAAATATACTCAAAATGACTGGCATGCTGAGGAACATGGCGACTAAACAACCAAATAAGTATACAATGATAAGAGAATTGTGGAAAGGGATAGCAGTCCCAAGAAGCTTGTATGGGTATGAAGTCTGTAAAGTGACAAAGGCAGAATTGGAGAGAATGGAAAAGATCCAAAACAAAGTGGCAAGAATAGCCCTAGGGGCCAATCACTATGTAGCAGTAGAGGCACTGGCATGAGAAATGGTCTGGAGTAGGTATGAAGAGAGGATGGCAAGGATGAACGCAAAGTATAAGTTGAGACTGCACAGGATGTGAATAGAACCTGGGCAGGCTATGTGTATGCTGCCTACAATAAGACTAAGTGGCGCAAAGAGGTAATGAGAGTGGATACGAAGTATGAATGAAAAGCAATCTATATAGAAGACTGAGCAAAAGGAAAGATGAAGCAAAAAATATTAACTGCAGGAGAACGTTCCTAATGCAGTGTGTGAGCCACAGTCTCGAGAGGGGGAAATTGAAAGAAGAATTGGAGACTCAATCTATAGAGAGAGAAGGTCAGGTCCAGGAAAGATAGAAGGCCGGAAAGAAAGCAGAGACGAATGCTATTTGCTGAGGAAATTGTTTTGGGCAATCGTGGCTGCGCGACGGCCACGCGTGCGTACTTGGCCAGTAACACGTCCACTGCGGCTCAAAACATTGAGACATGAGGTTTCGGCAAGGCCAGTTGCATCGGACCGCCCGGTTCTAGGTCTATCAAGGCACGCCTTTGTCGTGCCTGCTCGGTGGGCGCTGCCCCCCTCTGCACGAGCCGGACATAGAAATCTTATATGGCTCATGTCTGCTTGGCCTGCCGTTGGGGTCTTGCTATTAGTTGAGTTTACTTTGGAACCTCATTCATGACCTTACCGCCTTGGGTGACCCTGCCAGGAGTTTAAAACTCTCGACGGCATTGCTTGTGGAATCATTGGCACCCAAGCCCTTCCGCCACTTGAGACTTTAGTAAAGGTTCAATGAATAAGTGATTCATATGACCCATATCTTAGATCTCAGGAACTTTTTTAATAGCATCCTGAAGGTCGAAAAATAAAGACGAACTTTTTTGAAGGGGTTGAATAAACACATCTAGCGCTAAAAGCTCCTATAAGGAGCATAACGAGTATATCTACGATATACACTATATAGCACTTGTGTATTTTTAATTAAAAAATATGTACATATTTATAACAAAGCGCCCACAAAATGTGAGGGTGGGCATAATCTCCAAATTAAAACACACACACACACACACACACACACACACACATATATATATATATATATATATATATATATATATATATATATATATATATATATATATATATATATATAGGCGTGCGTAATCGCGATAACGATATCGGGCTATCGTTTATTCGATATTTTTCCGCGTTATCGATTCATCGGTATCGCCTACACCTTTGGTTCCAAATTAGCGATAATCGATAATTTCAGTTTTTGGTTCCAGTTTAGCACAGGGGCGAGCCGCGCGTGCCTTGGAGGCAGAAATTGGTAGGTCCGAGCTGGAAGAAGTATCCTCAAAACCTATGAGGAGATGAAGGGGAACCTCCCCAGGAAAGAAACAGTATTCAAATATTATTGTATTATAAAATAACGCTATATATAGTTAATAATCAATATTGTATTCTAATTTTGGAATTATCGATTTATCGGTTATCACCTTATCGGGCGATAAATTTATCGCCAGTTATCGATTATCGGTTATTGCCGATAACGTTATCTTTATCGGTTATCGTGATACATTTTTTTCGTTATCGCGCCTACTTATATATATATATATATATATATATATATATATATATATATATATATATATATATATATATATATATATATATTAAATATTATATTATATCCTCCGTTGTAGCATTCAAGCCTTTCAATTTTGGTTTTGCCTACTTGTGAGCTACTTGTTTGCTTCATTTTTTATTATCCCTATTCTTTTATATGTTATCTTTTTTCTTAAGCTTTGGTACTTCGCCTCTTTTTTTCTAACGTTTTTTTTTTTGTAACGAATTTTAGTTAGGCTCTTGCCTCTTTTTATTTTCGTAATTTCGGTTGTTTCTAGTTCGGTATCTTCTAGTTTTTTTCTTTGTGGTCAATTTTGGGGTAATTTTCAAGGAGAGGGCGAACGATATTTTAGCCATTTTGGGGGGCTAGATTTTAGCCTTGGCGTAGGGCTTGCCTATTTAAAGGGCACACATTTTAGCACCTCGTAAAAAAATAAAATAAATTAAAGTGCTCAGCAAGCAACAGTCAAGAACCTTAAGCCAATGTAAGGCCCCTTCTAATAAGAAGACAACAACTTGGCTGTAGATATCTATCTTCTCCGTTTCCTTTCAATTGAAAATCACATAAGATCCATTTTCTCAAAATCATATAGTTATATTTTCTACTCCACAATACCCTTCCCCTTACCTCTTATTGAGAGATACAAGGAACTATTGAACTTATCAAGCCTTCCTTAAATGGAGATCCCCCCCTACCTTCCCTATAAGTTATACGAATTATCACCATCAAATATCACTTTCCATCTCAAGCTAACCCAATATCTTATAAACTCAACACCCTCCTGTATGTATAACCAACTTTTCTCTGAATTAATAGAGGTTATTGTGTAGAGTATGGCCAGATCCGAGTCCTAGCTTATTGGGTTATTTTTCCTAGCTACTTTTCCTGGTAAACATAGGGTAAATATGTAGATTATTGGCACGAACGATGGGACGTACTATTTCGTCTGTGTTCTAAAATGTTTCACGTTTTTGGAGTACATTTAAGTTAACGGCTCGTGTGGGGTCTGGGGGGCACAGCCCCCTAGTATATAATCCTAATTGTTTATAGAATAATAATTCAAAAAGGACTCAAACGCGCATGAATATTCCGACACGAGTGAACAATAATATTTACACACAATTTTTTTTTCCGGCTGGGCCGCTAATCTACATATTTACCAAACATAGATTGGTGGCTCGGTCGAAAAGGTGGATTTTTGTTTGTTTATATTTCATTCACCCTTGCCTGAATATTCATGACGAAACTAACCAAATGAAAAACGCTCTACTGGGGGGGGTAATCCCCCCAATTGATTGAAACTCAGGATCATCAACAGGAACTGGGAGCAGAATGTTGAGCAGACCCCAAAATGTACACCATCTAGAGAACCAATCAATGGAAACAACACCAAGGCAAGTAACAAAAACTCCAAGCCCCTTTCAACTGACCCCAACCCCTTGGAGATGGAGCCTGATTTCCCCCCTCCAAGAGGCCCAAGCACAGGCAGCCTCCCTAGGAGTGAGACTGTTAGATGTCCTTAAGTGTCTGTACACAAATCTGGACGGGGTTACAACTGTCCAGAAAAGTGATCAACTGGCTGTGGTAATGCATAAGGAGAAACCCCATATAATTTTTGTTATTGAAACTAAGTTAACTCACAAGACGCATCCACCCACTACTTTGATTGTGACTCCTACACTGTACATAGGAAAGATAGGGAAACTGGCCAGGGTTGCGGTGTAGCAATTCTCACAAGGAAAGATTTAGTTGCGACAGAGTGTACAAGTGATACTTGGAAAAACATTGAAACTATTGCATCAATAGTTGAAATAGGAGGGAACAAAATCCTCCTAGGGTGTAGCTACAGACCACCCAAGTCACCTAGGGAGTACAATGAGAGTATTGGTCGGTCATTGGTCAAAATGACCAACTCTAATGTGAAGCAAGTCCTCATATGTGGGGATTTTAATTTTAAGGAAATTGATTGGGGGAACCACTTTGTCCATGGTAGCGAAGAGAGCGAGCAAGCAAAATTTGACAAGGCTAGTCAGGACACTCTCCTCCACCAACACATGGTGGAATTCACCTGTTCACGAGGAAGTGACACCCCTTCCCTACTGGATCTCTTATTTACCAAAGAAGAAAATGATCTAGTTAACCTCCAGTACAAAGCTCCCATCGGGAGCAGTGACCACTGTATGCTTGGGTTCAACTTCATTGTGGAGGGCACACCACACTATCTTCCTGCCCCCTCTAAGCGGTGCTACTACACAGGAGACTATGCAAAAGCAAGCAACATCTTCAGCAATATCGATTGGAACACTGAGTTTGAAGGCAGTAACACCCAAGGGATGTGGGACACCTTCCTGGGGCACCACATCACATCAGTAAGAGAATGCATCCCTCTTCAAGCGTAAGCCCAAATGGATAACACAGACTGCCCTGAACAAAATAAAATCGAAAGAGGAAGCATGGCTGAATTATAGGAGTAGGAAAACCAGAGGCAGGTACCATAAATACTGCAGGGCTAGAAACAAAGCCACACAGGCTGTGAGAGCAGCCAAATACCACTTTGAGGAAAAACTCCAGCAAAGTGAAATCTAACTCTCGCACCATCTTCTCGTATGCTCGCAGCAAGACCAGAGTCAAGGATGAGGTACTGTGTGTCCACAGACCAAATGGATCTCCCACAAGCTGCACCAGAGAAACCTGTGAGGTCCTGAACAAAGCTTTCCAAGCAGTATTTGTGAAAGAGGGTACGCTCCAGGTACTGGAGATCAGGAACACCTTCCAGGGGAAGAGATTGAGCAATTTCAATTTTAGTAGTGAGGATGTCCAGACCATCATGGAGAATCTCAAAGAAGACTCATCATCGGGACCAGACAGAATACACCCCAAGGTCCTAAGAAAATGTGCGGGAACCCTGGCATACAGATCCTCGCTTAGCACAGGAGAACTCCCAAGGGACTGGAAAAGGGCTAGCGTGTTACCCATCTTCAAGAGTGGGGACAAGAGCAACCCATTAAACTACCGTCCAGTAAGTCTAACCTCAGTCCCATGCAAAATCCTGGAGAAACTCATAAGACTCAAGTTAATGGACCACCTTGAAGTTAACGACTTGCTGAGTATCAACCAGCACGGTTTTAGATCCGGAAGATCATGTATGACTCAGCTTCTCAAATATCTGGAGATGGAAAATGCCACCGATGAGAAAGATAATGTCGATGTTGTCTACCTCGATTGCAAAAAAGCCTTTAACACAGTCCCCCCACCGCCGCTTACTTGTCAAACTGATGTCATTAGGAGTGGGCGGTGAGGTATCTCGGTGGATACAAAGCTTCCTATCTAGTAGGAGTCAAAGGGTAAGTGTAAGAGGAACTCATTCAGAATGGCTGGATGTCTGGAGTGGAGTCCCCCAAGGCAGCATCCTTGGACTAGTTCTCTTCCTAGTGTTCATAAATGACCTACTGGCCTCCACTGATTCAAGTGGGAAACTCTGCAGATGATGCCAAAATCTACCGTCGCTTAAAGTCCCCAGTGGATGGTGAGATTTGGCAAGCAGACATCAACAAGCTGCTAGAGTGGAGCCAGAAATGGCTAATGCAGTTCAACAGCAGTAAATGTAAGGTCATTCACATCGGGAAGAATAAACCAGGGTATGAGTACTACATTGGGGACACTCCACTGAAGAATCTGAGGCAGAAAAGGACCTAAAGCCCTCTATGCAGGTCGCAAAGGCGGCTGCTAGGGCAAATTCTATCATGGAACTCCTACAAAAAACTTACACGTGTATGGATGCTCAAATGTTCCTTCTCTTGTATAAGGCACTGATAAGGCTATGGCTCGAGTATTGCATCCAGGTCTGGTCACCATACTCCAAGAGGGACATGAAGAAGCTGGAGAAGGTCCAGCGGCGAGCTACCAAACTTGTCCCTGAACTGGCAGACTTGCCCTATGAGGAGAGGTTGGCCCACCTAGGACTTTCCACACTGGAGAAACGGAGGGTCCAAGGTGACATGATTGAGGCATTCAAAATACTTTAGGGTGTGGTCAAGGTGGGGGATGGGAGCTTTCTCCAACTTGCTCCAAGAGGTGATCACCCAGAGACCAGAGGTCACAGCTTGAAGTTGAAGAAGCTACGGTACAGGACCACCAAGAGAAATAAATTCTTCAATACGAGGATTACAGACAAGTGGAATAGTCTCACTGAGTATATAGTTAGTAGCCTTAGTGTTAACACCTTTAAAAATAAGTATGACCAGTACGAGACTCAAAACCAGAGAAGAGGCACTTTATAACATAACATAATTTCATGAATGACGAAAGCCACAAGGGCCTATCAAAGGTCATCCACATCCGTCAAAACCAACCCACAAAAAGCACCAGCACTGACTCCCTTGCCTCTTAATTTTCACTAAGGTAAGCATTGTAGGGTGGGCCCCCCATTGTGTTTATCCCCACACAAAAATGTGAAACATATTGGAACACAGACAAAATAGTTTACGTCCCATCATTCGATCCACCAATCTACATATTTACCCTTTTTCTGAGCTGAAGTTTATGGCAATTTTGATTATATACTGGGGGCCTGTGCCCCCATCACCCCCCCCAATGATTGAAATCTCAGGATCATCGTAGGCCCATCGCCCCAACGAGCCATCCCCAATAACCAGCTGAACCTCAAAATAAGCTAGAATCGCATCCGCCCATACACATAACATTTACCTTAATAGAATCCTTTCTGCAACCCATCACCTTAATTTACACTGATGAGTTTAAAGACTTTGATGGAAACACAAGCTCAGGATCCTGTTTAACACAATGGATTACTTATATGAAAACCTCACAACAGCTCAGTTTTTACAGCAGAATTATATGCTATATATCATGGAGCAATCCGAGCTGCAGAGCAAGACCAAGAAAACTGCTATTTGGGTAAATATGTAGATTGGCGGTTCAAACAATGGGACCTAAACTATTTTGTCTGTGTTCCTATATGTTTCATGTTTTTGGAGTAAATTTAAGGGGACGGCTCGTGTGGGGGTAATCACAATTGGAGACCACCCTATGATGATCTGGAGTTTCAATCAATGGGGGGTCTGGGGGGCATATCCCCCCAGTATAGTGTTTATCATTTGGTTAGTTTGGGGCATTTTTATAACAGAAATGGCGCTGGGTATATTTCAAATAGGACTCAAACACCCATGAATATTCAGGCAGGGGTGAATGAAATATAAACAAACAAAAATCCACCTTTTACCACTATTTGTTCCGATTCCCTGTCATCCATCTTAGCAATTTAATCAAATGGTGATCACTTTTTTAGTTAGATGAATATACAAAATTATAACTGAAATCCCATATGCCAAATCTTTCTTCATCTAGATCCCAGGACACAAGGATATCCCAGGCAATGAATACGCAGACAAGATTGCCAAATCAGCCAATCTATTTGGGCATCTTTTAAATATTCCTAAATCTAAGAATGAAATCTTACGATCCCTGATGCAACATTTTCAAGCAAAATGGTCACAACACCTTAGAAATGTCTCCCCAACTTACTGGCAAATAATCAAAAAGCTTTCCACTGACATTCCCCATCTGGAAAACCGCAAAGAAGAAGCCATCCTCACCCGATTGAGACTTAATGTTAGCTTAATCTCTCACAAACAAATCTTTACAGGGTGACCCTCCTCCAATCTGTCATGATTGTAACAAAAATATGACTACCCCATCTAATTTTTGAGTGCACAAAACTCAGCAGGGCAAGAACCTCTCTCACATGTCATGCCAACAAAAAAGGACTAACCCTGTCCAGACTCCAGAGAGATATTCTTTATGAAAGGTTCTCCCCTCCCAATTATTTTTTAATTTTTTAACCCCCTCTGCACGTTTCTGTGGCGCCTGCATACGGTGCTGTATACAACATTTTATTTAAATTTTGCATTTATTGCATTATTCATGTTATGTTTAAATTTTGCCTATTCTTATGATGTTTGTTCATGTTGAGAATATCTTTCAAATAATTATATAAAAAAAGACATTGCTTACTCACTTAAAAGGAATGTTTATTTAGTAGGCTTACTATGAAACATTCTTCATCACTGATTGAAATATAAGTGTCACTATCACTACTATCATTTGATTTATTGTCACTCTGCATGGGTTTGAAGTCACTATCTTCATAATTATCACTATAACATAACATAATTTTATGGATGACAAAAGCCACAAGGGCCTATCAAAGGTCATCCGTATCTGTCAAAACCCACCCATAAAATGCATCCATATGATTGTGTCAGATCATGCATCTACAATATACAATTCGAACCTTACACAGGAATGTAGTCATGGATAATATGTCCTGTTTGTTGCCGTACCTCAGCAACTCAAATTTCTCATTATTTAGGGACATATTTTCTCCTCTGCCCAAGTTAGCACCCTGTTCAGATCTTGTTGGAGCAGTAACATAACATAACATAATTTCACGGATGACAAAAGCCACAAGGACCTATCGAAGGTCATCCATATCCATCAAATCTCACCCACATAATGCATCCATAGGATTTTGTCAGATCATGCATGTACAATATACAAATTTAAACAATCCATAGGATTATGTCAGACCATGCATCTATAATATTTAATTTAAAGCCTCCATAGGAGTCTGTCAAAAACAAAATCAAAGTCCCCCAAAATATACAATAAAAAGAAACTGCATCCACAGGATTGAGTCAAGAAACATATCCCCATACCAAAAAGTAAGAAGTTAACCCTCCATCTCCATATAATCATCCAATCTGTGCTTGAAAACATTCAAGTTTGGGCTGTCTACAGTCTCAGGTGGCAAACTATTCCAATAATCCACTACTCTGTTAGTGAAAAAATATTTTCTAATATCCAGTTTGCACCTCTGTTTTTTAATCTTTAAGTGGTGACCTCTAGTTCTGTTATTGCCTTCTAACTCAAATAACTTGCTGAAATCGAATTTATCCATCCCAGAAAAGATCTTAAAAAGCTCAATCATATCTCCCCTCACACACCTTCTTTCAAATGAGAACATATTTAATACCCTCAGTCTATTTTCATATTGAAGGTGCTTCAGGGATGGTATTATTTTTGTTGCCCTCCTTTGTACTGACTCTAACAAGTTCATATCATGTCTAAAATGTGGTGACCATGCTTGTATACAGTACTCTAAATGTGGCCTAACAAAGAGTTATATAATTTAAGGATAACCTCCTTACTCTTGTAACCTAGCACCCTATTTGCTCTATTTTTTGCCTCAATACACTGCTTTGAAAACTTCAGTCACCTATCTACTACTACTCCTAAGTCCTTCTCATCTTCAACTGAATTAAGCCAATACCCATCCATCTCATAGCTAAATTCCCTATTATCTCTCCCCATCTTAATAACTTTGCATTTATTAAGGTTAAAAGTCATCTGCCACTTCTGAGCCCAAGCTAAAAACTTATTTAAGTCACCCTGCACTTTAAAGCTACCCTCAACCTCTTTGACTACAGCTGCCAATTTAGTGTCATTAGCAAAAATTGACACTTTGCTATTTACAGCCTCCCCAAGATCATTTATATAAACTATGAATAATAAAGGGCCTAGAACGGATCCCTGAGGTATGCCACTGATAATGTCCCTCCACTGTGACCTCACCCCATTCAGCACAAAACTCTGTTTCCTGTCTTTCAGTCATTCAGTTATCTAATTCAAAACTACCACATATCCCAATGTATTTTTAATTTGTGAACTAGTCTCCTATGTGGAACCTTATCAAAAGCTTTGCTAAAATCTAAGTAAATTACATCAACATTCTTTCCTTTATCTAATTGTTTAGTAACATAATCCATAAAATCCATTAAATTTGTTAAACACGATCTACCTCTTCTAAACCCATGCTGAGCATTATTTATTAACCTACAAAACTCCCGATGGTCAGAAATCCCCTTCTTAACTATCTTCTCAAGGATTTTACAAACGATAGAAGTTAAGCTTACCGGCCTAAAGTTATTCGGGTCCTCTTTACTTCCCTTTTTAAAAATTGGCACTACATTTACTAATTTCCAATCATTAGGTATTTCTCCAAACTCTAGTGATCTAGTATATAACTTCTCAAGAGCTACTGCAATACTATGTACACCTTCTTTGAGTAACCTAGAATGAATGTCTGGGCCAGATGACTTACTACTATTTAACTCCAATATAAGCCCTTTAATTATTTTCCTGTTCACATTAATGGTATTCCTCACTACTTCCCTTGACCACCTAGAATTATCATCAATTAATCTATCTGTATTCTCTTCTGTAAATACTGAAGAAAAATGATCTACTATTTCCTCATAGGATTAATTCAAAACCTATTCATATCTAATAGGCCTTATTTTATCACTGTTAGATTTTTTTACTGATTCTATAATAGCTGAAGAATTTTCTTTGATCTTTATTATTATTTTGAGCCAAATTAATTTCTCCTGCCCGTTTGCTCTTAATAATCTTATTTAGCCCATTTCCGGCTGACCTATAATGATTTAAGTTATCAAAACTACTTTCTCTGTAATCTCTGTTATGCCCTTCTCAGAAATTTCCCTAGCTATCTTGTGCATCCACTACAATGGCTTCCTACATTTCTACCTAATAGCCTTATTGGGATACACTGCTCCTGGACTATGTTTAGTATATTCTTAAAAGTGTCCCACATCTCATAAGTATTCTTTTTCCCGAATTCTATATCCTACCTAATCTGATTTACTGAGTTGCGTAATTTATTATAATTGCCCCTATAAAAATTTGGAATTTTTGTGGACTTTGTTGATGTTCTACCTTTCATTATTTCTTAGTTCAAATGAACCATCTGATCAATGATCACTATTTCCCATTGCTTTCCTGACAGTCAATTCCTGAACCAAGTGAGCATCATTTGACAGAACCAGATCTAATATATTGGCACCCCTTGTGGGATATAGAATTCAGTGGAAATAATACTTATTTATCAATATTTACTCTTTGTGCATTTTTCATATATTGCTCTGGTTGGAAATTGTATATTGTGTATATTTACTCATAGATGATAGGATCAGGTGGTGGACATATATTTATATATATATTGTAATAAAAAAAACTAGTATCTGCATCTCATTGAGCTTCCTTCCGATCTAGCAGGTGTCTCACGAATGAGTGAGTGTACCTTTGTGCAGGGTGGTTACTGGAACCATCCGCTACAGCATGGATCGCTAGTGCAGGAGGTTGCTATAACTCTTAACCTGGTCCCTCAGGATAATCTTATACAAAGAGTGGCCCCACTTAATTGTTGTAATGTTGGTCAGGGCCTACAGCACAGGCTGGAAGATCAAAGGCTTTCTTCATTAATCATCAAGTGGTCTGAAGGAGCTAAGATGTCATCTGCAGCAATATAAGATTGAATCTAGCACAAAGTCAATCAAATATTTTATCCTTTAGTTGCTAAGGATCAATGAATAGGGACTCATTTAAGTTAAAATTATTCTAGTTATCATATAATGTCTATCTGTGGTAAAATCCATACAAAAACAGCATAAAGAATAAAAAAATGTAATTTAGGTTTGTTTGGGATCAAACATTTTTATAGCCATCAAACATGAGTCAGAAGCTTTACAGATTTTGTGCAAAACTGGTATCTATATGCATGTGTATAACATTTTGTTTTCTATACTTATTAAAGATCATATAGATTCATATTTTAATGTTGGGAAATTAATATAACTATATGAAAGCAAATATTATTTGAAAAAAAAAATTTATGAAGATTTGTTTTTATTCATAAAAATAAAAGCTGTAAGAATATCTAACCCCCATAATGTATAAAGCTGGTCATCTCTTAAGAAGGTAAGATTCTGCTTATGATATAGCGAAAATTAAGTTATGTTCAAATATTTTGGAGAATTTAAATTTTGTCATAAAATGTGAATAATCAAAGAATTGTACTAAAATGTCTTCCTCAGACCAACTCCTCATTAGTGGATAAAAATTTAGGTGGCACTCCATGAGAGAGAGACAGGCGTCATCAGACCTAAGTAATAAAGTGGCTGTCATTAACAACATAAATGGGTCTTTGGCCTCAAAACTGAAGATCACTTGTAGGTGATCCTCAAAAGGGTGGGTTGAGATTTTAAAGGCATCAAATTATGATAACAACAATTATTAGGTCATGAATGGAGATCCATCTCTCAAAATTTGCTCAAGTTTATAATCTCCAGTCAAAAGGAATTGCATTGGATTTCAATGCCTAGGTCCTGGGTTTAATTCCAAGCATGTGTGTCGGCAGTTCCATCCACATATATCACTTATAACTATTCCTAAAACTGCTGTTTCTTTCTCCCTTATTTTTCATACATAAACATAACTCTTTTGTCTATGGAGGTTGCTGTAGTGGTTTCTATCCATATTCCCTTTAAGTTAGATGTATCAATCAGTACCCCCTCCCCTGCTATCATGAAAAATAAAGTCCACACTTCCTAGTATAGAAAGTGTGGTTCTCTTGGGCAACAAAGGCTCTAAGCACTTGCCGGTTGTGGCAAAACATACCAATAGCACCCTTACTCTTCTCCCCAATGAGGATTCTCCCCCCTAATTGCCTCAGGTTTGCCAGTCAGTGATTGTTGGTATGATCTTTGTGGCTTTCATTATCTAGTCCTGTGAAAGAAATGGGTGACACATTTAATTAATAAATCTTTTTGTGGGATTTTTCAACTTATAAAAAGTATATTTTGTTTGTCCTGCAAGAGTCCCCAGGGGCATGTGAATGACAGGTAAAAAAAATCTTGTACCAATAATGCTAGACACCTGAAAATTTACATTTGTCAAAACATTTGGCCATGATTCTAGATTCAAATGCATCATTAACACTAATTTAAGCAAAGATAAGTTAGCACTAACCAAATATGACTAACCTTTACTGATTTTGCATTTGATAGTATAGGGTTACTTAAATTACCTTGCATCATATCTTTTTATAGATAATTAGGCTTATTGTCATATTTTGTCTTAGTACAATTGGATCATCTTCTCAATGTATTATCAAGCAAAAATGGCACTCTTTTGTAAGTTGGGTCACTCTTGCATTAGTAAATAACTTGAAATTGTGATTTTTAAAATCCTTATGCCATTTCTTGTCCAATTCCTTTGTGTTTGTTATGAGTATCAAAATGATATTGGAATGTTTAGAATGACTATAGTATCAGTTAGTTTTGAAGATGATGTAATAAAACTGATGACTATTTAATTCTTAAGATGCATAGCAATCTTTTTACTTGGAAAGTAGAAGTTACAATGTGTACCATTTCTCTTAATTGGTCTGTGTAAATCCCATACAGAGTTGAGAATTTCAAGTAGCTGGCAGGCTTTGTGACTAAGTCAGCATGGGTTTGTATTCTAGTTATTCTTGAAATCATTGTGAATTTCACTTTTATTGATTATGCAGAACTTACACTCAATTGGTTCTGTTCCTACCTTACATCTCACAATCTCTATTTTGGCAAGTGATCTGCAAAGGGATATTATCTGTAACATGGGTGAAGTCACTGCAGATGATATCTAGAGTAATGTTTGCCATCCCTGCCTGCATGAGGATCGGTTGCTCCTTATCTTCCATACATTTTCACTGTCACCAACACTTTCCTTACAAACCTACTTCTCTCTTTTCCCTTTTTACTTATTATATATTCTTATTAATGCTCACAACCCAACCTTGCTAGAATCTGAAGGCAGACACACAAGAGCTGCAGAATTACAGAACATTTATACAACCCTTCAACATCTAATACCATGACATCTTGTCAGGAATTTGGGGCGATTCATCTTTCGCACATTTCCTAGGCGAAATGGCTGTTCCCCTCCACCAAGTCATTAGACTCACAGGAGGCAACACCCCTGAAGTTAATTATGAGGCCATCTTGCGGGGTTCCTAAAGCTGCTCTCTGAAAGGAGGACATCACTAAATGAGCTTCGGCTCCTACACCCACACTGAGTGCTAATCTGTGTTACCCAACCTTTCCTGATAGTCCTCGAAGCTGACAACGCCCAGAGTTCTGGTTCTGGGAAATGTACAGCCCTTCCCATGAGGGTCTTTTATTTAAGAAGGCCCTGCATCTCTAAGCTAGGCATGGATGACATATTCCTTCAATGGAATTGCCACAGACTCTGGGCCAACTGGGAGGAGCTGTGGAGGCTTGTCTCCTCCCATTTTTCCTAGGCTATCGTTTTGTGGTAGGCCATACTGGGTGTGTGCCCCCTGCACCTGAGACTACTCGATCTATCCCAGGGGTCAGATCCTTGCTGACCTGATCAAAGAGCTGGAGATAAGTGTCCTTAATGTGAATGAATTTATGCATCACTTCTGAGAACCGCTTCATTTTCCTGTCTTGATCTCTCTTTGTGCTCTCCGGATGCACAGTCTGATTTAGGGTGGGGGTATTTTATGACCTCCACAGTAGTAATCACTTTCCCATGGAAATATAATTTTCTGGGCTGCTGCTGCTTGAGAGTCCACCCTGGTGGTGCTTGGTGTGTGTGGGTGCGGTGGTCCACATTTCAGGAAATGACTGAGTTCTCTGTCTCAGTCAAGGAGTTTAAGTTGGTGGATGAGGCCATTGAGTTCTCCAGTAACCTCATCAATGTGGGCCTAACTACTATTCTTAGAATGTCTAGCCATTTTGTATGCTGACCGCTTCCATGGTGGTCAGCCGAGTGTGAGACCACCCTCAAACAGAAGCGTTAGGCCTACAGGCACTATAAGCCCCCCACCCCCATGCATGCCGCTCTTCCTGGCAGGCATAGGTGTGTTCAATTAACATGAATGCGACTCTGGCAGAGGTGTGGAAGCAAGTCAAAAGGATTTGGGGCAAGTTCTTGCCTGAACACCACCTATTTTCCGGGAGAATGGGTCTGCAATCTTGGACCCAGTGTCCGTGGCTGATTTCTCCACATTATCTAGCTGGGATGCTGTTCCATCAGCATTGAAGGCGAGTCATGATGTTGCGGAAGACCGCCAACTGGACTTTAGTTCCTAAGGCAAAGAACCCTTCAATGACAGTGAGTTGCGTTCCACTCTCGCTTTGTGCATTGACAGTGCCCTTGGTCTGGATAATGTCCCATACACCATGCTTCGACACCTGGGTGAGTGAGGCTTGGCCTTTCTGTTAGATTTGTTCAACAGGATTGGTTAGAGGGTATCCTCCCAGACTCCTGGCAGATCACTACTATTCTCGCTTTTCGCAAACCGGGGAGATTTCACTCTATCCCGGCCGGTTTCTACCCAATCTCTCTAACCTCCTGCCTGTGCAAGTTGATGGACAAATTGGTAAATGTTAGATTAGCTTTTTTTGGGACAGCGGTGGCCATCTGTCTTCTGCACAGTGCAGCTTCCCCAAGTTCGACTCAATGTTGGATGCTCTACTCCGACTGGGAAAAAGATGTCTGCAGGCCTTCCTTCGTAGACAGCACTACGCCACGGTGTTTTTCGACCTGGAGAAGGCCTATGATAACACATGGCGACATGGTATCATGGAGACTCTTTAGATGGGGGTGAGGGGATGACTCCCAATCTTTATATCCAAATTTTTGCAAGATTGTCAATTCCGTGTAT
This sequence comes from Ceratothoa steindachneri, assembly GCA_963969495.1. NCBI lineage: Eukaryota > Metazoa > Arthropoda > Malacostraca > Isopoda > Cymothoidae > Ceratothoa > Ceratothoa steindachneri. The sequence continues at coordinate 210,038,560 of OZ018317.1, forward strand.
GAGTAGGGGGAGCCCTCTTCGGCCCAATGGAGCAGCAAGAGGGTGTCTCACAGGGGAGTGTCCTCAGTATCACACTCATTGCCCTGAGCATCAATGGCATTACGTCGGTGCTGCCGGAAAATTTGTTGCTACACTCTACATGGATGACCTTTCAATCTCTTTTGCCGCGGCCCAGATGCCAACTCCACAATCGCATCTCTCACTATGCCGAAGCGCATAGGCTTTGGCTTTCCCTGGCCAAGACTAAGGTGGTGCACTTCTCTGCTGCCATCCATGGCTCCATCCTTACCCAGACTCGTTTCTTAATGTGGTGTGCCTCGAAGTGGTGGACTCACACAATTTCCTCGGTCTTGTTATTTGAATGATTCCTCACTTGGGAGGCTCATATTCGCAGCCTTAGTGTCTCTTGTACATTAGCCATGGATATTCTTCATTCCGTAACATTCACTGCCTGGGGCGCTGATAATGCTAGTGCCTTAGTTTTTTACCGATCCTTTGTTTGTTTGAAACTTGACCCCAGCTGAAAGTTTTATGCATCTGCAGCCGAGTGTGTATTGCAGAAGGTGGACTCGATCCACCACACCGGCCTTCGCCTGGTGACTTCCGCACATTCCCCATTGAGTGCCTATTTGTCGATGCTGGGGAGATGCCACTTGCTCTGCACCTTACAGAGTACATTATTCACCTGTACAAGTGAGCCTGACACCTCCCTCAGTCACCAACAGCTATCACTGCATCCGCAGCTAATCTTGGCAGTGCCTATGCCACTGAGACTTAAATCATACCCAAACCCTTTTGGTTTAGCACTAGGAAACTCCTTTGAGAGCTCAGTATAGCTCTCGGACCAGTGGTACCCCTGGTTCTGCCCAGGACACCACCCTGGAGGGTACTACCTTTGACTATATGTCTCCATGCTTCTGCTCTCAAAGCTTCTACAACATCAGGAGTATTGCATTCAGCCTTTTTAGAACACACTGAAACTGTGCCAGTGTATACGGATGGCTCCAGATGCATCCGCAGCAGGGGAACCTCTACTGGACAACTGGCATCGTCATCGTGGTGGACTCTCTGGATGACTTCAGGACCCCAGCCTTCATCTGGACAAGCAGCAACGAGGACCCTGCAGGAGAAGCGGCAACTACGTGAACTCCAACCAGACAACTTCGAGATCGTCGCACTGAGGACCCATGTGGAGGGACAACATCATGATGGAGTTGAGAACACATTACAGGAGCATGGCAATATTAATAGCCTACTCCCTCCTCCTCCCATGTCTAATTGTATTAACCTCTGTGTATAATTTTATTGTTTTTGTTTCTATGTTAAAAATTTCATATTGTATCTTCTATTTATATTATTTTAAATTTCGAATGTATATATAAACATTGTAATATAAAATGTAACATGCTCTAATAAAAAATAGAATCTGTTCTTATCAGCTTAATATCTTATACGACCCCCATGTGGGGTCAAGATATTAATCTGATTTTTACTTGCTCCACCTTTGCCTCCTCCACTTTATTTAACTTTTTTGTTGTTGATTTGTAGGTGCACGTTCCTGTGCCGGGGCAGGTGAGCCTGCCCCATCCGCCGGAGCATGCTTCATGCTCTTTTCCTTTTTTTTATTGTTCCTTTTCCTCTTTTTTTTTGCATATTGTTATTTTAATGTTTCCTAGTACTAGGCTGTTGTGAGTATGGCAACTTAAATGCCCAAGTAGGCAGTCGCCAGATGGACTCCTTAATTTTTTTTTTGTTAATGGCTCCAAGTCCTAAGAGGGGGTCAGCCTCCATGCCACATTCCCTCTGTTTGAAGTCAGCTGGGCTCTGCCAGGTGCTGCTTCATCGCCTCCTCTTCCCAACAATTCAAGACAACTGTATTTTTCCACATGATGGCATACCTTAATAATGGCAAAAGCAATAACAAAGTTCTTGCTGAACATTACCTCAAACTTTGGAGACCTTGGCCCAGGAATTTGCCACATTTGAACCCAAGAGAGAATTTGTGGGCGATAATCAAACTGGCAGTTGATAAACAGATGCCATCCAATATTAGGCAGTTGCTGGTGTTTATTGAGCAAAAATGTAAAAATATCAGTCAAAATATGATCACAAATTTGGTCTTCAGCATTTTAAAACAAATGGAAGCAGTCCTGAAGAACGAGGGACATCATTATAAATATTGACAAGGTGCATTAATTGACTGTATTTATTAATAAAACGGGTTTGGGATCTAAATCTTTGGACATTTCACCTTCAAATTATGATACAAGCATACTAAAACAAAATGCAACGTTTGATTAGTTCTTGTAATTTTTTCCTAGGAAAAAATAGTCTCAAAACATTTGGCTAGGACTGTTGATGCCCATAGTTCAGTCCTCGCATTGATCAGTAGGGCCCCACTGAGAGATGAAAGGCATCTTAAATGAGAACTACTTGAACACAATAGCAGACCTCAACTAGACCATCTCCCCATCATCCATTCCAAACCTCCCACACCTCAACCTAATTTAAAACCACCTGCATAAACAATAAAAAAATAAAGTGGACAAGATATATTATATACTGCATAGAAGAAATATTACACACTTTCATCACTAAAAACTAACTCTCCCTTTACAAAGCACTTGTACACCTCCCTGCGCATCATTCCATTGTGTCACGTTTCTTTTTATTGTTGTTCTAACATCGCCAGTGGTTGAGTGGCACAGTGGCGCGCGGGAGTGTAGTGCCTCCGAGTCCCTGATGCATAATTCCTATGCCTAAAGAGGTGCAGCTCAGGAGGCTTCACAGGTGAGAATCCTTAAACAACCTGAAAACTAGAACCAACAATGCACAAGCACAATGAATTACAAAACAAACAACGCAACTCTGGACAATCCTAGAGAAAATTCATCACACACTATCCCTGCCCCCATGCATGAGTCACTCCTGCAACAATAAAATGGCTTCATTAAAACAACAGTGATGAAACTACTCATAACACCAGCTTCCTACAAATGGACAAATAGATACACAAATCACTTGTATAATTGAAAAAGATAGCTTCCCTATCCACTCTAGAAAATGTTAAATTAGCCATCGCGCATCCCTCAAAACACTCAAGCCACTGGCCCTGACAATATATAAAAAAATACATCTAAAAAGACTATGGAAACATCATTCTCAACCATCCAAGACATTTTTAGCCACTGGTGGCTCAATAATAAGATTCTATCAAAATGGAAAATAGTCCACATTATAAGAATAATTAAACCAGGTGAGCTCCCAACACAATACTATTTGTACCATCCCATCTCACCACTGTACCCTTTATCTAAAACCCTAGAAAAACTCATATATAGAAGAAATTATCCAGACACACTTCTCACAAACTTCACACAGCACATTTTAGATAAGTTCAATCAACACCTCTCATGCACAATACTAGCAGCAATCAATATAAGCAAGACCTTTGATAGTACCTAAATGTATCCTAGCATGAAAAATCCTTAGCCAAACAAAAAATGGCTAACAAACTTAATCTTCAGCAGACAAGGACAAATTATACACAAAACACACAATATCACTTCACTACATCATCCCCCATGGTACCATCCTCTTATCCCTACTTTTCAATCTTTTAATTCATGACCTTCTGTTATAACAATCCCACACTATCTGCCTTCAAGTCCTGGGTTATGCTATTCATACCAGACTTTCATGAATCAACCAAACACCCCAAACTCAGACTGAATGGACACTCAAACCCTTAAACAAAGCTCCACCCTCCTGGGAATTGCACGCAACAGTTTCACTTTGCACATAACTAATATAACAAACTCATAAAGAAATTTATTGCTTAAAAATCAATAGCAAACCCCACTTTTGGACATTTTAATCACTAATCACACTATACAAACAATTCATCTACACTTCCATCAATTATGTAGCACCAGTTTTGCACCCAGCACTGTTCAAAAACAATTCAGACAAGCTCAAACAGTTCAAAATAAAGCAATGAAAATGATTACAATGCACATAAACCTCCCTTATACAACACTTACACACATAAACCAAAATCCTACTACTTGTAGTACATCTACACATAAGAACCACTAAAGCAATCACACCCCAACCACCATCTCACAACAAAACTCCAACAAGTACTGACACACTACTACCAACTCCAGTACAATAACTTTTCACCCCCTCTCCTCCACCTCACCATACAACCTGATAAAACATCCAGGCTGCCCTTACCCACCAATACTTGAACAATCTTCCACCAAACAGCATCCTAAATGAACCATCACCTCCTGAAATATACAGACATAGACTAGTTCTGGCCCAACTAAGATCAGGCCACAAGCATAGAATAAACCTTGCTTCTCTTTTCCTAACACCAACTCACATCACTTGTAATCTAGACCCAGATGATACTAAACACCTCAACCTTGCACAAGCATGAAGCACCCATTCTATCACCTCACTAAGGAGCCTGTCTACCTGCCCTGGGGTATGTGTGACATGTCCCCCCCCCTCCTCAAAGAAGAGAGGTAAGGAGGCCAAAAAGTAAAACCAATATCTTTTTCATTAGACATTTCTGAAGATGTACCTCAGTGGATGGAAAAATTGCCTGTTGGTAGACATTTTGGAACTCTTGGGTCATAGCTGAGATACATATGTACTAGATGGTCTGTTTGATTAATCATTTCCTATTTTATAGGTCAAGCATTCGGCTCAAGTCCCTCTCAGGAGGACATAGTCAGCTGCAGATGGTCATTGCTCAGATAAGAGAAGTAAGAACAACATTCAAAGCATTTATGGCAGCGCAGGTCACTTTATCAGAAGATCTGGTCAAATGGTCTTCTAAAATTGAAAATGAGGCGATACATTCGAGTATTTTGAGTTTAGCAGATCTGAATTCATTATGGTATGAAACTCAAAAAGGATTTGTTGGTATGTAAATTTTTAGTTGATTTGGCTGGTGTGTTTTGGGTTTTGTATTCATTTGTTGCTCAGTTAGTTAGAAGTATTTATAAGATGGTTCAGATTCAGAGAAAGATTCACAAACTAGTATTATAAATAAATACAAGATGCATTTATTTATAAGTGTATTAAGTGTATTAATAATTCAGTGTTAATTTTAGCAGAGAGATTGAGGTGCATAAGGCTGTACTGCTTACAGAGGGGGGGGGGGGAGGACAGGCAGCTTTACTGTATTGTTGGCCACCAGACCAAATAATAGTCTCAGGGTCTGGTCTGCCACAATAGATCTTCAGATCCTGGCCATCCTTTCAAGGATTAGTACGTCCTATTTAAAAAAAACTGCCCTCTCTCTCTGGCTGCTCAGTTGGGGGCTGCATCCTTTGGAGATCCACTAGGCAACTTTGTCAGTTTGCAAAGCTGCACAGGTGAACACCAGCCATTAATACGGACAGGGTATATCCCTGCAAATTCATGAAAACCTGAGATGGGGTAGGCAAGAGCAGCTGAATGTGGGATATAACTCAACCACCCATTTTTTCTATTTTCGGTTTTGGCAAATTGGGCAAAATGTCCAACTATATCCCTATTTGTGTAACCTCACCCAACCTTGGTGTTACAGTAGGTGAGGAATTCAACAGCACCACTGAGTGTTTAAGCTGCTCCCCGTAATTTTTTTTTTGCAGCAATCTTGGAATCCCCCTTTCGGGGGGGGAGGGCTATATTTTTACCCATGTCTTCACTTTCCTTACAACCTCTCCCACAATTATCTCTGGTCGGCCTCTAGCTTCCTCTCAGCCAACCATCCCGAATTGGGGGCTAAGGGGACAATGCCCCCTCACCCCTGAGCTCCAGTTTGGGGTGATGGGTTTTTAACAACCTGCCTCACCACCTCCCTTACCTTCCTCACATACCATTTGTATCTCTTTTCACGCTGTATCAATTTTATGCCCAGCCCAATGGCTACCTGGCCACTGGGTGGGAGGAGTGGTCTCAAATGGTGGCAGCTGGTTTTCCCCCTCCCTCCCCATATTCACCCCTCACAGAGCGGGCTACTGTGTGGGGTGATTAGCGTTTCTGTCCTGTGATACTAATAGGGTCACGATGCCCAATGATGTAAAAAAAACAAAAAAAAACAATCCCCTCTCCACTTCCCCTTTACCACCAGCGGAGCCTCTCTCGGGCAGCTCCACAACAGAAAAGGACCCCCTCCTCCCCGTGCTTTCTCAGGGGACCCTCTAAACCTCCCTGACTGGAGAGGAGGCTTACTCCTCTTCTAGGCCTACGGGTGAAGGGAGCTCCCCCTCATTTCCTTGTCTGGAGTCACCCTTGGGCAACTCCCTCTTACCAGCAGCTGTCTCTCCTTTACTTTCATAGGGGACTACCAGGAAAGCACCCCAGTGGCCCATGATTGACTGCTCCCAGTGGGAGCAGCTCTATAGGTACAAGGAATCACAGGGCCTGTGCCCTGTCTGCTGGCATGCATTTCAAGTTTACAGGGGGTCACTGTACATTGCTACTTCTCTTCCGCGACGGATGCCAGTTCGCTGGCCTAAGATGAGACAAAAGGTACCTTAAATAGGATCTTTGATGCTTTGGGGGTCGGGGGATGATGGCCACATGGAGGCCCACCATAAGTTTGACATGGTCCCTGAGGTGACCCAGCCCCAGATGGTAGGATCTTCCATACAATCAAACCAGGGCTCGGTGCCAAGCACAGAACCTATGCAAGCTTCTCCTCCCCCAGCTGGTGCCCCTGTGACAGCCAAGACCTTCTCCATTTCAGAGAAGGATCTTGCTGAGGCTGGTCCATCTGGCCTAGGGGCTCCTACCGGCAGAGGAGAGAAGTGGGTTCATTCCCCACCCTCCTCTCCTAAAAGGAATAGGAAAAAACCCCAAAAGGACTCGGGGCTCCTCTCCCTCCATGGGAGCCATGGGTCTGCTGCCGTTTGGGTAAGTGACCAAGCCAAGATCGGCACGTCCGCACCTGGGGGGGGGAGTCCCTGACAAAGACCAAAATTGAAAGTGCGCAGAGCGGATCCTCGATTACGTCGGAGCCTCTCAATCATGGACTACCTGCATTTTCGAGCCCGCTGGCTTCAAACGCTTTCTCGTTATTCGCTCCACTGATGTTAGCATGTTAGCCAAGGGAAACATGATCCATCAGAATAGACCACTAGCTAGCGTGATTGGTAGAGCCTAAGGTGACCCGTTATTCGGATGGGGAGCCTTGTAACAAATGCATAAAGTCCCACCGAGGTGGCCATGATTAGTGCCATTCAGACACTTGATGGCATGCCTGTGAGTGTGATGCTGCACTCTACCATGGACTACTCCATAGATGACATCACATTAGAGCTGGCTGACCATGGGACAGTCAAGGTCGAACATGTGATGATAAAACAGGGAGGGGCTTCAGACTAACCCCTACACTCTTCATCACGTTCGACTGTGACAAGCTCCCTGAGTCGGTGCGCTCTGGTTGGTATCGATACCACGTGAAAGCATTAGTGCCACTGCTGAGTAAGTGTTACTACTGCCACTGTTCCGGCCATACGAATTGCTCCCGTAGACATGCAAAGTAGGGGTTATCCGAATTCTGTGTAAGTTGCTCCAAGGCCGCACACGATAATTCCAAATCGTGTGTGGCCAAGTGTGTCAATTGCGGAGAGCCACATCCCGGTTCTTCAAAGAAATGTGATGCTTATCTCCGCAAGAAGGAAAACCTGGCCATTCAGGCCCAGGATCGTCCCTAATTTCGTGAGGCTAAGGACTTGGTCCTGGGACGTCTTATGCGTCAATGTTAAAAAAGAGGCAACACCCTAAAGTTAGTTGTGAGGCCATCTTATGGGGTTCCTAAAGCTGTCCCCCGAAAGGAGGACAGCACTAAAGGAGCTTTGGCTCCTTCGCCCACACCCAGTGGTAGGCTGGGTGGCTCAGAGACGCTGGATCCACCAAAACAGGAACCCACCTCTTCCGAAGCTAATCCGCCTGCCTAAGGTTTCAAGGCAGAAGGAAGAAAAGACTTGCCTGTCGAGCTCAACCTCCCCCGATAAGTCCTCGAAGGCATTGTCCGGCCAATAGCGCCTGGAGTTCTGCGTACGACCATTCCCGTGAGGGTCTTCTCTTTTAAGTGGGCCCCCGCATATCCTCCGAGCTAAGCCTGGCGGGCATATTCCTTCAATGGAATTGCCGCGAACTTGGGCCCAACTGGGAGGAGCTGCGGAGTCTCGTCTCGTCCCGTTTTTCCTTAGCTATCTTTTTACAGGAGACCATGCTAGGCATGTGCCCCCTGCCCTCCACCCTGAGATATAAGGGTTTTTCGACACCACCACCACGGAATGGGGGCCGGACAGGAGGATGCGCCATTTACATCCAGGATGATGTCTCCGTTCTTCTCTTTGCTTTAGATACCTCCTTTCAGTCAGTAGCTGTGCAGCTGCACCTGGATAGGAGGTATACTGTTATTTCTGCGTACATTCCACTGTCAGCCGACTTTGATGCAGGGGACTTACGCCGCGGCGTGGCACGGTTGCCGAGGCCCATCCTCTTGCTTGAGGATTTGAATGGTAGACACCCCTTCTGGGGAGACTACTCTATCAATCCCAGGGGTCGGGTCCTTGCCGACCTAATCGACAAGCTGGAAATAGGTGTCCTAAATGCGGATGAGTTTACACATTCACTGCCCGAGAACCGCTTCATTTTCTTGTCTTGCTTTATCTCTGTTCTCTCCAGATGCACACTGATTTTGGGTGGGTGATAGTTGATGACATCAATGGTAGTGATCCCTTTCTCATTCAAATATCATTTTCTGGGCCGAGGCTGCCTGAGAGCCCGCCCTGGTGGTGCTTGGTGTTGGCACGGTGGTCTGCATTTCAGGAAATGACCGATTTCTTTGTTTCAGTTGAGGAGTTTAGGTCGGGGATGAGGCCATTGAATTTTTCTCAGGCGACCTCATCGCCGTGGGCTTAACTACTATTCCTAGAACGTCTGGTCGTTTTGCACATCCACCGCCTCGATGGAGTTGAGACGGACCCCAAACAGAAACGTTATGCCTACATGCGCTATAAACACCGCCCAAATGATTTCACTGTTGGTGAATTTCGTCGAGCTAGGTCTTGGTTCCGGCCGGTTTCGAAGCACACCCACTGCTCTTCACTTAACGGGAAGATCCCTCTAGCAGAGGTGTGGAAGCAAGTCTAAAGGATCTGGGGCAAATTCTCGCAGGACCCCCCTCTCGTTCTCCAGGAGAATGGGACTGCAATCTCAGACCCCGCGTCCGTGGCGGAATCCTTCACGACCACTTTCTCCGCATTCTCTAGCTGGGATGCTGCTCCGCCAGTATTTAATTCATGTCGTGATGTCGCTGAAGGCTGCCAAGTAGTCTTTACTTCGAGAGGCGGAAATCCTTCAACGACAAGCTTACATTGAGTGAGTTGTGTTGTGTTCCACTCTCACTTCGTGCGCAGACACCATCCTTGGTCCGCATGATGTCCTGTACGCCATTCTTCGACACCTGGGTGAGTGAGGCATGGCCCTTCTGTTAGATTTGTTCAACAGGATCAGGGAAGAGGGTATCCTCCAAGAATTCTGGACAATCGCTACTGTGCTCACTTTTCGCAAACTGGGGAGAGATCACTCTACCCCGACCAGTTTCCACCCAGTGTCTCTAACCACCTGCGTGTGCAAGATAATGGAGAAATTGGTAAATACTAGATTAGCCTTTTCCCCCGGACAGCGGAGTCCACTTGTCTTCTGCTTAGTGTGGCTTCCGTAAGTTCCACTCCGCGTTGGATGCTCTGCTCAGACTGGAAATGCCGTCTGCGATGCCTTTCTTCATAGACAGCACGACGTTTATATCTGAATTTTTTGCGAGATCGGCGATTCAGCCTATGGGTGGGCTGCTCCCTCTCAGACCCAATTGAGCTGGAAGATTGTGTCATGCAGGGAAGCGTTCTCATCACCTCTGTCTTGTTGGAAGATGTTCTCACTACGCTCCACCCTAACTGACACTTGGTTCTAAATGGGGTCCGCCTGGAAGTGGCGGACTCGCACCATTTCCTTGGTCTTGTATTTGACCTACGCTTCACCTGGTAGGGTCATATTCGCAGCCTTAGTGTCTTATACACGCACTATGGGTATTCTTCATTTCATAACATTCAGCGCCTGACTTTTTTAGCAATCCCTTTTTCATTAGAAGCTCTACTATGGATCTGAGTTTTATGCATCCTCAGCCGAGCATGGATTGTTGAATCTGGACTCGATCCACCACACCGGCCTTGGCCTCATGACCGGTACCTTCAGGACTTTCCCCATTGAGAGCCTACTTGTCGATGCCACTCGCTCTGCGCTGTTTCCCTGTTTATTATTCGCCTGTACTCGCGAACCCGGCCCTCCCTCAGTCGCCAACAGCTCACTGCATTCGCAGCTAATCTCGACAGTGCCGATGCCGCCGAGAGACGCCTGTGATACCCTAAGCCCTTTGGGTTTAGGGCTATGAAACTCCGAGAGCTCGGTATAGTTCTCGGGCTGGTAGCGCCCCTGGTTCTGCCCATCCTTGACTATTTGTCACCACGCCTCTGCTCCCAAAGCTTCTACAGCGCTGGAGGTATTGCCACACTGGAACCCCTGCCATAGTATACAGATGGCTCCAAGTCCCAAAAGGGGGTAGTTTGGTTTCCACGCTGTATCTCTTCTGTTTGGAGTGCCAGGGTATGATAATAAAATGTGATCACCCACCCTACTTGTTAGTGGACCTACCTATCTCTACTTCTCTTTAATAAATACTTATATACCCCCCTTCCAAACTTGCTCTTTTATCCACAGAGGTTCTGCCTGCCCAATGCTCTTTCATCCTCGTATGTGTTCCATACTGTGCATTATGAGCTTGGACTTGAGGGCTCTTCCTCCTTCAGTTGTTAATGGCTTACATTGCATCCCTGGGCGATCTCGACAGGTGCTATGCCACTGAGAGATGTGGAAATCTTTATTTTAGGCTGATTTTATCCTCTTGTCTTCCTCCAGACAACCTCAAGCAATTCCGATACAATTTTGACTGCATCCTTGAGGCAGAGCGACACGTTGATGACGCCAAGCAAAAATTGTCCATGTGGGAGGAGACAGAAAAGGACATCAAGAAAGAAATTCATAAAGCTTACAGTAAGGTGAGAGTAGGATTAGTCTGCTTTGGAATATGGATTATTGCCATTAATTGTAATAAGAGAAGTTTTGTCACATGAATGAGGATAGTTTCCTATACACATTGCCCATAAATCACCTTTTTTGCGTGATTTTTCTTACTCAAGTCTTTGTTCAATTTTTTTTGGGGGGGAGGGGGGGTATTTTGCTTTGCTTTGTTTTATCTTATTATAATTAGGCTACCTAATTTTTGTTTTTGCTTGTGATAGTTTATTTGTTTCTCTTATTGTTTTTCCTTGTTTTGTCAACTGTTGATATTTATTTTCAAATAGTCTAAAGACTGGTTATCTTTGTAATTTGGGTAACCCTGTTACAACCAACCAGAATAGAGATTTTTTATATAATTTTACAGATCCCTCCCTCCTTAACAACATTCTGGCAGAGCTGCCCTCATTGGTTTTCGCTTATTAGTTCTAAGTAATAATTTATAGCCTTTCAAGTTTAAATTTCAGCCAAGATGGCCTCATTGATTTCCACTTTGAAGGAAGCATTATAGAATACTGATCACCTTTCCATGCACACATTCTTGTGGCCTATTTAACTTCTTGGAGGAGACTGGCCTCCTCCATTTCATTTCTTCTGGTTTGGCCCCGTAAGGGGCGCGGCGATTTGACATCCTGGCCGCCGTGCTGACGGGATCCAGCGCTCCGTCCGGCCCCAGCTTAGCCTATCTTCCTTCCTTCAGATAGCCCGATTTCTCCCCTACCTCGTCGCTTTTCATACAACCTCTCCCACAACTTTCTCTGGTCAGCCTCTAATTTCACAGGGTATATGCTGACCTTCTTCTCAAGCCAACCACCCCGGATCGGGGCTGGGGGGAGAGGGGACATTGTTCCCTAACCCCTGAGCTCCAGTTCGAGATGGGTTTTTTTTAACAACCTGCTTCATCCCCACCCATACCTTCCTCACATCCCCTTTCCTCTCCTCTTCACATTCTATCAATTTTACGCCGTGTCCAAGGTGGAGCCGCCATGCCGATGGACTGCCAGGCCACCAGGCGGGAGGGGTGGTCCCGAATGGCGGCGCCTGGCTCTGCCGGGCTTGTAAGCACCTCTCGCAGTGCGGGCAACTGCGAGAGGTGATGAGCTATTGCGTCCCGTATTAAAAAGAGGGTCACCATGCCCATGTATGACCAAAAAAAAAAAAAAAACCCAACCCCCCAACTTCCCCAAGAAAATCAACGGAGCCGCCCTCGGGCAGCTCCACCGAGAAAATGGAGGTCCCCTTCCTTGTGCTTGCGCAGGGGACCCTCCATACTTCTTTAACCGGAGAGGAGGCTTACTCCTCTCCCACGCCTACAGGTGTAGGGGACTCCTCCTCACTCCCTTCTCTGGAGGTGCTTTCGGGCACCTCCCTATTTCCAGCGGCAGTCCCTCCTTTTCTTTCTAAGGGGACTGCCAAGAAAGCCAGCAGGCAGCCCATTGCCGACCGCCCCTCGTGTAAGCGGCTGGGTAGGGCAAACCCCCTTAGGGAGGAAAGGGAAGCCAGGCCCCTTCGGTCGCTTCCCTCAAAAGACCTGCTGGCAAGGATATTGAACCTTGCCGGGGTTAAGGCTTGTGCCTGCCCACAAATTACTCTTGACGCTGCCAAGGGGACCTGCAATGTCCTGGGAGGGGATGGCCAACTGGAGGCCCCTCCTGTGATAGACATGGTCCTTGAGGAGACCCAGCCTCAGAGGGTAGGGCCTTCCATGGGGGGGAATCCGGGCTCGGCGCCAAGCACCGAACCCGAGTCCGCCCCTATGCAAGGTCCCCCTCAAACGGCTGAGGGCTCCGAGGCAATACAAGGAGGGGAGGGATCTCCGACAGGTGCCCCGACGACTACCAGGAACTTCTCCATTTCGGAGAGGGACCTGGCTGAGGCCGGCCCATCTGGCATGGGGGCTTCTGCCGGCGGAGGTGAGAAGCGGGTTCATTCCCCGCCCTCCTCTCCAAAAAAGAAAAGGACGAAGAAGACTCGGGGCTCCTCTCCATCCGCGGGGGCTACGGCGACGGATGGGTCTGCTGCCACTTTGGCAAGCGACCAAGCCAAGATCGGCACATCCGGCCCCTCTGCCTCCCCGGGTACGGAGCTCCTGACGATGACAAAGACCAAAAGTGCACAGGGAGGAGCCTCGATGACATCGGGGCCCCTCATTCAGAGGTTACCTGGCGTTTTCGAGCCCGCTGGCTTCAAACGCTTCCTCGTTATTCGCTCCACTGATGGCAGCATGTTGTCCCAGGGCAACATGATCCATCAGAGGAGAGGATTAGCTAGTGCAATTGGTAGAGAGCCGAAGGTAACCCGTTTCTCGGACGGGAGCCTTCTGGCGAATGCGGCGAATCCCGCCGAGGCGGCCAAGATAAGTGCTCTTCGGACACTTCATGGCACCCCGGTGAGTGTGACGCCGCACTCTACCATGAACTTTGTGAAAGTAGTAGTTTATGCGAGGGAACTCGTTGACTACTCCATTGAGGACATCACCCTAGAGCTGGCCGACCATGGGGCGGTCAAGGTCGAACGTGTGATGAGAAAACAGGGAGGGGCCTCGAGACCCACCCTAACACTCTTCGTCACGTTCGACTGTGACAAGCTCCCTGAGTCGGTGCGTGCCGGTTGGTACCGCTACCGCGTGAAGGCATTCGTGCCACTGCCGCGGCGGTGCTATTACTGTCACCGCTTCGGCCATACGAATCGCTCATGTAGACGTGCAAAGTCGGGGTCACCCGAAGTCTGTGTAAATTGCTCCAAGGTCGCACACGATAAGTCCAAATCGTGTGTGGCCAAGTGTGTCAATTGCGGAGAGCCGCACCCTGCTTCTTCGAACCAATGTGGTGCATATCTCCTTGAGAAAGAAATCCTGGCCGTTCAGGCCCAGGATCGACTCTCATTCCGCGAGGCAAAGGACTTGGTCCTGGCGCGCCCGGCTCTGCCTGGGACGTCATATGCCTCAATAGTTAGAAAGGCACCCTCTGCTCCTGTCCCATCCAGGCCAACGAGCACGGTTGTTTCCGCGCCCATTCGGAGCCCTTCTGCGGGCTCTACCCAACCTGGGCGCTCCCCTGGTAAAGCTGGCGGCAAAAAGAGTTCATACCCAGCCCCGGCTAAAACCAGGGCTCCCCCCTCTTCCCCCAGCGTGACCGTTTCCCGTAAGGCGAAACGGCCACGCGCCTCCACCGAGTCGTTAGACTCACAGGAGGCAACACCCCTGAAGATGGTCGCTAGGCCATCTTCCGGGGTTCCTAAAGCTGTTCCCCGAAAGGAGGACAGCAACAAAAGAGCTTCGGCCCCTTCGCCCACGCCCCGAGGTGGAGCGAGTGGCTCGGAGACGGTGGTTCCTCGAAAAGAGGGCCCCCCGCCTCCCAAGCCGCAACGCCCGCCTAAGGTTTCGAGGCGGAGGGAGGAAAAGACTCGCATGGCGAGCCCAACCTCCCCCAATAAGTCCTCGAAGGCGACAGCGCCTTCAGCGCTTTGTCCGGCCAACAGCGCCCGGGGTTCTGCCCCCGGGAAGCGTACGGCCATTCCCGTGAGGGTCTTCAATTCGAAGGGGCCCCCCGTCTCCTCCGAGCTAGGCCTGGAGGGCATATTCCTTCAATGGAATTGCCGTGGACTCCGGGCCAACTGGGAGGAGCTGCGGAGGCTCGTCTCGTCCCGTTCCCCGTTAGCTATTTTTTTGCAGGAGACCATGCTAGGCGCGTGCCCGCTGCCTGCCCTCCCGGGTTATAAGGGTCTTGCGACCCCACCACCGCGGGATGGCCGGGCTGGGGGATGCGCGGTTTACACCCGGCATGATGTCTCCGTTCTTCCTTTCTCTTTAGATACCTCCTTTCAGGCAGTGGCTGTGCAGCTGCACCTGGATAGGAGGTATACTATCATTTCTGCGTACATTCCACCGTCAGCTGACTTCGACGCGGGGGACTTCCGCCGCGTCGTGGCACGGTTGCCGAGGCCCTATCTCTTGCTTGGAGATCTGAACGGCAGGCATCCTCTCTGGGGAGATTACTCCATAAATCCCAGATGACAAGTCCTTGCCGATCTGATCGAAGAGCTTGAGATGGGTGTCCTAAACGTGGATGAGTTTACACGGGACTGCCCGAGAACCGCTTCATTTTCTTGCATTGACCTATCTTTGTGCTCTTCGGATGCACAGCCTGATTTTGATTGGGGGGTGGTCGATGACCTCCATGGTAGTGATCACTTTCCCATTCAAATATCATTTTCAGGGCAACTGCCGCCTGAGAGACCACCTCGGTGGTGCTTGGCGCGGGCGCGGTGGCCTGCATTTCAGGAAATGACTGAATTCTCTATCTCAGTCGAGGAGTTTAGGTCGGTAGATGAGGCCGTTGAGTTCTTCTCCGGCAACCTCATCGCCGTGGGCCTGACTACTATTCCTAGGACGTCTGGCTGTTTTGCACGCCGACCACTCCCATGGTGGTCGGCCGAGTGTGAGACGGCCCTCAAACAGAAGCGTTATGCCTACATGCGCTATAAGCGCCGCCCAAACGATTTCACTGTCGCTGAATTTCGTCGGGCTAAGGCTAGGTTCGGGTATATTTCAGGGCAACTGCCGCCTGAGAGACCACCTCGGTGGTGCTTGGCGCGGGCGCGGTGGCCTGCATTTCAGGAAATGACCAATTCTCTATCTCAGTCGAGGAGTTTAGGTCGGTAGATGAGGCCGTTGAGTTCTTCTCCGGCAACCTCATCGCCGTGGGCCTGACTACTATTCCTAGGACGTCTGGCCGTTTTGCACGCCGACCACTCCCATGGTGGTCGGCCGAGTGTGAGACGGCCCTCAAACAGAAGCGTTATGCCTACATGCGCTATAAGCGCCGCCCAAACGATTTCACTGTCGCTGAATTTCGTCGGGCTAAGGCTAGGTTCGGGTATATTTCAGGGCAACTGCCGCCTGAGAGACCACCTCGGTGGTGCTTGGCGCGGGCGCGGTGGCCTGCATTTCAGGAAATGACCAATTCTCTATCTCAGTCGAGGAGTTTAGGTCGGTAGATGAGGCCGTTGAGTTCTTCTCCGGCAACCTCATCGCCGTGGGCCTGACTACTATTCCTAGGACGTCTGGCCGTTTTGCACGCCGACCACTCCCATGGTGGTCTGCCGAGTGTGAGACGGCCCTCAAACAGAAGCGTTATGCCTACATGCGCTATAAGCGCCGCCCGAACGATTTCACTGTCGCTGAATTTCGTCGGGCTAGGGCTAGGTTCCGGTATATTTCGAAGCACGCTCGCCGCTCTTCTTGGCGGGCATACGTGTCTTCACTTAACGGGAAGACCCCTTTAGCTGAGGTGTGGAAGCGAGTCAAAAGGATTCGGGGCAAGTTCTCGCAGGAGTCCCCTCCCGTTCTCCAGGAGAATGGGACCGCAATCTCGGACTCCGCGTCCGTGGCGGAATCCTTAGCGACCGCTTTTTCCGCATTCTCTAGCCGTTATGCTGCTCCGCCAGCATTCAATGCACGTCGTGATGTCGCGGAAGGCCGCTGGCTGGACTTTACCTCCAGAGGCGGAGAACCCTTCAACGACAAGTTTACTGTGAGTGAGTTGCGTTCCGCTCTCGCTTCGTGCGCGGACACCGCCTATGGTCCGGACGATGTCCCGTACGCCATGCTTCGACACCTGGGTGAGCGAGGCATGGCCTTTCTGTTAGATTTGTTCAACAGGATCTGGGTGGAAGGTCTTCTCCCAGACTCCTGGCGAATCGCTACTGTGCTCGTTTTTCGCAAGCCAGGAAGAGATCACTCTACTCCGACCGGTTTTCGCCCAATCTCTCTAACCTCTTGCGTGTGCAAGTTGATGGAGAAATTTGTAAATGTTAGATTAGCCTTTTTCCTGGGCAGTGGAGGCCACCTGTATTCTGCACAGTGCGGCTTCTGCAAGTTCCACTCCACGTCGGATGCTCTGCTTCGACTGGAAAATGCCGTCTGCGAGGCTTTCCTTCGTAGACAGCACTACGCCACGGTGTTCTTTGATCTGGAGAAGGCCTATGATACCGCATGGTGATACGGTATCATGGAGACTCTCCACACGATGGGGGCGAGGGGAAGCCTCCCAATGTTTATATCTGAATTTTTGCTAGATCATCGATTCCGCTTACGGGTGGGGGGAGCCCTCTCCGGCCCAAAGGAGCAGGAAGAGGGTGTCCCGCAGGGAAGTGTCCTCAGTGTCACACTCTTTGCCCTGAGCATCAACGGCATCACCTCGGTGCTGCCGGAAGATGTTCTCGCTACGCTCTACGTGGACGACCTTTCGATCTCTTTTGGCGCGGCCCAGATGCCAACTCTGGAGCGTCGACTCCAACAGGCATTGAACCGCGTCTCTCGCTATGCCGAAGCGCACAGGTTTCGGTTTTCTTTGGCCAAGACCAAGGTGGTGCACTTGTGCCGCCATCCACGGCTCCACCCCGACCCAGATTTGTTTCTTAATGGGGTGCGCCTGGATGTGATTGAGTCGCACCGTTTCCTTGGTCTTGTATTCGACCGACGCCTCACCTGGGAGGCTCATATTCGCAGCCTTAGGGTCTCTTGTACCCGCGCCATGGACATTCTCCGTTCCGTGACGTTCAGCGCTTGGGGCGCTGATAGGGCTACTGCCTTACTTTTTTATCGATCCTTTGTTCGCTCGAAGCTCGACTACGGATGCGAGTTTTATGCATCCGCAGCCGAGCGTTTATTGCGGAAGGTGGATTCGATCCACCACACCGGCCTTCGCCTTGCGACCGGTGCCTTCCGCACTTCCCCTATTGAGAGCCTGTTGGTCGATGCTGGGGAGATGCCACTTGCTCTGCGCCGCGTGCAGTGCATCACTCGCCTGTACGCGCGAGCCCGGTGCCTCCCTCAGTCGCCAACAGCTCTTACTGCATCCGCAGCTGATCTCGATGGTGCCTATGCCGCCGAGAGACGCCAGTCATACCCTAAGTCCTTTGGGTTTAGGGCCAGGAAACTCCTTCGAGAGATAGATATAGCTCTCGGGCCGGTGGTGCCCCTGGTTCTGCCCAGGACGCCACCCTGGAGGGTACCACATTTGGCTATTTGTCGCCACGCCTCTGCTCCCAAAGCTTGTACTGCGCCGGGAGTATTGCGTTCGACCTTTTTGGAGCACACATCGTGTCACGCTGGTACCGTGCCAGTGTATACGGATGGCTCCAAGTCCCAAGAGGGGGTTCGGCTTCCACGCCGTATCCCCTCTGTTTGAAGTCAGCGGGGCTCTTCCAGGCGCTGCGTCTGTCTTCACGGCCGAGCTGGTGGCAATACACCACTCGGTACGGGAGATTACACGACGTGCCCGGTTCGGAGACCGGATTGTGATCTATAGCGACTCACAAAGCGCCCTGAGTGCTCTCGGGGCATTGGAATCTCCGCATCCCCTGGTTCGCGAAATCCGTGACGCCACGGTTTTGGCGAGCCGGGCAGATGTCGAGATTATCTTCTACTGGGTTCCTGGACATGTAGGAATTGCGGGGAATGAGGGCGCCAAAGAGTCCGCGAGGACTCTGCGACCGGACCAGCGTTTCGCTCTTCCTCACACTGACTACATGGCAGGAATACGGGCAGCTCTTCGGACTGCTTGTCAAAGAAGATGGGAGATGGTCGAAGGGAACTTAAAGTTGCGTGCCATTGCGCCGCGACTGTTCCCATGGACCTATCCCCCAATGCCGCGGCGGCTTCAGGTTGCTTTCTGTCGTCTCCGAATCGGCCACACTCGTGTGACGCATCGCTATTTGATGGAGCGCTCGCCTGCGCCCTATTGCAACGACTGCGTCGTCCCCCAGACTGTTCGGCACATTCTTGTTGAATGTCCCAGTCTGGGTGATCTTCGCGCACGACACCTGTCCCGGTACCGGGATGGGCAGGGTCGCTACCGCCTGTCCCTTGTACTCGGGACGAGTGCGTGTACTTTGACTGGTGGACTTATTGACTTTTTGGGGGAGGCCGGCCTTCTCCCTTTCATTTAACCCGGTTTAATTGTTGTTGTTTTTGTTATTATTTTTGTTATTGCTTTGTTATTGTTATTTCTTTTTCTTGTTTCCTGTTCAATTTTTTAAAGTAGCCTAGAACTAGGCTACTTTAAAAAATTGAGCTAACTTATGCCATAGTCGGCAGTCGCCAGATAGCCCCTTAATTAAAAAAAATAAAAAATCTTCTGGTTTGGTCACATTCTCCTGCACTGCAGGGAAGGGGCTCTCCCCAATGCCCGGAACATGCTTCCTCCTCACTTTTTTTTTTGCTTATTTTGTTTGTTTTTTGCCTTTAGTTTTTCCTTTGTCTGTTTTTTGGGTTTGGTTTTTAATCTAGCCTAGCATTCGACTATGTTATTGACAGCCACTTAGGCCTCTTTTAGGCAGTCGCCAGATAGGCAGCGAAAAGAAAAATACTGATCAAAAGGAAAAACGTTAGTGATATTTTTTTCTTGAAGTTTTGGTATTGTGTTGAAAGTGGATTTTCCCTTTTAGGCTCAAGTCAAAGATATCCAATTGGTGAGGGAAAGATTGAGCAAATCTGAAAAGGCAAAGGAAATTGCTCGACTTGATGGTAAGTGGCTTTATTTGGCAGTTAAAGTTGTTTGGGAGTCTATTGGTTCTCTGCAGGGCGTGGGGGCTGTATAGACTTATACCTGGTACCTCAAAGAATAGGACATTCTCCTCTCTCCAATGTCCCAGGTAATCTCAGTCTAGTAGATTGGGATTTCCTCTACCTTTTTTTATTACCAATTTCTTTGCATGCCTTTTATCACTTATTTGAGTGGGGGTAATTGCATTCTTTTCCATCTTTCCTGTCTATCCCTATTCTTCAAGGGCCAAGCCCAATAGTTGGCGGCCTGAACCTAGGAGGCATCCCTGCCAGTAGGTGAAAAATGGCGGGATAGTTACAGTGCCATGTGCGTGCATGGACAGGTGTCCCTGTAGTTGCCCTGGCGGTGTGCTCCTAGGACACTGATACATCCATGGGTTAAGGCTTGTGGGAATGAGACTCAGTCTCATGGCTTTTACTGTGTGCATGTGACGGGCCAGTAACCTGTCCTTCCCTCCACTTAATTACACTTTTACGCAGCCATGATTGTAATCGACTAGAAAGACGTAAACCTGGATCAAAATCACCTAATCAACAAGAACAAAAAATGAGGCTGAGAATTGCTAGTTGAAATGTAGGTAGTTTGAAGGGTAGAGGGGGAGGTGGTTGAGACCCTATTGCGGAGAAACATGGACGTATACTGTGTGCAAGAACATTGGAGTGGGGTTCAGCGAGAATGATTATGGGAAAGGAATCAAGATATAAATTGTTTTGGATGGGAAATGCTAACGTTTATGGCGGTGTTGGTGTTTTATTAGCATAGAAGTGGAAGGAGCGTGTTATGTATGTGAATAGAATTAATGACAGGCTATTGGTGTTAAAGTTGAATTTCGATAAAGTAATCATATCTGTTGTGTCAGTGTATGCACCCCAAGTAGGCTTGGATGCTGCGGTCAAGGATGAGTTGATGAGAGTTGATGGTGGTATGGCAGAGTGTGATGGTGATCCTGGGAGGAAACCTGAATGGACATGTGGGGGCAGAGGCACTGGGGTATGAAGGAGTGCATGGAGGTTGTGGATTTGTTACTAGGAATGTAGAAGGAGAGCGAATTCTGGAATTTGGGGAAGCAATGGACATGGTCGTTTGTAACAACCCCCTGTTCAGAAAAGAGAGAAGCAAACTGGTCACATATACATCTGGAGACACCAGTAGTCAGATAGACTATTTTATGGTTAAAAGAAGAGAGAGAAAATTAGTGAAAGATGTTAAAGTGATACTCAGTGAAGAGTGTGTACAGCAACATAAGTTACTGGTGTGTGACCTTTGGTTAGGGAAATTGCAGGCCAGGAAGAGAGTGTTTGTGCCTGGGAAGAAGGTGTGGAAGCTTAAAAATCAGGAAGTGAGGGAGGCTTTTTACGAGGAGTTGGGTACACTAGTGGCAGAGAATAGAGCGACTGACGGAAGTGTGAGTGAGCAGTATGGGAGACTGAAAGATAAACTTCTAAAAGCTACTGAACAGGTTTATGGTTGTTCAAGAGGTTCACCCAGACATAAGGCATCTTGGTGATGGAATGAGGAAGTTGAGGCTACAGTGAAGGAGAAAAGAAGATCGTTTTATGGCATTGAAGCATTGTGGGAGCAGCAAGAAGAAGGGCGAATCGGGAAGTGTATAGGGCTAAGTCAAAGGCCCAAAGACCTTTTCTTGAGAACCTCAATGGTGCTGACGGCAGGAAAGAGGTGTTTAAACTGGTTAGGCAGATGAAAAAGGAGAATAGTGATATAGCGGGTGAACAGTGCATTAAAAATGATGGTAGAGTTGTGGTTGGGCAGAACGATATAGAAAAAGGCTTGGAGGGAACACAATAATCATTTATTAAATGTAGAATTTGACTGGGACAGGAGACTTGTGGGTCCTGCAGAACCTGTGGCTGGACCATGGCCATCAATTGAGGACAAAATGGTGAGCAGAGCCATCAATGGCATGCCAGAAGGTGGTAAGGCAGCGGGTGTTTCTAAGATAAGTGTTGAGATGTTGAAAGCCTTTGGAGATATTGGTGTGCGATTGTCACGGACCTTATAAATCCTGTCATATGAATGTGCTGTACCAGAGGACTGGCTGAAGAGTGTGATTGTAAATGTGTATAAGGATAAAGGTGATGCCCTAGAAAGGGGTAGCTGCAGAGACATAAAGCTCCTTGATCATGTTATGAAAGTTATGGAGCGTGTTCTAAAAGAAATGATTAGGGACAGGATAAACTTTGATGACATGCAGTTTGGGTTCATGCCTGGAAAAGGAACCACAGATACTATATTTATAGTTAGATAGCTCCAGGAGAAGAGCATGGTATTATATTTTTGTTGACCTAGAAAAGGCTTTTGATAGGGTACCAAGAGATGTGGTGAGCTGGGCAATGAGAAAATTAGGGATTGAGGAGTGGTTGGTTAGGGTAGTCATGACTATGTATGAAGGTTCAACAACCCAGGTGAGGGTAAATGGAGAATTGAGTGATGACCTCTCTGTGAAGGTTGGCGTGCATCAGGGATCTGTTTTGAGTCCCTTGCTCTTTGTTATGGTCCTGTAAGTGCTGTCACAGAATTTTAGAACAGGATTGCCATTTGAGTTGTTGTACGCTGATGATCTAGTGCTGATTGCCGAGTATAAGAGGACAGCACTTGAGAAGTTCAGTTTGTGGAGGTAAGGGATGAATTCCATGGGGTTGAGAGTGAATTTGGATAAAATAAAGATGTTGATTTCAAGAGTGGGTGGTGGTAATGACATCATTGAGGGTATGTGGCCATGTAGAGTTTGTCACAGAGGGGTAGGGAATAACTCTATCTTGTGTAATGGATGTGGTTTGTGGGTGCATAAAAGATGTAGTGGTATCAGGGGTAGTCTGCAGAATGATGGAGAGTTTCAGTGCACTGTGTGTAGAGGAGAGGATTGTATTTGATGGTGTGTCACTTGAATGTATAGAGGAGTTGTGCTATCTCACAGATAGGATCAGTGCAGGGGTGGTGATGGGGCAAGGGTTAGAAGTGGTTGGGAAAAGTTCATAGCGCACGCTGCATGTGTACGAAGTGCAATGTTGTATGGCAGCAAAAATTGGGCTGTGAAGGAAGAAGACATCCAGAGGCTCAAGCATACTGAGATGAGAATGGTAAGATGGATGTGCGGTGCATCTCTAAATTTGAGGCCTGGAGGTGATAGAGTTGCAAACTGTGAATTAAGAGATAGATTGGGGATAGAATGCATTGGTGTGGCACTGAGAAGAGGCAGATTGAGGTGGTTTGGTCTTGCAGGATAATAATTAGGTGAAGGGTGTTAGGAGTTTGGAAGTTGGTGTGTAGCTGCCAGAGGGAGACTGAGGAAGACATGGAATGAGGTTATACAGAGGGACCTCAGGGATATGAGTTTGAATAGAGAAACAGGCAGAGATCAGGCAGCATGGAGAGCCGCCATTAGGTAAATAAGGCTGGCACATGCAAGCATGTATGGAGCCTTCAAAAATCATGCTGATCCTAAGAATCCCTTCCCCCCCCCCTTCCATACCTGAATATAGAGCAATAAAATGGGCCACCGTAGCTGAATAATAAAATAAAAGCATGATGGTGATTGGACTTTACCCTCAACTACTTCTCTTGGTAGAAGTGTTTTCACATTAACCACTTCACTGCCTGTAATGGGCTGACTATCACTACTTTAATTATATATTATTGAACTCTTTAAGAGTTCAAGATCAAATTTATATCAAAGCTATAAAATTTCAATGAATTGACAAACAATTTGTAAATATGGTGTTCACTTATAAGTTAATTACATGAAAAATATCAAGATAAAGAACCTTTTAATGGCTGTTTCTAATAGCCAAGAGCTGTACCTTTGTTTTGTTTTTTTTATTAAAAAAAAGGTAATTTTAATTTCTAAGGTCAAATTAGGAGCTTAGTGTGAAAAATATGTAGAATTGACAGACGGCTTATAAATATGGTGCTCACTTATGTGCTAGTTACATGAAAACTGCTATCATAAACAAACTTCTTTTTTTTTTACTGATTCAAATAGTCAAAGCATAGGCCTTCATTTTAAAAAAAAATTTCAATTTTGATACCCAGAGGTCAAATCTTGACCTTAAATTTTTGCAAAATGTATGATTTTTCTATTTTTCAACCTAGAGTTCGAAAACTCATAGTTGGATTCCTTGTCTTTTTCTGATTCTAAGTACGAGTTTATATACTTTTATATAATTATGACCATTATTGCTCTAGTTATGGGTTGGCAAATGTTAGTGACCTCAAAATGCCCGAGGTCATATCTCCTGAACAGTTGGTCGGCTTGACCTTAAAATTTCAGAAATGGGTTTATTGCCCCCAAATTTCAGCAAAATCTGAGAGATGATGGTGTTAGGCACTGGTTGATCTGACAGAGACTGCCCCATTTCCTCACTCTGACTACATGACAGAGATTTGGTGGTCTACATGGCAAAGAAATTATGCAAAAGTGCCCCAACTTTTCCCATCCCCCCCCCCTCCAATGCTTCAACAGTATTGAAGCATTTTTTTGTCGTCTCTGAGTTGGATACTCACTCAGGATGCAGCAGCATCTAATGTAGCGCTCCCCTGCACCTTTATGTGAGGACTGTTTGGTATCTCAGACTGTGCAACAACTCTGTCCATGGTTCCCAGCCATGTATCATGATGAACCGGGCCACTAACCCTTCTCCCTGGACCTGGTCATGGTTCTTTCATTTTAAATTGTTGGTGGCTCACTTGGGGGGGGGGCCCTGAGGGATTCACACCTCCCCAGGGGTACCTGAATGTGCTTCTTTTATTTCTGTTAATCTTTGAATTTTGTCCCTGTTTTTATTTTAATTTAAATTAGCCTAAGGATAGGCTTTTCTTTGTGCTTTTGGCAGCATTCTACAGCATCATTGGCCACTGCCAGATGAGCTTGGACATCTATGGTTTCATTGGCCATTGCAAGATGAGCTTGGCCATCTCTGGCCTCATTGGGCACCGCCAGATGAACTTGCTTAAGTTATAAAAACAAAACAAACTTCCTTACCACATTTTGAAATGGTGTCAGTTATTTCTGAGTTATGTTTAGTTCAGTAATTGTCTAATTTTAGTGAAAAATATAATGGTTTCCAATGGACATTCCGGCAGGTATGGCGCCCCTTTTGAACTGTTTGTGCATCCCCAAAACAGTTGGGAGCTAGTATTATTCATCTCTTTAGAACAATAACACATAATTATCTTTGTTTATATGTGTACCAATATAAATATATTTATAAATACTAAATAAGTACACAAACTATATATAATAAAACCATAAATAACAAAAATAAAGTAACAAGGATAGAAAAAGGAGGGACATCCTCGCTTCTGGGTGGTGGCTTTTTCCCAGTCTTTTTCCTCTCCTGGAAAGATGCCGCCCATATTGCCCATACCCAATTCCGCCCTGTGGGTTTCAGTGATATCGGTTTAAATGTGAAGTAAAGGTTAATTCCTTAACCAATGATGGCATGGTGTGTTAGGGCTAGGGGTTGCAACTGATAATTTATCGATAAATTAAATTTAATTACCGCATATTTACCGATATCTCTTTATTGGTAATTTATCAGAGTAATGTAAATGTATACAATGACAGAGAGGGGCAAGATTTCAGAAAAGTCTCCATCGATAGATGAATAAATTGGAATCAAAAGCTTCTGAATTCTTAGTTAAGTCCTTTATTTTAAATTTTTAAGTGAATTCTCATATGAAACAATGAAAACCGCAAATGTAGATCAATTATACGATGCATTGAAGACCATCAAAAGCTGCCAAGCCAAACTAGCATTTTCTTCAGTAGGATTTTTCATAAGAGATTCGATTCAGTCTCTCTCCTACCACTATTAATGGCTTATATTTCTTGAAATGGTACTTCTTAAATAAGCATAATAAGAAAAACTAAGCATTGCTGCCATATTCATAATTTCAAAAGATGTCATTTAAATTTTTGTCTTAATTTTTTGAAACTTTGCTTTTTAGATAAGGTTAAAATAAACGCCTTATGTTTTTGAAAAATTACGCTTCCTATAGAATTTTTTAATAAAAATGAAAAACAAAAGTAAATAGTCTTATGTCTTTGAAATATTTTTTTTTTTTAAATGAGCAGATATTAGTCTTATGCTATACGCTCTAAATAAAGATAAAAACACTTTTATTGGTTATAAAAACACATAATAAGCAAAGGATCTCATTAAAAAGTTTATATACATGTGATTTTTTTAATTTCTAATAGTTAATTT
This sequence comes from Ceratothoa steindachneri, assembly GCA_963969495.1. Lineage (NCBI taxonomy): Eukaryota > Metazoa > Arthropoda > Malacostraca > Isopoda > Cymothoidae > Ceratothoa > Ceratothoa steindachneri. Next base: position 210,064,505 of record OZ018317.1, read on the forward strand.
AACTAGAAATTCATCTGGAATTTACCGGTAATCAAAAGTTTCTCGTGAATTTAACCATAAAAATATTGTTGGTAATTTGTGACCCCTAGTTAGGGGAGGAAAAAATGAGCAGTGGCCAAGGAAAAGGTGGAGCAGATGGGTGGGGAAGGATAAAGGATATGTTGGGAAGAGAGGATTATATGGCACAAGAGTGACAAAGGTGGATGAGTGTTATCACCTGTCCAACCCCATAATGAAAAAACATGGATGTTAAATGATGATGAGGAATGAATGAAGCTGCATCAAGCAAGACATTTGTCAGGAAAGATCTGTAATGAAAGTGGTGAAGATGTGTGGAAGAATAGTCGCAGATCTTCCTGCTGGGAGGCCAAACTCTGGATGTTGAGGCCAGTAGGGCACATAAACCTTCAGATTGCATGTGACATTCTCTTACAGGAGAATGATTGGTGGAACCAACTGATGATATGTGTGAATTAGAAAGTGGAATGTCACAGAGGTTAGGATGATGAAAGGTTGTAGTAGAGAATTGGACTAGACTCAAATATTTTGGCCAGCAGGATGCATTGCAAAGAGCACAAGTACTCAAATTACCAACTTGTATCTTGCTGGGATCACTTTGCATAGTATTTCCCACTTGCTCAAGTTGGGCCACCTTTTACATTCTAGCACTAAGGCATTCTAATTCTTTGTTTATTATTATCATTATTATTTGAAAAAAAAACAACAAATATGTGGGCATCCCTATCTGTGAGTTTAGGGAAAGAGTTTCGTAAAGAAAGTAACAAAGGAAAATGCAAATGCTCGAATTTGCATAAACCATGTATACAAAAGAGGGGACTACTTGGTGGATTTGGGCATACTCTTAATTCTTCTGAACCTGCTCACATTCAGCAGAGGCAGATTCCTCTTTGCCCACTTTGTTGGCTGCAATTATTTAAATTACCTTCACATTGTGTTTCCAAACACTTGATGAGACAAAGGTATGCATTTGGTTTTCTCCAATGGTGAACAAGATTTGTAAAAATGGTGTCTTTCGGTGGTTGATGACCCCGGTTTTGTTTTTTTTCCAGTGGTGAACAAGGTTCGTGAAAATGAGGCTATTCGGATGATGCAGATAAAGGATGGACTGAGTCTCCTGGGAGACTCCTTCGTGCAGATGGCGCACAAGGGGGGCATCATTTTCCGTGCTGCAAAGTCTCTTGCCAATGAGATCCCAGATGTCCATGACCGATCTATCCACCAAACTAAGTTTCAAGGTACGTATTCATTACCGAGTGGGGGGGCTTGAAGCTGGTGAGTGGCTCCTCACCTGTTCGCACAGATGGTTTGTTTGTTTGTTTCTTTGAGTGACTGCATTTTATGTGGACTGGTTAAGGATAGCTGCGCACCTTCAAGAGGCTGAGCATCCAAATTAGTCTGCTGTTTTAAGCTACCTAAGTTACGTATCTTGTACACATTTTTGTTTTCCCTTAACTTTACTATTTTCTTTTCATGCTTCCTAAAATCTTTATCTGAAGATTCCAACAACAGTTTCGACGTTTTTTTATTTTAGTAAAACAATAATTTTTCTTTTGTAGTTGTTCCTGGGAATTCAAAATCCACCCTCCAATCACTTGGTGTTTATTTGCCATTGCTATCCTCATCAGAGGGGTAGTAGGATCTTCGGTTCCCCTCAAAGCCCTGTGTAGACTTGATGTGACACCTGGAGGAGCAGTATGCCACAGGCCCTCGGTAGTCTCAGACTAGATTCACTACCTGTGCTTTATTTCTTCCAGACATTTTTCCTTTATTCTTCTTTCACCTCTCCTGTTACAAACCCCTTCTCATCTATTTTGCTTGGCCACTGACGAGCTTTAGCCCATTCATCCCTGGTTTGGACCAGGAAGGAAAGGGTTACCCTCTCTCTCTGGTTATGCAGGGTAGTGTGCCAGTATTCTTTCTACTTTTTTCCCTTTCCACTGCTTACAATGTGTCTTACTTATTCTTATATGCCCATGTGTTTAGCATTAGCCTCTGAACGAAAAACTAGGTCTCAATGCCTGATAATGTTGAAAGTTATATAAAAAACAATAAAAATCTACCTACTTCTCCATGGTAAAGAGGTTTCTTCATTTTTTCTATTAATTTGGCTTAGCATTTAATATCCTTCTTTAAGCCTCCTCCAATTAGCTCCCTCTCTGTCCTATGTTATCTCAGGGGGACCCCTTCATAGTGGTAGAGTGAATCGGAGGAGGCTCATCTGGTAGACACCTGAGGTGTACGCTAGATTTTTTGGAGCCGGTGCACAAGTTCTGGTCTTTTCTTTTTGATACCAGGAAGTCTCAGACAGGTTCCCAAGTATTGATACTTGGGAACCTGTCTGAGACTTCCTATATCCCATTGAATCTCCCAACCTTCTCCCCTATGTGAGCAGGGACACTGAAAATTGGATAAAGCAGCCTCCTCCTAGAGGGCAAGGTCTTCCACAGGAGGGGGATAATGGTTCATTAGTGTCAGTACCCAAACCTCCCTCCCCACTCTTAGGCCTAGCCCTCCCATTGGGAATGTGTCCCCAAATGGAGGGGGGAAAAAACAAGAAAAGAAAGATAAAGCCTATACTCGTGGGGGTTGAGGCTCTGGAGTCGGGTTGGGGCCTTTGCCATTTCAGATAAAGCCCATGCTGAAGCAGGTCTGTCTGGCCTCAGGTGTCGAGACAAAAAAAAAAGGGTTCAAGCCCTGCCCTCCCCACCCATTAAGAAGCACATGAAAGAAAGCAGTGTTTTGAAGACCGCAGGGCCCCCCTCTCTCATTTAGAGGTCGTCAGGTGTCTTTGAGCACAGTAGCTTTAAATGTTTTGTGATCTGGCACAACTTGTTGAGTCCTCCTGACCTTTCATCAGGATTGACCCCAACTTTTTGCAGATCTAATTTGACTCCAAAGCCAATCAGGGAATTGACTGATTCAGGGGCGATTGAGGATGTTAAAGGTATGTTCTACTCTCTGGGTGATGCAAGGGTTTGAACCCCTTTTTTTGACTCCAGCACCAGAGGCTCCCTGAGGTCAGACAGACCTGCTTCAGCGTGGGCTTTATGTGAAATGGCAAAGGCCCCAACCTCCACGAGTATAGGCCTTATCTTTCTTTTCTTGTCCCCCCTCCTCCATTTGGGGACACATTCCCTATGGGAGGACTAGGCCTAAGAGTTGGGAGGGAGGTTTGGGTATTGATTAATTACGTACTTGAGAGTTATAGATGATGACTGACTCATTGAAACTTGTAATTCAAGATATGCCTGGTTATTGATGATCATTCATTATGACAACAGTTGTACAAATAGTTTAAATGGGTAATTATTGGAATACACTGGTAATTTTTTTACTTTGATTAGAAATGATGGCTGCTTTTACTAAAAATTATTATTCCAATTCACTGTGTATAGAGTACCTGAAGGAAACATAGTGGAAGCTAAGTTGATCACTTTAGAGAGTTGCGTGCCCAGCCTTTCTTCTATGGATTGGCATGGGAAGATTGGAGTGTTTCCAGGAGAGAGAAGAGAAAATGACTTGTTCTCTTGGGAAGGTAAACTACAACTAAAATTGTTGTGCCATTCATGCCTGCTCACCAGTTTAACCCCACAGGGGGGAACCCTGAATAACCTGTTAGACTTGATACCTGGAGGAGCTGCATGTCCTCCCAGCTTGAGTCCAAATTAGGGAAGCCCCGTCATCACTGGGTTGATTTGACCACTCTGATGGGTCCTGGGAAAGTTGTCAGTTCACTTCCCTTCACTGTCACTCAGCACTACTTTACCTTTTTATATTATTATTATTATTATTATTACCAGGCAATTGCTTCGCTACTCAGATTAAAATTTAAATTCGAAAAAAAAGCAGCCATGGTTAATTTTTTATCAATTTTCTGAACTTTGCCAATTAAATAATTTTAAAAAGGAACTCTAAACTAAATTTCCCCCCTTTCAAAATATCACTTTGCTAAAATATAGTTATAGAAGAAGATATATAAAAGTAAATTTTCTGAACTTCACCATTTGTAATTCTTTGGGTTTTAAAAAATTCACAAAATTTCGATACTTATATTTATTTCTGAACTTCACCATTTTGTTTTTTTTATATTATAAAAGAATTATTAGAAATAACTTTGATAAAAAAAACAAGTCATAACCAAACTAAGATGAAATTATTATTCAAATACTCAAAAAAAATCCCCTTCTTAAATTATAGAGTTAGTAATAATGATGATGATGATAATGATTACCTTGTATTATTATTGTGTATTATCATCATTTTCTGGCTAGGACAAATATTAGGTATGGAGTCTGTTGGTCCGTCAACTCTGCTCACTTTCTTCCAGTATGCATATAAGGTGCTACTTTGGCACCATTCGTTGTGGTCAAAGCTCAAGGAAAAATTTGCCTGAATGGCGAGCCGAGTTGTCAAGGCCCATCTTAGCTCGACCCCGTGGGCCGCCGAGGAGGTGAACATGATCCGATTCTAGAATTTTCTGATCCTATGGAAACTTTTCTCTTAACCTATCGAGTCATTGGGTGATCATAGTATCTAGTTTCCATATTCCCTATTCATTTTCTGCAAATATGGTGACAATGGAAGACAATAGTGGGACTGTGCAAAGTGCATGTTGATCTCCCCTCCTTTAAGTGTTGGTTGGGGTGGATGAGGTAACACAAGACACCCCTTTGCCATCTTTGCAGCTGCTCTCGGGCAGTTCCACTTCTGAAAAAGAGGTGCCCCCACCCGTCCCTGTGCTTTCTCAGGGGCCCTTCCAACCCTCTTCTACTGGAGATGAGGTTTACTCTTCTCATAGGCCTATGGGTGCAGGAGTTTCTCCCCTACACCCTCCAGGGGCGCGGCGATTTGCCATCCTGGCCGCCGTGCTGACGGGATCCAGCACTCCGTCCGGCCCCAGCTTAGCCTCTCTTCCTTCCTTCAGATAGCCCGATTTCTCCCCTACCTCGTCGCTTTTCATACAACCTCTCCCACAACTTTCTCTGGTCAGCCTCTAATTTCACAGGGTAGAATGCTGACCTTCTTCTCAAGCCAACCACCCCGGATCGGGGCTGAGGGGGGGGGGACATTGTTTCCTAACCCCTCAGCTCCGGTTCGGGATGGGGGTTTTTTAACAACCTGCTTCATCCCCACCCATACCTTCCTCACATCCCTTTTCCTCTCCTCTTCACAACCTATATTTTTTACGCCGTGTTCAAGGTGGAGCCGCCATGCCGAAGGACTGCCAGGCCACCAGGCGGGAGGGGTGGTCCCGAATGGCGGCGCCTGGCTCTGCCGGGCTTGTAAGCACCTCTCGCAGTGCGGGCAACTGCGAGAGGTGATGAGCTATTGCGTCCCGTAATAAAAAGAGGGTCACCATGCCCATGAATGAAAAAAAACCCAAAAAAACCCAACCCCCCAACTTCCCCAAGAAAATCGACGGAGCCGCCCTCGGGCAGCTCCACCGAGAAAATGGAGGTCCCCCCCCTTGTGCTTGCGCAATGGACCCTCCATAACTCTTTAACCGGAGAGGAGGCTTACTCCTCTCCTACGCCTACGGGTGTAGGGGACTCTCCCTCACCCCCTTCTCTGGAGGTGCTTTCAGGCACCTCCCTATCTCCAGCGGCAGTCCCTCCTTTGCTTTCTAAGGGGACTGCCAAGAAAGCCAGCAGGCAGCCCATTGCCGACCGCCCCTCGTGCAAGCGGCTCGGTAGGGCAAACCCCCTTAGGGGGGAGAGGGAAGCCAGGCCCCTTCGGTCGCTTCCCTCAAAAGACCTGCTGGCAAGAATTTTAAACCTTGCTGGGGTCAAGGCCTGTGCCTCCCCACACCACCTGACTAGTGACAATACTGCCAAGGGGACCTGCGATGTCCTGGGAGGGGATGGCCAACTGGAGGCCCCTCCTGTGATAGACATGGTCCTTGAGGAGACCCAGCCTCAGACGGTAGGGCCTTCCATGGGGGGGAATTCGGGCTCGGCGCCAAGCACCGAACCCGAATCCGCCCCTATGCAAGGTCCTCCTCAAATGGCTGAGGGCTCCGAGGCAGTAAAAGGAGGGGAGGGATCTCCTCCGACAGGTGCCCCTACGACAACCAGGACCTTCTCCATTTCGGAGAGGGACCTGGCTGAGGCTGGTCCATCTGGCCTGGGGACTTCTGCCGGCGGAGGTGAAAAGCGGGTTCATTCCCCGCCCTCCTCTCTGAAAAAGAAAAAGAAAAAGACTAAAAAGACAAAAAAGACTCGGGGCTCCTCTCCATCCGCGGGGGCTGCGGGGACGGATGGGTCTGCTGCCACTCTGGCAAGCGACCAAGCCAAGATCGGCACATCCGCCCCCTCTGCCCCCCCGGTTGCGGAGCCCCTGACAAAGAAGACTAATACCAAGAGTGCACAGGGCGGAGCCTCGATGACATCGGGGCCCCTGATTCAGAGGTTACCTGGCGTTTTCGAGCCCGCTGGCTTCAAACGCTTCCTCGTTATTCGCTCCACTGATGGCACCATGTTGTCCAAGGGCAACATGATCCATCAGAGGAGAGGATTAGCTAGTGCAATTGGTAGAGAGCCGAAGGTAACCCGTTTCTCGGACGGGAGCCTTCTGGCGAATGCGGCGAATCCCGCCGAGGCGGCCAAGATAAGTGCTCTTCGGACACTTCATGGCACCCCGGTGAGTGTGACGCCGCACTCTACCATGAACTTTGTGAAAGGAGTAGTTTATGCGAGGGAACTCGTTGACTACTCCATTGAGGACATCACCTTAGAGCTGGCCGACCATGGGGCGGTCAAGGTCGAGCGTGTGATGAGAAAACAGGGAGGGGCCTCGAGACCCACCCCTACACTCTTCGTCACGTTCGACTGTGACAAGCTCCCTGAGTCGGTGCGTGCCGGTTGGTACCGCTACCGCGTGAAGGCATTCGTGCCACTGCCGCGGCGGTGCTATTACTGTCACCGCTTCGGCCATACGAATCGATCATGTAGACGTGCAAAATCGGGGTCACCCGAAGTCTGTGTAAATTGCTCCAAGGTCGCACACGATAAGTCCAAAGCGTGTGTGGCCAAGTGTGTCAATTGCGGAGAGCCGCACCCTGCTTCTTCGAAGCAATGTGGTGTATATCTCCTTGAGAAAGAAATCCTGGCCGTTCAGGCCCAGGATCGACTCTCATTCCGCGAGGCTAAGGACTTGGTCCTGGCGCGCCCGGCTCTGCCTGGGACGTCATATGCCTCAATAGTTAGAAAGGCACCCTCTGCTCCTGGCCCATCCAGGCCAACGAGCACGGTTGTTTCCGCGCCCATTCGGAGCCCTTCTGCGGGCTCTACCCAACCCGGGCGCTCCCCTGGTAAAGCTGGCGGCAAAAAGGGCTCATACCCTGCCCCGGCTAAAACCAGGGCTCCCCCCTCTTCCCCCAGCGTGACCGTTTCCCGTAAGGCGAAACGGCCACGCGCCTCCACCGAGTCGTTAGACTCACAGGAGGCAACACCCCTGAAGATGGTCGCTAGGCCATCTTCCGGGGTTCCTAAAGCTGTCCCCCGAAAGGAGGACAGCAACAAAGGAGCTTCGGCTCCTTCGCCCACGCCCCGAGGTGGAGCGAGTGGCTCGGAGACGGTGGTTCCTCGAAAAGAGGGCCCCCCGCCTCCCAAGCCGCAACGCCCGCCTAAGGTTTCGAGGCGGAGGGAGGAAAAGACTCGCATGGCGAGCCCAACCTCCCCCAATAAGTCCTCGAAGGCGACAGCGCCTTCAGCGCTTTGTCCGGCCAACAGCGCCCGGGGTTCTGCCCCCGGGAAGCGTACGGCCATTCCCGTGAGGGTCTTCAATTCGAGGAGGGCCCCCGCGTCTCCTCCGAGCTAGGCCTGGAGGGCATATTCCTTCAATGGAATTGCCGTGGACTCCGGGCCAACTGGGAGGAGCTGCGGAGGCTCGTCTCGTCCCGTTCCCCGTTAGCTATTTTTTTGCAGGAGACCATGCTAGGTGCGTGCCCCCTCCCTGCCCTCCCGGGGTATTATTTCTTGCCACCCCACCACCGCGGGATGGCCGGGCTGGGGGATGCGCAGTTTACACCCGGCATGATGTCTCCGTTCTTCCTTTCTCTTTAGATACCTCCTTTCAGGCAGTGGCTGTGCAGCTGCACCTGGATAGGAGGTATACTATCATTTCTGCGTACATTCCACCGTCAGCTGACTTCGACGCGGGGGACTTCCGCCGCGTCGTTGCACGGTTGCCGAGGCCCTATCTCTTGCTTGGAGATCTGAACGGCAGGCATCCTCTCTGGGGAGATTACTCCATAAATCCCAGGGGACAAGTCCTTGCCGATCTGATCGAAGAGCTTGAGATGGGTGTCCTAAACGTGGATGAGTTTACGCATCACTGTCCGAGAACCGCTTCATTTTCTTGCCTTGACCTATCTTTGTGCTCTTCGGATGCACAGCCTGATTTTGATTGGGGGGTGGTCGATGACCTCCATGGTAGTGATCACTTTCCCATTCAAATATCATTTTCAGGGCAACTGCCGCCTGAGAGACCACCTCGGTGGTGCTTGGCGCGGGCGCGGTGGCCTGCATTTCAGGAAATGACTGAATTCTCTATCTCAGTCGAGGAGTTTAGGTCGGTAGATGAGGCCGTTGAGTTCTTCTCCGGCAACCTCATCGCCGTGGGCCTGACTACTATTCCTAGGACGTCTGGCCGTTTTGCACGCCGACCACTCCCATGGTGGTCGGCCGAGTGTGAGACGGCCCTCAAACAGAAGCGTTATGCCTACATGCGCTATAAGCGCCGCCCGAACGATTTCACTGTCGCTGAATTTCGTCGGGCTAGGGCTAGGTTCCGGTATATTTCGAAGCACGCCCGCCGCTCTTCTTGGCGGGCATACGTGTCTTCACTTAACGGGAAGACCCCTTTAGCTGAGGTGTGGAAGCGAGTCAAAAGGATTCGGGGCAAGTTCTCGCAGGACCCCCCTCCCGTTCTCCAGGAGAATGGGACCGCAATCTCGGACCCCGCGTCCGTGGCGGAATCCTTAGCGACCGCTTTTTCCGCATTCTCTAGCCGTGATGCTGCTCCGCCAGCATTCAATGCACGTCGTGATGTCGCGGAAGGCCGCCGGCTGGACTTTACCTCCAGAGGCGGAGAACCCTTCAACGACAAGTTTACTGTGAGTGAGTTGCGTTCCGCTCTCGCTTCGTGCGCGGACACCGCCCATGGTCCGGACGATGTCCCGTACGCCATGCTTCGACACCTGGGTGAGCGAGGCATGGCCTTTCTGTTAGATTTGTTCAACACGATCTGGGTGGAAGGTCTTCTCCCAGACTCCTGGCGAATCGCTACTGTGCTCGCCTTTCGCAAACCGGGGAGAGATCACTCTACTCCGACCGGTTTCCGCCCAATCTCTCTAACCTCTTGCGTGTGCAAGTTGATGGAAAAATTGGTAAATGTTAGATTAGCCTATTTCCTGGACAGCGGAGGCCATTTGTCTTCCGCACAGTGCGGCTTCCGCAAGTTCCACTCCACGTCGGATGCTCTGCTCCGACTGGAAAATGCAGTCTGCGAGGCTTTCCTTCGTAGACAGCACTACGCCACGGTCTTTTTCGATTTGGAGAAGGCCTATGATACCGCATGGCGATACGGTATCATGGAGACTCTCCACACGATGGGGGCGAGGGGACGCCTCCCAATGTTTATATCTGAATTTTTGCGAGATCGTCGATTCCGCGTACGGGTGGGGGGAGCTCTCTCCGGCCCAAAGGAGCAGGAAGAGGGTGTCCCGCAGGGAAGTGTCCTCAGTGTCACACTCTTTGCCCTGAGCATCAACGGCATCACCTCGGTGCTGCCGGAAGATGTTCTCGCTACGCTCTACGTGGACGACCTTTCGATCTCTTTTGGCGCGGCCCAGATGCCAACTCTGGAGCGTCGACTCCAACAGGCATTGAACCGCGTCTCTCGCTATGCCGAAGCTCACAGGTTTCGGTTTTCTTTGGCCAAGACTAAGGTGGTGCACTTCTGCCGCCATCCACGGCTTCACCCCGACCCAGATTTGTTTCTTAATGGGGTGCGCCTGGATGTGGTTGAGTCGCACCGTTTCCTTGGTCTTGTATTCGACCGACGCCTCACCTGGGAGGCTCATATTCGCAGCCTTAGGGTCTCTTGTACCCGCGCCATGGACATTCTCCGTTCCGTGACGTTCAGCGCTTGGGGCGCTGATAGGGCTACTGCCCTACTTTTTTATCGATCCTTTGTTCGTTCGAAGCTCGACTACGGATGCGAGTTTTATGCATCCGCAGCCGAGCGTTTATTGCGGAAGGTGGATTCGATCCACCACACCGGCCTTCGCCTTGCGACCGGTGCCTTCCGCACTTCCCCCATTGAGAGCCTGTTGGTCGATGCTGGGGAGATGCCACTCGCTCTGCGCCGCGTGCAGTGCATCACTCGCCTTTACGCGCGAGCCCGGCACCTCCCTCAGTCGCCAACAGCTCTCACTGCATCCGCAGCTGATCTCGATGGTGCCTATGCCGCCGAGAGACGCCAGTCATACCCTAAGCCCTTTGGGTTTAGGGCCAGGAAACTCCTTCAAGAGCTAGATATAGCTCTCGGGCCGGTGGCGCCCCTGGTTCTGCCCAGGACGCCACCCTGGAGGGTACCACATTTGGCTATTTGTCGCCACGCCTCTGCTCCCAAAGCTTGTACTGCGCCGGGAGTATTGCGTTCGACCTTTTTGGAGCACACATCGTGTCACGCTGGTACCGTGCCAGTGTATACGGATGGCTCCAAGTCCCAAGAGGGGGTCGGCTTCCACGCCGTATCCCCTCTGTTTGAAGTCAGCGGGGCTCTACCAGGCGCTGCGTCTGTCTTCACGGCCGAGCTGGTGGCAATACACCACTCGGTACGGGAGATTACGCGACGTGCCCGGTTCGGAGACCGGATTGTGATCTATAGCGACTCACAAAGCGCCCTGAGTGCTCTCGGGGCATTGGAATCTCCGCATCCCCTGGTTCGCGATATCCGTGACGCCACGGTTTTGGCGAGCCGGGCAGATGTCGAGATTGTCTTCTGCTGGGTTCCTGGACATGTAGGAATTGCGGGGAATGAGCGCGCCAAAGAGTCCGCGAGGACTCTGCGACCGGACCAGCGTTTCGCTCTTCCTCACACCGACTACATGGCAGGAATACGGGCAGCTCTTCGGACTGCTTGGCAAAGAAGATGGGAGACGGTCGAAGGGAACTTAAAGTTGCGTGCCATTGCGCCGCGACTGTTCCCATGGACCTATCCCCCAATGCCGCGGCGGCTTCAGGTTGCTTTCTGTCGTCTCCGAATCGGACACACTCGTGTGACGCATCGCTATCTGGTGGAGCGCTCGCCTGCTCCCTATTGCAACGACTGCGTCGTCCCCCAGACTGTTCGGCACATTCTTGTCGAATGTCCCAGTCTGGGTGATCTTCGCGCACGACACCTGTCCCGGTACCGGGATGGGCGGGGTCGCTACCGCCTGTCCCTTGTACTCGGGACGAGTGCGTGCACTTTGACTGGTGGACTTGCTAACTTTTTGGGGGAGGCCGGCCTTCTCCCTTTTTTTTAACCAGGCTTAATTTTTGTTGTTGTTTTTGTTGTTGTTGTTGTTGTTGTTTTTGTTATTGTTTTGTTATTGTTATTTCATTTTTGTTCCCTGTTCCATTTTTTGAAGTAGCCTAGAACTAGGCTGTTTGTTTACGGCGACTTATGCCTAAGTCGGCAGTCGCCAGATAGCCCCTTAAATAAAAAAAAAAAAAAAAAACCCTACACCCTCCTCTGTGGAGTCGCCCATTGATGACTCCATCTTTCGACCGATGGCAGTCCCTCGCCCCCTGTGGGTGCAAGTTGATGGAAAAATTGGTAAATGTTTGATTAGTCTTCTTGCCTAGCAGAGGGCATCGTCTTCTGCACATTGCATCTTCAGCAGGTTGGATGTTCTGTTCCTGCTGGAAAAGGCTACCTGCGAGGCTTTCCTTCGTAGACAGCACTACATCACAGATTTTTTTTTTTATCTAGAGAGGGTCTATGATACCACATACCGATACGGTATCATGGAGACTTTCCACACGATGGGACTCCTCCGAATCTTCATATCTGAATTCCTACAAGATATTTGATTTCGCATCTGGTAGGCACACACTCTCCAGTTTACTAGGGCAGGAAGAGGACGTCCCGCAGGAAATTGTCCTCAGTGTCACAGTCGTACCGCGAGTCGAGTGGATGTCAAGATTATCCTCCGCTCGTTCATGGACATGAGGGAATTGTGCAGAATAAGGGCGCCAAAGAGCCTACAAGGATTGGCCGACCAGATCAGCGTTAGGCTCTTCCTCACACCGACTACATTGCTGGAATCAGGGCAGCCCGCCAAGCTACTTAGCAAAGATGATGTCAACCGGCCATGGACCTACCCCACAATGCCATGAGGGCTTCAGGTGGCTTTCTGTCGTTTCCAAATTGAGCACACTCGCGGGACGCGCGGCCATTTGATGGAATGTTTCCCTGCATCTTCCTGCGACGATTGCATTGTCCTCCAGACTGTTTGGCACATTCTTGTTGAATGCCCATGTCTGGGTGATCTTCGCGCACGTAACTCTCACAGTACCGGGATGAGCAGGGTCGCTACCGATTGTCCCCTGCACTCGGGACGAGTTCGTGTACACAGACTTGTGAATGACCTGACTTTTTGCAGGAGGCTCGTCCATTTCGTATGTAAGTCTTATGTTCCTGGCCATGGTGAGGCGAACCTCACTACCATGCCTGATCGTGCTTCTTTCTTCTTCCTTTTTGCCTTTTGATTTATTTTTATTCTTTTGGTTTGCTTTGTGAATTTTTAGAGTAGCCTATTACTATGCTGAAATTTTGATTATGGCAACTTATCGCCAGATGACATTTAAAAAAAGAAATTGCTGCTTTCCTGGACATGGGGCGAATGAGGGCTGTGTAAAGCTGGCCTGCGAACTTGAGGCCAACTGGGAGGAGCTGCGGAGGCTCGTCTCTTCCCGTTTTCCCTTAGCTATCTTTTTAACCAAGACCATGCTGGACGCTTGTCCCCTGCCCACCATCCCAGGGTATAATGGTTTTGTGACCCTACCACCACGGGCTGGGGCAAAGCAGGAGGATGCGCCATTTACACCCGGCATGATGACTGTTCTTCTGTCCTTTAGATGCCTCCTTTCAGTCAGTAGCTGTGCAGCTGCACCTGGATAGGAGGTATACTATTATTTACGCGTACATTCCACCGTCAGCCGACTTCGACGCCGGGGGACTTCCGCCGAGGCCCTGTTTCTTGCTCGGCAATCGAGCGGTAGACACCGCCTATGGGGAGACTACTCGATCAATCTCAGGAATCAGGTCCTTGCCCACCTGATCAATGAGCTGTATAGATGTCCTAAATATGGATGAGTTTATGCATCACTGCCCGAGAACCGCTTCATTTTCCTGTTTCGATCTATCTTTGTCCTCTCCGGATGCTCAGCCTGATTTGGGGTGGGGGATAGTCTATGACCTCCATGGTAGTGATCACTTTCTATTTCGAATATCATTTTCTGGGCCGTTGCCGCACGACAGCCCGCCGCGGTGGTCTGCATTTGGGTAAATGACTGATTTCTCTTTCTCAGTCGAGGAGTTTAGTTCTGTGATGAAGCCGCTAAGTTCTCAGGCGACCTCATCGCCGTGGGCTTAACTATTATTCCCTAGAACGTTTTGCATACCGACCGCTTCCGTGGTGGTCAGCCGAGTGTCAGGCGGCCCCCAAACAGAAAGGTTATGCTTACATGTCTATGTTTCAAAGCACGCCCGCCGCTCTTCCTGGAGAGGCATACGGGAAGACCCCTCTAGTCAAAAGGATTCGAGGCAAGTTCTCGCAGGACCCCCCTCTCGTTCTCCAGGAGAATGGGACCGCAATCTCTGACCCCGCGTCCGTGTCGGAGTCCTTCGCGACCGCTTTCTCCGCATTCTGTAGCCACGATGCTGCTCTGCCAGCACTCAATGCGTATTATTATGTCACGGAAGGCAGTCAATTGCACTTTAGTTCCAAAGGCGGAGAAAACTTCAATGACAGGTTTACATTGTGTGAGTTGCGTTCCGCTCTCACTTCAATACTTGGGTGAGCGAGGCCTACCTTTCTGTTAGATTTGTTCAACAGGATCTGGTTAGAGGGTATCTCCCAGAGTCCTGGCGAATCGCTACTGTGCTCGCCTTTCGCAAACCGGGGAGAGATCACTACCCTGGCCTGTTTCCGCCCATCTCTTAACCTTCCGCGTGTGCAAGATGATGGAGAAATTGGTAAATGTTAGATTAGCCTTTTTTTCTGGACAGCGGAGACCACATGTCTTCTGCACAGTGCGGCTTACCCAAGTTCCACTCCATGTCGGATGCTCTGCTCCGACTGGAAAATGCTGTCTGAGAGGCATTCCCTCGTAGACAGCACTACGCCACGGTGTTTCGAAAAAAAACCGTGAATTTTGGCGACATCTTGGATTATATGTACGGGTGGGGGTCAGCCCTCTCCGGTCCAATGGAGGAGGAAGAGGGGGTCCCGCAGGGAAGTGTCTCGGTGCTGCCAGAAGATGTTCTCGCTACGCTCTACGTGGACGACCTTTCGATCTCATTTTGCCCTGCCCAGATGCCAACTCTGGAGCGATGACTCCAACAGGCATTGAACTGCGTCTCTCGCTATTCCGAAGCGAACAGGCTTCGGTTTTCCTTGACCAAGACCAAGGTGGTGCACTTCCGCTGCCATCCAAGGCTCCACTCTGACCCAGACTTGTTCTAAATTGGGTTCGCCTGGAATTGGTGGACTCGCACCGTTTCTTTGGTCTTGTATTTGACCGACGCCTCACCCAGGAGGCTCATATTCTCAGCATTAGAGTATCTTGTACCCGCGTCATGGATATTCTTCGTTCCCTGACGCTCAGCTCCTGGGGCGCAGCGCTGATTGGGCTACTGCCTTACTTTTTTATCGATTCTTTGTTCGTTTGAACTTGACTACATATGCGAGTTATATGCATCCGCAGCCGAGCGTGTATTGCGAAAGGTGGACTCGATCCACCACACCGGCCTTTGCCTGGCGACCGGTGCCTTACCCATTTCCCCCATCGAGAGCCTACTTGTTGATGCTGGGTAGATGCCACTCGCTCTACGCCGTGCACAGTACATTATTTGCCTGTACGCGCGAGCCCGGCGCCTCCCTCAGTCGTCAACAGCTCTCACTGCATTCACAGCTGATCTCGACGTTACCTATGCCGCCGAGAGACGCCAGTCATACCCTAAGCCCTTTGGGTTTAGGGCTAGGAAACCCCTTCGAGATCTCGATATAATTCTCGGGCCAGTGGCGCCTCTGGTTCTGCCCAGGATGCTACCCTGGAGGGTACCACCTTTGACTATTGGTCGCCACGCCTCTACTCCCAAAGCTTTTACAGCGCCGGGAGTATTGCGTTCGACCTTTTTGGAGCACACTTCGTGTCCCGCTGGAACCGTGCTAGTGTATACGGATGGCTACAAGTCCCAAGAGGGGGTCGGCTTCCTCGCCGTATTCCCTCTCTTTGAAGTCAGCGGGGCTCTGCCAGGCGCTGCGTCTGTCTTCACGGCCGACCTGGTTGCAATACACCACCTGGTACGGGAGATAACGCTGTGCTCTTGAGGCATTGGAATCTTCGCTTCTCCTGGTTCGCGATATCCGTGACGCTACGGTTTTGGCGAAGCTGACGGATGTCGAGATTATCTTCTGTTGGGTTCCTGGACATGTAGGAATTGCGGGAAATGAGCGTGCTGACGAGGGCGCCAAAGAGTCCGCGAGATCTGGGCGACCACACCAGCGTTTCGCTCTTCCACCTCACACCGATTACATGGCAGGAATAAGGGCTGCCCTCCTTGCGGCTTGGCAAAGAAGATGGGAGACGGTTGACGGGGCCTTTAAAGTTAAGTGCCATTGCGCCGCGACTGTTTCCATGGACCTACCCCTCAATACCGCCACAGCTTCAGTTTGCTTTCTGTCCTCCCTGAATTGGACGTACTGATATTTGATAGAACGCTCTCCTGTACCTTATTGTGATGACTGCGTTGTTTCCTAGACTGTTCGGCACATTTTTGTTGAATGTCCCAGTCTGGGTGATCTTCGCGCACGTTGCCTGCCCCGGTACCAGGACGAGAGGGGTCGCTACCGATTGTCCCTTGTACTCTGGACTGGTTCCTGCACAAAGATTTGTGGACTATGACTTTTTGGAGGAGGCTGGCTTCCTCCACTTTATTTTACTGGTTTTTTTTTTGTATGCGGCTTGTTCCTGCATCATTTTAATCCATCTAAATTATGTTCATTATCTACATCAAATAAAAAGAGAAATAAAAAGTCTAAAGAAAACCCCCAAACATTTTTATGCGTACAGTTGTGCGCATATCTATTGGCAAAACATTTCAAATTTTGTAATTTACAGATTTTTATACCTACCTAGTTTGAAATGTACATATTTATATTATATTTATTATATTAGCCTAAAAGCAATATATTATAATGTATAAATAATAATAAAATAAATTATTAACATTCAACATGGTGTTTATTAGAAAAACACAAGAAGCAAAAGTATTGCCAACATTCATAAATATTACATATATATTATTGGCAACTATAAACTAATACTTGGTATAACCTCCTTTAGCAGCCATCAGACGTTTCTTGTATGTATGAACAACGTTTTTGCAAGTTTTAGTAGGAATTTTACTCTATTCTTCTACTGCAAAACCTCATTAGGGGCGCTGCAATTGTCCATCCTGGCTGCCGTGCTGACGGGCCTCAGCACCCCGTCCGACCCCAGCTTAGCCTCTTCTCCTTCCTTCAAAACACTTGTTTCCTCACTTTTCATACAACCTCTCCCACAACTTTCTCTGGTCAGCCTCTAATTTCACAGGGTAGATGCTGACCTTCTTCTCAAGCCAACCGTCCCGGATCGGGGTTGAGGGGGAAGGGGACAACGTTCCCTAACCCCTGAGCTCCGGTTTGGGGTGATTGGTTTTTAACAACCTGCTTCATCCCCACCCATACCTTCCTCTCCTCTTCACAATCTATCCTTTTACACCGTGTTCAAGGTGGAGCCGCCATGCCGATGAACTGCCAGGCCACCAGGCGGGAGAGGTGGTCCCAAATGGCGGCGCCTGGCTCTGCCAGACCTGTAAACACCTCTTGCAGTGCGGGCAACTGTGAGAGGTGGTGAGCTATTGCGTCCCGCAGAAAATTTAGGGTCACCATGCCCAATGATGGTAAAAAAAAATATTCCCCTAATTCCCCCTTGCTCATCGACAGAGCCGCCCGAGGGCTACACCGAAAAAATGGAGGGTTCCTCCCCTCCTGTGCTTGCACAGGGGACCCTCCATATTTCTTTAACTGGAGAGGAGGCTTACTCCTCTCCTACGCCAACGGGTGAAGGGGCCTCCCCTTCACCCCTTTCTCTGGAGGTGCTTTCAAGCACCTCCCTATTTCCAGCTGGAGTCCCTCTTTTTCTTTCTAAGGGGAATGCCAAGAAAGCCAGCAGGCAGCCCATTGCCGACCGCCCCTCGTGTAAGCGGCTCGGTAGGGCAAACCCCCTTAGGGGGGAGAGGGAAGCCAGGCCCCTTCGGTCGCTTCCCTCAAAAGACCTGCTGGCAAGAATATTAAACCTTGCGGGGGTCAAGGCCTTTGCCTCCCCACACAAGACTGGCGACACTGCCAAGGGGACCTGCGATGTCCTGGGAGGGTATGGCCAACTGGAGGCCCCTCCTGTGATAGACATGGTCCTTGAGGAAACCCATCCTCAGAGGGTAGGGCCTTCCATAGGGGGAAATCGGGGCTCTGTGCCAAACACCAAACCCAAATCCGCCCCAATGCAAGGTCCTCCTCAAACGGTTAGGATTTCTGAGGCAGTACAAGGAGGGGAGGGATCTCCTCCGACCACCAGGTCCTTCTCTATTTCGGAGAAGGCCCATCTGGCCTAGGGGATTCTGCCGGCGGAGGTGAGAAGCGGGTTCATTCCCCGCCCTCCTCTCCAAAAAAGAAAAAAAACTAAGACCAAAAAGACAAAGAATACTCGGGGTTCCTCTCCATCCGCGGGGGCTACGGGGACGGATGGGTCTGCTGCCACTCTGGAAGGTGACCAAGCCAAGATCGGCACATCCAGCCCCTCTGCCCCCCCCCCGGTTGCGGAGCCCCTGACTAAGACCAAAAGCACACAGGTCGGAGCCTCGATGACATCGGGGCCCCTGATTCAGAGGTTACATGGCGTTTTCGAGCCCGCTGGCTTCAAACGCTTCCTCGTCATTCGCTCCACTGATGGCAGCATGTTGGCCAAGGGCAACATGATCCATCAGAGGAGAGGATTAGCTAGTGTAATTGGTAGAGAGCCGAAGGTGACCCGTTTCTCGGACGGGAGCCTTCTGGCGAATCCCACCGAGGCGGCCAAGATAAGTGCTCTTCGGACACTTCATGGCACCCCGGTGAGTGTGACGCCGCACTCTACATTGAACTTTGTGAAAGGAATAGTTTATGCGAGGGAACTCGTTGACTACTCCATAGAGCTGGCCGACCATGGGGCGGTCAAGGTCGAACGTGTGATGAGAAAACAGGGAGGGGCCTCGAGACCCACCCCTACACCCTTCGTAACGTTCGACTGTGACAAGCTCCCTGAGTCGGTGCGTGCCGGTTGATACCGCTACCGCATGAAGGCATCGTGCCACTGCCGCGGCAGTGCTATTTCTGTCACCGCTTCGGCCATACGAATCGTTCTTGTAGACGTGCAAAGTCGGGGTCACCCAAAGTTTGTGTTAATTGCTCCAAGGCCGCACACGATGAGTTCAAATCGTGTGTGGCCAAGTGTGTCAATTGCGGAGAATAGCACCCCGCTTCTTCGAAGCAATGTGGTGCATATCTCCTCGAGAAAGAAATCCTGGCCGTTCAGGCCCAGGATCGACTCTCATTCCGCGAGGCTAAGGACTTGGTCCTGGCGCGCCCGGCTCTGCCTGGGACGTCATATGCCTCAATGGTTAGAAAGGCACCCTCTGCTCCTGGCCCATCCAGGCCAACGAGCACGGTTGTTCCTGCGCCCATTCGGAGCCCTTCTGCGTGCTCTACTCAACCCGGGCGCTCCCCTGGTAAAGCTGGCGGCAAAAAGGGTTCCCACCCAGCCCCGGCTAAAACCAGGGCCCTCCCCTCTTCCCCCCGCGTGACCGTTTCCCGTAAGGCTAAACGGTCACGCGCCTCCACCGAGTCGTTATCCTCACAGGAGGCAACACCCCTGAAAATGGTCGCTAGGCCATCTTCCGGGGTTCCTAAAGCTGTCCCCCGAAAGGAGGACAGCAACAAAGGAGCTTCGGCTCCTTCGCCCACGCCCCGAGGTGGAGCAAGTGGCTCGGAGACGGTGGTTCCTCGAAAAGAGGGCCCCTCGCCTCCGAAGCCGCAACGCCCGCCTAAGGTTTCGAGGCGGAGGGAGGAAAAGACTCGCATGGCGAGCCCAACCTCCCCCAATAAGTCCTCGAAGGCGACAGCGCCTTCAGCGCTTTGTCCGGCCAACAGCGCCCGGGGTTCTGCCCCCGGGAAGCGTACGGCCATTCCCGTGAGGGTCTTCTGTTCGAGGAGGGCCCCCGCGTCTCCGAGCTAGGCCTGGAGGGCATATTCCTTCAATGGAATTGCCGTGGACTTCGGGCCAACTGGGAGGAGCTGCGGAGGCTCGTCTCGTCCCATTCCCCGTTAGCTATCTTTTTGCAGGAGACCATGCTAGGCGCGTGTCCTCTGCCCGCCCTCCCGGGGTATAAGGGTCTTGCGACCCCACCACTGCGGGATGGCTGGGCTGGGTAATGCGTGGTTTACACCCGGCATGATGTCTCCGTTCTTCCTTTCTCTTTAGATACCTCCTTTCAGGCATGGGCTGTGCAGCTACACCTGGAGAGGAGGTATACTATCATTTCTGCATACATTCCACCGTCAGCTGACTTCGACGCAGGGGACTTCCGCCGCGTCGTGGCACGGTTGCCGAGGCCCTTTCTCTTGCTTGGAGATCTGAACGGCAGGCATCCTCTCTGGGGAGATTACTCCATAAATCCCAGGGGACAAGTCCTTGCCGATCTGATCGAAGAGCTTGAGATGGGTGTCCTAAACGTGGATGAGTTTACGCATCACTGTCCGAGAACCGCTTCATTTTCTTGCCTTGACCTATCTTTGTGCTCTTCGGATGCACAGCCTGATTTTGATTGGGGGGTGGTCGATGACCTCCATGGTAGTGATCACTTTCCCATTCAAATATCATTTTCAGGGCAACTGCCGCCTGAGAGACCACCTCGGTGGTGCTTGGCGCGGGCGCGGTGGCCTGCATTTCAGGAAATGACTGAATTCTCTATCTCAGTCGAGGAGTTTAGGTCGGTAGATGAGGCCGTTGAGTTCTTCTCCGGCAACCTCATCGCCGTGGGCCTGACTACTATTCCTAGGACGTCTGGCCGTTTTGCACGCCGACCACTCCCATGGTGGTCGGCCGAGTGTGAGACGGCCCTCAAACAGAAGCGTTATGCCTACATGCGCTATAAGCGCCGCCCGAACGATTTCACTGTCGCTGAATTTCGTCGGGCTAGGGCTAGGTTCCGGTATATTTCGAAGCACGCCCGCCGCTCTTCTTGGCGGGCATACGTGTCTTCACTTAACGGGAAGACCCCTTTAGCTGAGGTGTGGAAGCGAGTCAAAAGGATTCGGGGCAAGTTCTCGCAGGACCCCCCTCCCGTTCTCCAGGAGAATGGGACCGCAATCTCGGACCCCGCGTCCGTGGCGGAATCCTTAGCGACCGCTTTTTCCGCATTCTCTAGCCGTGATGCTGCTCCGCCAGCATTCAATGCACGTCGTGATGTCGCGGAAGGCCGCCGGCTGGACTTTACCTCCAGAGGCGGAGAACCCTTCAACGACAAGTTTACTGTGAGTGAGTTGCGCTCCGCTCTCGCTTCGTGCGCGGACACCGCCCATGGTCCGGACGATGTCCCGTACGCCATGCTTCGACACCTGGGTGAGCGAGGCATGGCCTTTCTGTTAGATTTGTTCAACACGATCTGGGTGGAAGGTCTTCTCCCAGACTCCTGGCGAATCGCTACTGTGCTCGCCTTTCGCAAGCCGGGGAGAGATCACTCTACTCCGACCGGTTTCCGCCCAATCTCTCTAACCTCTTGCGTGTGCAAGTTGATGGAGAAATTGGTAAATGTTAGATTAGCCTATTTCCTGGACAGTGGAGGCCATCTGTCTTCTGCACAGTGCGGCTTCCGTAAGTTCCACTCCACGTCGGATGCTCTGCTCCGACTGGAAAATGCCGTCTGCGAGGCTTTCCTTCGTAGACAGCACTACGCCACGGTGTTTTTTGATCTGGAGAAGGCCTATGATACCGCATGGCGATACGGTATCATGGAGACTCTCCACACGATGGGGGCGAGAGGACGCCTCCCAATGTTTATATCTGAATTTTTGCGAGATCGTCGATTCCGCGTACGGGTGGGGGGGAGCCCTCTCCGGCCCAAAGGAGCAGGAAGAGGGTGTCCCGCAGGGAAGTGTCCTCAGTGTCACACTCTTTGCCCTGAGCATCAACGGCATCACCTCGGTGCTGCCGGAAGATGTTCTCGCTACGCTCTACGTGGACGACCTTTCGATCTCTTTTGGCGCGGCCCAGATGCCAACTCTGGAGCGCCGACTCCAACAGGCATTGAACCGCGTCTCTCGCTATGCCGAAGCGCACAGGTTTCGGTTTTCTTTGGCCAAGACTAAGGTGGTGCACTTCTGCCGCCACCCACGGCTTCACCCCGACCCAGATTTGTTTCTTAATGGGGTGCGCCTGGATGTGGTTGAGTCGCACCGTTTCCTTGGTCTTGTATTCGACCGACGCCTCACCTGGGAGGCTCACATTCGCAGCCTTAGGGTCTCTTGTACCCGCGCCATGGACATTCTCCGTTCCGTGACGTTCAGCGCTTGGGGCGCTGATAGGGCTACCGCCTTACTTTTTTATCGATCCTTTGTTCGCTCGAAGCTCGACTACGGATGCGAGTTTTATGCATCCGCAGCCGAGCGTTTATTGCGGAAGGTGGATTCGATCCACCACACCGGCCTTCGCCTTGCGACCGGTGCCTTCCGCACTTCCCCCATTGAGAGCCTGTTGGTCGATGCTGGGGAGATGCCACTCGCTCTGCGCCGCGTGCAGTGCATCACTCGCCTGTACGCGCGAGCCCGGCGCCTCCCTCAGTCGCCAACAGCTCTCACTGCATCCGCAGCTGATCTCGATGGTGCCTATGCCGCCGAGAGACGCCAGTCATACCCTAAGCCCTTTGGGTTTAGGGCCAGGAAACTCCTTCGAGAGGTAGATATAGCTCTCGGGCCTGTGGCGCCCCTGGTTCTGGCCAGGACGCCACCCTGGAGGGTACCACATTTGGCTATTTGTCTCCACGCCTCGGCTTCCAAAGCTTGTACTGCGCCGGGAGTATTGCGTTCGACCTTTTTGGAGCACACATCGTGTCACGCTGGTACCGTGCCAGTGTATACGGATGGCTCCAAGTCCCAAGAGGGGGTTGGCTTCCACGCCGTATCTCCTCTGTTTGAAGTCAGCGGGGCTCTACCAGGCGCTGCGTCTGTCTTCACGGCCGAGCTGGTGGCAATACACCACTCGGTACGGGAGATTACGCGACGTGCCCGGTTCGGAGACCGGATTGTGATTTATAGCGACTCACAAAGCGCCCTGAGTGCTCTCGGGGCATTGGAATCTCCGCATCCCCTGGTTCGCGAAATCCGTGACGCCACGGTTTTGGCGAGCCGGGCAGTTGTCGAGATTGTCTTCTGCTGGGTTCCTGGACATGTAGGAATTGCGGGGAATGAGCGCGCCGATGAGGGCGCCAAAGAGTCCGCGAGGACTCTGCGACCGGACCAGCGTTTCGCTCTTCCTCACACTGACTACATGGCAGGAATACGGGCAGCTCTTCGGACTGCTTGGCAAAGAAGATGGGAGACGGTCGAGGGGAACTTAAAGTTGCGTGCCATTGCGCCGCGACTGTTCCCATGGACCTATCCCCCAATGCCGCGGCGGCTTCAGGTTGCTTTCTGTCGTCTTCGAATCGGACACACTCGTGTGACGCATCGTTACTTGGTGGAGCGCTCGCATGTGCCCTATTGCAACGACTGCGTCGTCCCCCAGACTGTTCGGCATATTCTTGTCGAATGTCCCAGTCTGGGTGATCTTCGCGCACGATACCTGTCTCGGTACCGGGATGGGCGGGGTCGCTACCGCCTGTCCCTTGTACTCGGGACGAGTGCGTGCACCATGACTGGCGGACTTATTGACTTTTTGGGGGAGGCCGGCCTTCTCCCCTTTATTTAAGGTTCCTTTTTTTTGTTATTGTTTTGTTTTAGGTTGCACTCTCCTGCACCGGGGTGAGGGGGACCTCCCCCCGCTGCCGGAGATTGCTTCGATTGTTAAGTTTTTCCAATTTATATTCATTGTTAAGTTTTCATATTTTAACTTTAAAGTAGCCTAATTCTAGGCTGTCGTGTTTTTCGGCGACTTATGCCCAAGTGGGTAGTTGCCAAATGGGCTCTATAAAAAAAAAAAAAAAAAAAATTGTGGGGTGGTCGATGACCTCCATGGTAGTGATCACTTTCCCATTCAAATATCATTTTCAGGGCAACTGCCGCCTGAGAGCCCACCTCGGTGGTGCTTGGCGCGGGCGTGGTGGCCTGCATTTCAGGAAATGACTGAATTCTCTATCTCAGTCGAGGAGTTTAGGTCGGTAGATGAGGCCGTTGAGTTCTTCTCCGGCAACCTCATCGCCGTGGGCCTGACTACTATTCCTAGGACGTCTGGCCGTTTTGCACGCTGACCACTCCCATGGTGGTCGGCCGAGTGTGAGACGGCCCTCAAACAGAAGCGTTATGCCTACATGCGCTATAAGCGCCGGCCGAACGATTTCACTGTCACTGAATTTCGTCGGGCTAGGGCTAGGTTCCGGTATATTTCGAAGCACGCCCGCCGCTCTTCTTGGCGGGCATACGTGTCTTCACTTAACGGGAAGACCCCTTTAGCTGAGGTGTGGAAGCGAGTCAAAAGGATTCGGGGCTTGTTCTCGAAGGACCCCCCTCCCATTCTCCAGGAGAATGGGACCGCAATCTCGGACCCCGCGTCCATGGCGGAATCCTTAGCGACCGCTTTTTCCGCATTCTCTAGCCGGGATGCTGCTCCGCCAGCATTCAATGCACGTCGTGATGTCGCGGAAGGCCGCAGGCTGGACTTTACCTCCAGAGGCGGAAAACCCTTCAACGACAAGTTTACTGTGAGTGAGTTGCGCTCCGCTCTCGCTTCGTGCGCGGACACCGCCCATGGTCCGGACGATGTCCCGTACGCCATGCTTCGACACCTGGGTGAGCGAGGCATGGCCTTTCTGTTAGATTTGTTCAACACGATCTGGGTCGAGGTTCTGCTCCCAGATTCCTGGCGAATCGCTACTGTGCTCGCCTTTCGCAAGCCGGGTAGAGATCACTCTACTCTGACCGGTTTCCGCCCAATCTCTCTAACCTCTTGCGTGTGCAAGTTGATGGAGAAATTGGTAAATGTTAGATTAGCTTTTTTCCTGGACAGCGGAACTATCTGTCTTCTGCACAGTGCGGCTTCCGCAAGTTCCACTCCACGTCGGATGCTCTGCTCCGACTGGAAAATGCCGTCTGCGAGGCTTTCCTTCGTAGACAGCACTACACCACGGTCTTTTTTGATCTGGAGAAGGCCTATGATACCTCGTGACGATACGGTATCATGGAGACACTCCACACGATGAGGGCGAGGGGACGCCTCCCAATGTTTATATCTAAATTTTTGTGAGATCGTCGATTCCGCGTACGGGTGGGGTAGCCCTCTCCGGCCCAAAGGAGCAGGAGAGGGAGTCCCGTAGGGAAGTGTCATCAGTGTCACTCTTTGCCCTGAGCATCAACAACATCACCTCGGTGCTGCCGAAAGATGTTCTCGCTACGCTCTACGTGGATGACCTTTCGATCTCTTTTAGCGCGGCACAGATGTCAACTCTGGAGCGTCGACTCCAACAGGCATTGAACCGCGTCTCTCGCTATGCCGAAGCGCACAGGTTTCGGTTTTCTTTGGCCAAGACTAAGGTGGTGCACTTCTGCCGCAATCCACGGCTTCACTTAGACCCAGATTTGTTCCTTAATGGGGTGCGCCTTGATATGGTAGAATCACACCGTTTCCTCGGTCTTGTATTCGACCGACTCCTCACCTGGGAGGCTCATATTCGCAGCCTTATGGTCTCTTGTACCCGTGCCATGGAAATTCTCCGTTCCGTGACGTTCAGTGCTTAGGGCGCTGATAGGGCTACTGTCCTACTTTTTTATCGATCCTTTGTTCATTCGAAGCTCGACTACGGATGCGAGTTTTATGCATCCGTGGCCGAGCGTCGATTATGGAAGGTGGATTCGATCCACCAAACCGGCCTTCGCTTTGCGACCGGTGCCTTCCGCACTTCCCCCATTGAGAGCCTGTTGGTCGATGCTGGAGAGATGCCACTCGCTCTGCGCCGCGTGCAGTGCATCACTCGCCTGTACGCGCGAGCCCGGCGCCTCCCTCAGTCGCCAACAGCTCTCACTGCATCCGCAGCTGATCTCGATGGTGCCTATGCCGCCGCGAGACGCCAATCATACCCTAAGCCCTTTGGGTTTAGGGCCAGGAAACTCCTTCGAGAGCTAGATATAGCTCTTGGGCCGGTGGCGCCCCTGGTTCTGCCCAGGACGCCACCCTGGAGGGTACCACATTTGGCTATTTGTCGCCACGCCTCTGCTCCTAAAGCTTGTACGGCGCCGGGAGTTTTGCGTTTGACCTATTTGGAGCACACCTCGTGTCACGCTGGAACCGTGTCAGTGTATACGGTTGTCTCCAAGTCCCAAGAGGGGCTCGGCTTCCACGCCGTATCCCCTCTGTTTGAAGTCAGTGGGGCTCTGCCAGGCGCTGCGTCTGTCTTCACGGCTGAGCTGGTGGCAATACACCACTCGGTACGGGAGATTACGCGACGTGCCCGGTTCGGAGACCGGATTGTGATCTATAGTGAATCACAAAGCGCCCTGAGTGCTCTCGGGGCATTGGAATCTCCGCATCCCCTGGTTCGCGATATCCGTGACGCCACGGTCTTGCCGAGCCGGGCAGATGTTGAGATTATCTTCTGCTGGGTTCCTGGACATGTAGGAATTGCGGGGAATGAGCGCACCGATGAGGGCGCCAAAGAGTCCGCGAGGACTTTGCGACCGGACCATCGTTTCGCGCTCTTCCTCACACCGACTACATGGCAAGAATATGGGCAGCTCTTCGGACTGCTTGGCAAAGAAGATGGGAGACGGTCGAAGGGAACTTAAAGTTGCGTGCCTTTGCGCCGCGACTGTTCCCATGGATCTATCCCCCAATGCCGCGACGGCTTCAGGTCGCTTTCTGTCGTCTCCGAATCGGATACACTCGTGTGACGCATCGCTATTTGATGGAGCACTCGCCTGCGCCCTATTGCGACGACTGCATCGTCCCCCAAACCCTTCGGCACATTCTTGTCGAATGTCCCAGTCTGTGTGATCTTCACGCACGTTACCTGTCCCGGTACCGGGATGGGCGGGGTCGCTATCGCCTGTCCCTTGTACTTGGGGCGAGTGCGTGCACATTGACCGGTGGACTTGGTTGACTTTTGGGGAGGCTGGCCTTCTCCCTATTATTTAAGCAGGATTTGTTTTTTTGTTCTTTTCATTTGTTGTTTTTTACCTTTAGGTTGCACGCTCCTGCGCTTAGGGGACCTTCCCCCGACGCACCAGCTTGCTTCCTTTCCCCCTTTTTGGGGTGTTTTTTTTTTCGTCTCTTTAATTTTATTTTAAAGTAGCCTAGAACTAGGCCAGTTTTAATACGGCGACTAATGCCCAAGTAGGCAGTCACCAGATGAGCTCTTAAAATTTTTTTTAAAAAAATCTACTGCAAAAGCTTTCAACTCTGTGATGCTACTTGGTGACCTCTTATGAACACGTGACTTCAGTTCTTTCCCTAAATTTTCAATCAGATTTAAATCTGGACTTTGAGAAGGCCATTTCATCACTTTCAAGCTTTGATTGAGAAAATATTTCTGTGTTGATTAGTTTGTGTGCTTGGGATCATTATCTTGTTAGAAGACTAAGCAACCTCGCTGATTATTTCACATTTTCATAGTGCCTTCTAACACAAATTGAGCCAGTACCTGCAGCTGTAACCCCCTCCCCCCATGAGGGAACCACCTATGTGTTTCACATTATTTATGATGTTCTTTTCCAGCAGAGCTTCTCCAGATTTTCTCAAAACATAATAGTGGTCATTTATGCCAAACACCTCGAGCTTAGTCTCGTCTGACCATACTATTTTACTAAGTTTTGCTTCAGTGTCATCAAGATGTTCTTTGGCAAACTCTAAACATTTCTTTTTGTGAACCATTTTCAACAGTGGTTTCCTCCTTGGTACATGTCCATGGACACCCTCACGGTTCAGGTAACGTCACACTGTTGACATGTCCACGATTGTTCCACTCCTAACCAGATTTGCTTTCAATTCTTTGGAAGTGACTTTTGGATTCTTGTTGACAATTCGAACACACATCTCTGTCAGTTAATTTTCTTGGTCGCCCTTTCTGCACAGTACTCCCATCAGCCCTAAATTTTACAACAATATTCCTTACAGATGAAATTAGTATATTCAAACCTGCCAAAAATTTTCTATATCCATTGCCTTGCTTGTGCATCTCAATTATACGCTTCCTATCTGCTTCTGAGTGTTCGCATGTTTTCACCACGTTGCTATTTCAAAATGATGCTAGAGATGATTCTTCAGCCATGTCTAATACCATAATTAATACCTCAAAAATTTGCCACCCAAGTAACCTGCCGTCCTGGATTAATCTAAAATATTCCATCAGTCATTCTTGAACATTCTTTACCACTAATTTTAATAATTTGATTTGTTAAATCAGTATTATATAAACATTGCCAATACTTTTCCTTCTTGTGTTTGTCTAATAAACAGTATGTTTAATGTTAATAATTTTTTTATTATGATTTATACATTATAATATATTGCTTTTAGGCTAATATAATTAAATATAATATAAATATGTACATTTCGAACTAGTAACATAATAAAAATTTGTAAATTACAATATTTGAAATTTGTTGCCAATAGATATCGACACGACTGTGGGTATATAATTGGAAACCGATTTGAGCTTCTATATTCCTAATTAAAAATGAAGGGAAAGCTGGTTAGTCTCTTGGTATTGCACAAATCAGAAATTGGAAATTAGATGAGAGGTTTACACTGGAAGCTCTCATTCCTGTTTCTCCCAGTGTAATTAACTTTAATGAATAGAACACTTGCCAATCTTACGTACTCCTAGGTCAAACTTCCAAATTATATTGACAAATTGAAAAGTAAGCTCTGCGGAACAGATCAAATTCAACTAAGGGATATAAAAAAAGATAAAAAACAAGATCTTAGGCCACTCAAAATCTTTAATTTTTTTAAAAGGGAAGAAGACTGATCCCACAAATTATAGACCTACAAACTTAAAGTTGGTTGTCAGTAAACTTCTGTGGAGTCAATTGTGAGACCCAAAATCGTGGCTCACTTAAATAAACATAATTAAATTAAAGATTGCCAACAACTATTTATAATATGTCACTCTTTTTTAACTGAATAGGTCAAATTTGTTCACCATGAAGGAAAACTGATCATCATACAACCATAGACATTATTTAGCCTGATTCTGAAATGGCATTCAATTCGGTTCCCCATTAGATACTTTTGGAAAAGTTTGGAGTGCACAGGTTAAGAGGTAGCCTATTGTGATTGATTGATAACTGGCTTACATACCCTAAATAAATAATTGTGTTAAAAGATAATTATCTGAACCAAAGTCAATAGCGGCATATCTCAGGGGTGAGTCTTGGGTCCTGTATTATTTATCTTTGTAAATGACTTTGATTCAACTCTATTAAGTGAACTTGATTCAGATTGAGGGAAAATACAGCAAAACTTTAACAAAATGTTTAATTGGTCATTTTTTTTGGTAGGTATATTTTAACTTCAATTAGTGTAAAGTAATGCACATTGGCTCTCAAAATGGAAACTTTGATTATACATTAGGCTGTAATTGATTAAAAAATGTGTCAGAAAAATGAGATGTCAATGTATTAATTCAAGTGACTTGAAAATTTCAAATCACTACATCTAAATGGCCACAAAGCAAATGGAACACTCAATTTTAATGCAAGAAATTTCAAATATAAGAATAAAGAAATAGTAGTTCCATTGTTTAATTCAATCATGCATCCACAACTGGAATATATAGCTCAGTTCTGGCCTCCTTATCTCTAATTGCTATTGCCAGATCAGAGTTCACAGGACTACAATGCTCATTCCAGAGCTGCAAAACAAACCCTATTAATACAGACATAGAAAACTTCACTCCTGGCAATTAATATAAGATTTCAAATATTGACTCGCCTTTTAATGTGCTGAAAATACAAATTAAAGCATTACCAAATGAATATAGTGGGAACCTTTTTACTTATGCGTCAACTTGGAATGCAGTTCAAATTACATTAATAAACATATTTACAAATAAATTGAACATATTTATTTATGAAAGCACTCAGAATAAAATGTAACTCTGTTGCATGGACCGCTAGCACATGAGAGTGCTATAATCATTTCTACAGCATGCAACAGCCTCCTTCCACTCTAATCTGGTCCCTTGGCACAGCCTCACATGTGTGGCCCCACTTAATTATGATGCCCTTGACAGGGCCTTAGAGCAGAGGCCGTAGGATCAAAGCTTTCTCCCTTTATCTCCCAAGCAGTCGGGGGAGAGCCGAGATATCATGTTCCGGCGATCTATAAACAATAGCCTAAGGGTTTTTGCTGATCTTGTTTCTATAATTCTATAAAACTTTTTTTTCTATTGGTTCCTTTTCGATTCTAGTGCCATCCCATCCACCTCTCTCTCTCTCTCTCTCTCTCTCTCTCTCTCTCTCTCTCTCTCTCTCTCTCTCTCTCTCTCTCTCTCTCTCTCTCTCTCATTCCCCATAAGTGACCCTTTGCTGTGTCGCAAGTTTCCATTGTCCTCACCCTCGTTTCTCTGCTAACCCCCAGGAGGTGCCAATGCTGGTCATGTGCAAGAAGCCCGCGATCAGTTACATTTCCACGAGTCGACGATCAAGGGACGTCACTGCCACATGAGGAACAGTGATGCTTACCAAGACCCCCCGCCCCCATACACTCCCTCCCAGGAAAAACTTAACGACCCCTCACTCAAATATAGAGGCTCATCTCCCCATGGGGCTTCAGCGCCCCAACACTCATGCGAATCCTTAGGTCAAGAGATGGAATATGTCTACCCGTGTTTGACTGCAGGAACTCCACAGCCGATAGTCCCCCTTCCAGGAGCAGCCTCAAACCCAGCAATAGCTTGGAGATCTGCCCAAGGCGCCTCCGAGGACTCTGAGGCGGAAATGTGGACTTCAAATGGGTCCGTGACCCAGCCGGGTCAGTCTCGAATTCACTTTCATTTGCCTTCCCAAAAGTGGAACAAGGTGACCGAGATGAAGAGAACGGCGGCTCCTCATCACCGGGAAACTGTGTCATTTGAAGACTCTAGTCTTAGCTCCTCCTCGAGCCCATCTTCGACTCCCCCATCCTTTGCTTCCAGCACCGAATCGCCGCCTTCGAACGAGTTTCACTCCAACCTTTCCACCCCATTACCTTACAACCCTTACTATGAGTGGTCGGAATTTCCGAGTAAGAAGTAACGGGCGGATGATCTCTTTAAGACCGCCTTTTCCAGGTTCTCCCTCAGTTTATGGGGCATTTTATTGATTTTCTCCTGCGGTCACCCTCGTTTGACCTATTCCGAGCCGAGTTCACTCCGTATATCTTACTTTAATCTTCTCAATGTAGATTGAAACTTTGCATCTAATCTTCCCATGCTGTTCCTGTTACACTTCATTCTCATATTTTCTCAACCTTGGATGCTGTCGTCATTTTAGATGACTCATCTGGGGAAACGTTTCGAGGTGGTCATGCCACAAGAAGCATCAGCTTGCGTCTGAGATTTCTTAGGAGTTTGTTTCTCAAATGAGCGCCCTTTATAAAAAAAAACAACCTGTGATAGAATTATATGGGGATAGACTGTTGTGAATCCGCTTTCATGTACAACACATCTGTGTTTGAATATTTTTTTAATTAGATCAAGGTTTTCTTAGCTAATTTATAATTTTATATACTAATTTAAAAATATTGCTAGTTTTCTTTAATTAGGTATGTATTATTTTATATTAACTTGACAAATTGAAGGGAATATGAAATTAGTAAATTTATCAGAGTAGAACACACAACTTACAAATATTGAAAATGTCTGAATGACAACCGAATTACAATCAGTAAAGAATTTTTTTTTTTTTAAGGTTTTCGTTTGTGTTTCTCATATGTAATATCTCTACACCGGACCAGCGTTTTTGCTCTTTTCTACCTTTACTATACGTCAAGCATCAGGGCAGCTCTCGGGTTGCATGGCTAAGAAGATGAGAGACGGCGGACGGGAATTTAAAGTTGCTAACTGGACGCAGCTCGTTTTGATGGGTCACTCCACTAGGTTCTCCAGACATTAAGACTACATATAGTTGAATGTCCTAGTCTGGAAGAGCTCCGGGAGTGGTAGCTTGCCCACTACCGCGACATAGTCAGTCGCTACCATCTATCCCGTGTCCTAAGACGGAACTTCAGCGCACCAGATGGTCTTAATTGACTGGGAGGAGGCATGCTGAAGCGGATGGTCCTGCTAATCCCCCGCTACCAATCTCCTCTCACTCATCTCAGCAAAGCCTGGGTCCACAATTGAATAAGCCCGAATGGATTAACTAACCTACCCATGGGCATTCAACCCCATCCAAGTCTGTGCCTCAACTAAATTACCATGTCCTAGTAGGTTTGCAAGTTCACCCGTATTTTCTCTCCGTTTGAGACATTTGCGGCTGAACCAATTCTCGGGAGCTAATCTCCCTACTTTGATATAATTATACCTATGTTCTCCTCCCCCCCTTCCCCCATTTTCCCCCTTAATATGTATTCTGGGGGGGGAGGCGCACTAGCGTCATTCAGCGTTTGTTTTTGTCCTTCCCCCCCCCAATAATTGTCTGACGTCCTTGGGCATCAATTTATGAAGAAATCTCATTTCACTTTGGTACCTGTAATCAAATGTATTTCTCACATTGATTTGTAGACAAGATCTTTACTTTTTAAGATATTTTGAAAGTAGTAATCGAATGCCTTTTTACTTGATTCTGTCAGGATTTTCTTTTATATACAGCAGTTATTCAGCATTTAGAGAGCTTGCAACATGCGCCATTCTAACTGAAAATTTTAAAATAGTTTTATACTAAAGCATTTAGTAAAACGAATTTTTAATTACCTTTATTATTACTCTGTATTAATATTTCTAAAATTTATATTGACTTACGTGTATGTCCACTTAATGCTAATGTATCTTCATTTATATTACAATTAAAACCTTTTAATATTTGCTTTTATTCTTTATGATTTCATATCACCGCCCACTTAAAATCAGAAGTCGCTCCATGTTGAAAACCCCTGTGTTGTACATGCTGGGAAAGCTGAGATCTTCGTTCAATAGACTGAAATTCTATTGTCGGTTGCCTTCACGAAGGTGACTTACCTTTCTCTTTTGCCCCTCCGCGGAGTGCCCCAGTGGAAATACCCGACACTTTGGGGAGAGGTTGAGTGTGGGGGCAATGGCCACTTGGATACCTAAGGTAGAGATGGTCCTGAATGTGCCCGATCCAAGATTTTAGGGTCTTCCGAAGGAAAGGACAAAAAATTTGGTGGGAGACTTCCCTTGAGCCAAAGTCTGCCCCTCGCAAAATCCTCTTGAGGCAGCACTGGTCCCGGAGGAGGAATTTCTTCTTCCCCTTTTGGTGCCCACTTGACCAAAAACTTCTCCATTTTGAGAGTGTCATAGTTGAGGTGGGAAAAACTTCCGAGAGTGGAAAAAACCGGGCTTACTCGCCACCCTCATAAAATATGAAGTGCCACTCTGGCAGTTTACCGGACACGATTGACAGGCCCAGTCCCGGGTATTGGAGGTTCCTGGCTAGACTAAGACCAAAGTTGCTAGTGTGATGAGTAGGTTCAAACGTTTCTTATTTATTCCCTCTACTGATGGAATGGACCCTTCTGGCAAATCAGGTGGCCATTATTAGTTCTCTTTGGAAACTGGCTTGCCGGTACAGGTGACACCGCTCTCTTACCATAAGTTTCATGAAAAGAGTGGTTTATGCGAGACCCCCTCTAGTCATTCGAGCTAGCACACTCATTCAGAACCCTTCGCGGCTTCTACTCCTTCCCACCCAGGGCCTTTCCTTAGTAGAGTTGACTCCAAGTGCTCACGCCCCCGTCCCCGTTAGCTATCTTTTTACAGGAGGCCATTCTGGGCGCGTGCCCCCTGCTCACCCTCCCGGACCCCGTAAGGGGCGCGGTGATTTGCCATCCTGGCCGCCGTGCTGACGGGACTCAGCACCCCGTCCGACCCCAGCTTAGCCTCTTCTTCTTCCTTCAAAACACTTGTTTCCTCGCTTTTCATACAACCTCTCCCACAACTTTCTCTGGTCAGCCTCTAATTTCACAGGGTAGATGCTGACCTTCCTCTCAGCCAACCGTCCCGCATCGGGGCTGAGGGGGTGGGGGACAATGTTCCCTAACCCCTGAGCTCCGGTCTGGGGTGGCTGGTTTTTAACAACCTGCTTCATCCCCACCCATACCTTCTTCACATCGCTTTTCCTCTCCTCTTCACAATCTATATATTTTACGCCGTGTCTAAGGTGGAGCCGCCATGCCGATGGACTGCCAGGCCACCAGGCGGGAGGGGTGGTCCCAAATGGAGGCGCCTGGCTCTGCCGGGCTTGTAAGCACCTATCGCAGTGCGGGCTACTGCGAGAGGTGTGCGCGATTGCATCCCGTGTAAAAAAGAGGGTCACCATGCCCAATGATGAAGATAAAAAAAAAAAAACTCAACCCCCAACTTCCCCTGAAACATCGACGGAGCCGCCCTCGGGCAGCTCCAGCAAAAAAAATGGAGGTCCACTTCCTGTGCTTGCATAGGGGACCCTCCATATTTCTCTAACCGGAGAGGAGGCTTACTCCTCTCCTTCGCCTACGGGTGCAGGGGACTCCCCCTCACCCCCTTCTCTGGAGGTGCTATCGGGCACCTCCCTTTTTCCAGTGGCAGTCCCCTCTTTTCTTTCCAAAGGAACTGCCAAGAAAGCCAGCAGGCAGCCCTTAGCCAGCCACTCACCATCGAAGCGGCTCGGTAGGGCAAACCCCCTTAGGGGGGAGAGGGAAGCCAGGCCCCTTCGGTCGCTTCCCTCAAAAGACCTGCTGGCAAGAATATTAAACCTTGCCGGGGTTAAGGCCTGTGCCTCCCCACAAAAGACTCTTGACGCTGACAAGGGTACCTGCGATGTCCTGGGAGGGGATGGCCAACTGGAGGCCCCTCCAGTGATAGAAATGGTCCTTGAAGAGACCCAGCCTTAGACGGTAGGTCCTTCCATGGGGGAAAATCCGGGCTCGGCGCCAAGCACTGAATCGGAATCCGCCCCTATGCAGGGTCCTCTTCAAACGGCTGAGGGCTCCGAGGCAGTACAAGGAGGGAAGGGATCTCCTCTGACAGGTGCCCCCACGACTACCAGGACCTTCTCCATTTCGGAGAGGGACTTGGCTGAGGCCGGCCCATCTGGCATGGGGGCTTCTGCCGGCGGAGGTGAGAAGCAGGTTCATTCCCCGCCCTCCTCTCCAATAAAGAAAAAGACGAAGAAGACTCGGGGCTCCTCTCCATCCGCAGGGGCTGCGGGGACGGATGGGTCTGCTGCCACTCTGGCAAGCGACCAAGCCAAGATCGGCACATCCGCCCCCTCTGACCCCCCGGTTGCGGAGCCCCTGACTAAGACTAATACCAAGAGTGCACAGGGCGGAGCCTCGATGACATCGGGGCCCCTGATTCAGAGGTTACCTGGCGTTTTCGATTCCCCTGACTTCAAACGCTTCCTCGTTATTCGCTCCACTGATGGCAGCATGTTGTCCAAGGGCAACATGATCCATCAGAGGAGAGGATTAGCTAGTGCAATTGGTAGAGAGCCGAAGGTGACCCGTTTCTCGGACGGGAGCCTTCTGGCGAATCCCGCCGAGGCGGCCAAGATAAGTGCTCTTCGGACACTTCATGGCACTCCGGTGAGTGTGACCCCGCACTCTACCATGAACTTTGTGAAAGGAGTAGTTTATGCGAGGGAACTCGTTAACTACTCCATTGAGGACAGCACCCTAGAGCTGGTCGACTATGGGGCGGTCAAGGTCGAACGTGTGATGAGAAAACAGGGAGGGGCCTCGAGACCCACCCCTACACTCTTCGTCACGTTCGACTGTGACAAGCTCCCTGAGTCGGTGCGTGCTGGTTGGTACCGCTACCGCGGTAAGGCATTCGTGCCACTGCCGCGGCGGTGCTATTACTGTCACCGCTTCGGCCATACGAATCGCTCATGTAGACGTGCAAAGTCGGGGTCACCCGAAGTCTGTGTAAATTGCTCCAAGGTCGCACACGATAAGTCCAAATCGTGTGTGGCCAAGTGTGTCAATTGCGGAGAGCCGCACCCTGCTTGTTCAAAGCAATGTGGTGCATATCTCCTTTAGAAAGAAATCCTGGCCGTTCAGGCCCAGGATCGACTCTCATTCCGCGAGGCTAAGGACTTGGTCCTTGCGCGCCCGGCTCTGCCTGAGACGTAATATGCCTCAGTAGTTAGAAAGGCACCCTCTGCTCCTGGCCCATCCAGGCCAACGAACACGTTTGTTTCCGCGCCGAATCGGAGCCCTTCTGCGGGCTCTACTCAACCCAGGCGCTCCCCTGGAAAAGTGGCGGCAAAAAGGGTTCATACCCAGCCCAGGCTAAAACCAGGGCTCCCCCAGCGTGACCGTTTCCCGCAAGGCGAAACGGCCACCCGGCTCCATCGAGTCGTTAGAATCACAGGAGGCAACACCCCTGAAGATGGTCGCTAGGCCATCTTCGGTGGTTCCTAAAGCTGTCCCCCGAAAGGAGGACAGCAACAAAGGAGCTTCGGCTCCTTCGCCCACGCCCCGAGGTGGAGCGAGTGGCTCGGAGACGGTGGTTCCTCGAAAAGAGGGCCCGCCGCCTCCGAAGCCGCAACGCCCGCCTAAGGTTTCGAGGCGGAGGGAGGAAAAGACTTGCATGGCGAGCTTAACCTCCCCCAATAAGTCCTCGAAGGCGACAGCGCTTTTCCGACCAACAGCTCCCGGGAAGCGTACGGCCATTCCTGTGAGGGTTTTTAGTTTGAGGAGGGCCCCCGCGTCTCCTCCGAGCTAGGCCTGGAGGGCATATTCCTTCAATGGAATTGCCGTGGACTCCAGGCCAACTGGGAGGAGCTGCGCAGGCTCAACTCGTCCCATTCCCCGTTAGCTATCTTTTTGCAGGAGACCATGCTAGGCGTCTGCCCCCTGCCTGCCCTCCCGGAGTATAAGGGTCTTGCGAGCCCACCACCGCGAGATGGCCGGGCTGGGGGATGCGCGGTTTACACCCAGAAGGATGTCTCTGTTCTTCCTTTCTCTTTAGATACCTCCTTTCAGGCAGTGGCTGTGCAGCTGCACCTGGATAGGAGATATACTGTCATTTCTGCGTACATTCCACGGTCAGCTGATTTCGACGCGGGGGACTTTCGCCTCGTCGTGGCACGGTTGCCGAGGCCCTATCTCTTGCTTGGAGATCTGAACGGCAGGCATCCTCTCTGGGGAGATTACTCCATAAATCCCAGGGGACAAGTCCTTGCCGATCTGATCGAAGAGCTTGAGATGGGTGTCCTAAACGTGGATGAGTTTACGCATCACTGTCCGAGAACCGCTTCATTTTCTTGCCTTGACCTATCTTTGTGCTCTTTGGATGCACAGCCTGATTTTGATTGTGGGCTGGTCGATGACCTCCATGGTAGTGATCACTTTCCCATTCAAATATCATTTTCAGGGCAACTGCCGCCTGAGAGCCCACCTCGGTGGTGCTTGGCGGGGGCGCGGTGGCCTGCATTTCAGGAAATGACTGAATTCTCTATCTCAGTCGAGGAGTTTAGGTCGGTAGATGAGGCCGTTGAGTTCTTCTCCGGTAACCTCATCGCCGTGGGCTGACTACTATTCCTAGGACGTCTGGCCGTTTTGCACGCCGACCACTGCCATTGTAGTCGGCCGAGTGTGAAACGGCCCTCAAACAGAAGCGTTATGCCTACATGCGCTATAAGCGCCGCCCGAACGATTTGACTGTCGCTGAATTTCGTCGGGCTAGGGCTAGGTTCCGGTATATTTCGAAGCACGCCCGCCGCTCTTCTTGGCGGGCATACGTGTCTTCACTTAACGGGAAGACCCCTTTAGCTGAGGTGTAGAAGCGAGTCAAAAGGATTAGGGGCAAGTTCTCGCAGGACCCCCCTCCCGTTCTCCAGGAGAATGGGACCGCAATCTCGGACCCCGCGTCCGTGG
Organism: Ceratothoa steindachneri; assembly: GCA_963969495.1. Taxonomy (NCBI): domain Eukaryota; kingdom Metazoa; phylum Arthropoda; class Malacostraca; order Isopoda; family Cymothoidae; genus Ceratothoa; species Ceratothoa steindachneri. Next base: position 210,102,109 of record OZ018317.1, read on the forward strand.
CGGAATCCTTAGCGACCGCTTTTTCCGCATTCTCTAGCCGTGATGCTGCTCCGCCAGCATTCAATGAACGTCGTGATGTTGCGGAAGGCCGCTGGCTGGACTTTACCTCCAGAGGCGGAGATTTTTTTTTTTTTTATTTAAGGGGCTATCTGGCGACTGCCGACTTAGGCATAAGTCGCCGTAAACAAACAGCCTAGTTCTAGGCTACTTCAAAAAATGGAACAGGGAACAACAAAAAAGAAATAACAATAACAAAACAATAACAAAAACAACAACAACAACAAAAACAACAAAAAAATTAAGCCTGGTTAAAAAAAAGGGAGAAGGCCGGCCTCCCCCAAAAAGTTAGCAAGTCCACCAGTCAAAGTGCACGCACTCGTCCCGAGTACAAGGGACAGGCGGTAGCGACCCCGCCCATCCCGGTACCGGGACAGGTGTCGTGCGCGAAGATCACCCAGACTGGGACATTCGACAAGAATGTGCCGAACAGTCTGGGGGACGACGCGGTCGTTGCAATAGGGCGCAGGCGAGCGCTCCACCAGATAGCGATGCGTCACACGAGTGTGCCCGATTCGGAGACGACAGAAAGCAACCTGAAGCCGCCGCGGCATTGGGGGATAGGTCCATGGGAACAGTCGCGGCGCAATGGCACGCAACTTTAAGTTCCCTTCGACCGTCTCCCATCTTCTTTGCCAAGCAGTCCGAAGAGCTGCCCGTATTCCTGCCATGTAGTCGGTGTGAGGAAGAGCGAAACGCTGGTCCGGTCGCAGAGTCCTCGCGGACTCTTTGGCGCCCTCATCGGCGCGCTCATTCCCCGCAATTCCCACATGTCCATGAACCCAACAGAAGATAATCTCGACATCTGCCCGGCTCGCCAAAACCGTGGCGTCACGGATATCGCGAACCAGGGGATGCGGAGATTCCAATGCCCCGAGAGCACTCAGGGCGCTTTGTGAGTCGCTATAGATCACAATCCGGTCTCCGAACCGGGCACGTCGCGTAATCTCCCGTACCGAGTGGTGTATTGCCACCAGCTCGGCCGTGAAGACAGACGCAGCGCCTGGTAGAGCCCCGCTGACTTCAAACAGAGGGGATACGGCGTGGAAGCCGACCCCCTCTTGGGACTTGGAGCCATCCGTATACACTGGCACGGTTCCAGCGTGACACGATGTGTGTTCCAAAAAGTTCGAACGCAATACTCCCGGCGCAGTACAAGCTTTGGGAGCAGAGGCGTGGAGACAAATAGCCAAATGTGGTACCCTCCAGGGTGGCGTCCTGGGCAGAACCAGGGGCGCCACCGGCCCGAGAGCTATATCTACCTCTCGAAGGAGTTTCCTGGCCCTAAACCCAAAGGGCTTAGGGTATGACTGGCGTCTCTCGGCGGCATAGGCACCATCGAGATCAGCTGCGGATGCAGTGCGAGCTGTTGGCGACTGAGGGAGGCGCCGGGCTCGCGCGTACAGGCGAGTGATGCACTGCACGCGGCGCAGAGCGAGTGGCATCTCCCCAGCATCGACCAACAGGCTCTCAATGGGGGAAGTGCGGAAGGCACCGGTCGCAAGGCGAAGGCCGGTGTGGTGGATCGAATCCACCTTCCGCAATAAACGCTCGGCTGCGGATGCATAAAACTCGCATCCGTAGTCGAGCTTCGAGCGAACAAAGGATCGATAAAAAAGTAAGGCAGAAGCCCTATCAGCGCCCAAGGGCTGAACGTCACGGAACGGAGAATGTCCATGGCGCGGGTACAAGAGACCCTAAGGCTGCGAATATGAGCCTCCCAGGTGAGGCGTCGGTCGAATACAAGACCAAGGAAACGGTGCGACTCAACCACATCCAGGCGCACCCCATTAAGAAACAAATCTGGGTCGGGGTGAAGCCGTGGATGGCGGCAGAAGTGCACCACCTTAGTCTTGGCCAAAGAAAACCGAAACCTGTGCGCTTCGGCATAGCGAGAGACGCGGTTCAATGCCTGTTGGAGTCGACGCTCCAGAGTTGGCATCTGGGCCGCGCCAAAGGAGATCGAAAGGTCGTCCACGTAGAGCGTAGCGAGAACATCTTCCGGCAGCACCGAGGTGATGCCGTTGATGCTCAGGGCAAAGAGTGTGACACTGAGGACACTTCCCTGCGGGACACCCTCTTCCTGCTCCTTTGGGCCGGAGAGAGCTCCTCCCACCCGTACGCGGAATCGACGATCTCGCAAAAATTCAGATATAAACATTGGGAGGCGTCCCCTCGCCCCCATCGTGTAGAGAGTCTCCATGATACCGTATCGCCATGCGGTATCATAGGCCTTCTCCAGATCGAAAAACACCGTGGCGTAGTGCTGTCTACGAAGGAAAGCCTCGCAGACGGCATTTTCCAGTCGGAGCAGAGCATCCGACGTGGAGTGGAACTTGCGGAAGACAGATGGCCTCCGCTGTCCAGGAAAAAAGCTAATCTAACGTTTACCAATTTCTCCATCAACTTGCACACGCAAGAGGTTAGAGAGATTGGGCGGAAACCGGTCGGAGTAGAGTGATCTCTCCCCGGTTTGCGAAAGGCGAGCACAGTAGCGATTTGCCAGGAGTCTGGGAGAAGACCTTCCACCCAGATCCTGTTGAACAGATCTAACAGAAAGGCCATGCCTCGCTCACCCAGGTGTCGAAGCATGGCGTACGGGACATCGTCCGGACCATGGGCGGTGTCCGCGCACGAAGCGAGAGCGGAACGCAACTCACTCACAGTAAACTTGTCGTTGAAGGGTTCTCCGCCTCTGGATGTAAAGTCCAGCCGGCGGCCTTCCGCGACATCACGACGTGCATTGAATGCTGGCGGAGCAGCATCACGGCTAGAGAATGCGGAAAAAGCGGTCGCTAAGGATTCCGCCACGGACGCGGGGTCCGAGATTGCGGTCCCATTCTCCTGGAGAACGGGAGGGGGGTCCTGCGAGAACTTGCCCCGAATCCTTTTGACTCGCTTCCACACCTCAGCTAAAGGGGTCTTCCCGTTAAGTGAAAACACGTATGCCCGCCAAGAAAAGCGGCGGGCGTGCTTCGAAATATACCGGAACCTAGCCCTAGCCCGACGAAATTCAGCGACAGTCAAATCGTTCGGGCGGCGCTTATAGCGCATGTAGGCATAACGCTTCTGTTTGAGGGCCGTCTCACACTCGGCCGACCACCATGGGAGTGGTCGGCGTGCAAAACAGGCAGACGTCCTAGGAATAGTAGTCAGGCCTACGGCGATGAGGTTGCCGGAGAAGAACTCAACGGCCTCATCTACCGACCTAAACTCCTCGACTGAGATAGAGAATTCAGTCATTTCCTGAAATGCAGGCCACCGCGCCCGCGCCAAGCACCACCGAGGTGGTCTCTCAGGCGGCGGTTGCCCTGAAAATGATATTTGAATGGGAAAGTGATCACTACCATGGAGGTCATCGACCACCCCCCAATCAAAATCAGGCTGTGCATCCGAAGAGCACAAAGATAGGTCAAGGCAAGAAAATGAAGCGGTTCTCGGACAGTGATGCGTAAACTCATCCACGTTTAGGACACCCATCTCAAGCTCTTCGATCAGATCGGCAAGGACTTGTCCCCTGGGATTTATGGAGTAATCTCCCCAGAGAGGATGCCTGCCGTTCAGATCTCCAAGCAAGAGATAGGGCCTCGGCAACCGTGCCACGACGCGGCGGAAGTCCCCCGCGTCGAAGTCAGCTGACCGTGGAATGTACGCAGAAATGATAGTATACCTCCTATCCAGGTGCAGCTGCACAGCCACTGCCTGAAAGGAGGTATCTAAAGAGAAAGGAAGAACGGAGACATCATGCCGGGTGTAAACTGCGCACCCCCCAGCCCGGCCATCCCGCGGTAGTGGGGTCGCAAGACCCTTATACCCCGGGAGGGCAGGGAGGGGGCACGAACCTAGCATGGTCTCCTGCAAAAAAATAGCTAACGGGGAACGGGACGAGACGAGCCTCCGCAGCTCCTCCCAGTTGGCCCGGAGTCCACGGCAATTCCATTGAAGGAATATGCCCTCCAGGCCTAGCTCGGAGGAGACGCGGGGGGCCTCCTCGAATTGAAGACCCTCACGGGAATGGCCGTACGCTTCCCGGGGGCAGAACCCCGGGCGCTGTTGGCCGGACAAAGCGCTGAAGGCGCTGTCGCCTTCGAGGACTTATTGGGGGAGGTTGGGCTCGCCATGCGAGTCTTTTCCTCCCTCCGCCTCGAAACCTTAGGCGGGCGTTGCGGCTTCGGAGGCGGGGGGCCCTCTTTTCGAGGAACCACCGTCTCCGAGCAACTCGCTCCACCTCGGGGCGTGGGCGAAGGAGCCGAAGCTCCTTTGTTGCTGTCCTCCTTTCGGGGGACAGCTTTAGGAACCCCGGAAGATGGCCTAGCGACCATCTTCAGGGGTGTTGCCTCCTGTGAGTCTAACGACTCGGTGGAGGCGCGTGGCCGTTTCGCCTTACGGGAAACGGTCACGCTGGGGGAAGAGGGGGGAGCCCTGGTTTTAGCCGGGGCAGGGTATGAACCCTTTTTTCCGCCAGGTTTACCAGGGGAGCGCCCGGGTTGGGTAGAGCCCGCAGAAGGGCTCCGAATGGGCGCGGAAACAACCGTGCTCGTTGGCCTGGATGGGCCAGGAGCAGAGGGTGCATTCCTAACTATTGAGGCATACGACGTCCCAGGCAGAGCCGGGCGCGCCAGGACCAAGTCCTTTGCCTCGCGGAATGAGAGTCGATCCTGGGCCTGAACGGCCAGGATTTCTTTCTCAAGGAGATATGCACCACATTGCTTCGAAGAAGAAGGGTGCGGTTCTCCGCAATTGACACACTTGGCCACACACGATTTGGACTTATCGTGTGCGACCTTGGAGCAATTTACACAGACTTCGGGTGACCCCGACTTTGCACGTCTACATGAGCGATTCGTATGGCCGAAGCGGTGACAGTAATAGCACCGCCGCGGCAGTGGCACGAATGCCTTCACGCGGTAGCGGTACCAACCGGCACGCACCGACTCAGGGAGCTTGTCACAGTCGAACGTGACGAAGAGTGTAGGGGTGGGTCTCGAGGCCCCTCCCTGTTTTCTCATCACACGTTCGACCTTGACCGCCCCATGGTCGGCCAGCTCTAAGGTGATGTCTTCAATGGAGTAGTCAACGAGTTCCCTCGCATAAACTACTCCTTTCACAAAGTTCATGGTAGAGTGCGGCGTCACACTCACCGGGGTGCCATGAAGTGTCCGAAGAGCACTAATCTTGGCCGCCTCGGCGGGATTCGCTGCATTCGCCAGAAGGCTCCCGTCCGAGAAACGGGTTACCTTCGGCTCTCTACCAATTGCACTAGCTAATCCTCTCCGCTGATGGATCATGTTGCCCTTGGACAACATGGTGCCATCAGTGGAGCGAATAACGAGGAAGCGTTTGAAGCCAGCGGGCTCGAAAACGCCAGGTAACCTCTGAATCAGGGGCCCCGATGTCATCGAGGCTCCGCCCTGTGCACTCTTGGTAGTAATCTTCTTTGTCAGGGGCTCCGCAACCGGGGGGGCAGAGGGGGCGGATGTGCTCATCTTGGCTTGGTCGCTTGCCAGAGTGGCAGCAGACCCATCCGTCCCCGCAGCCCCCGCGGATGGAGAGGAGCCCCGAGTCTTTTTTATCTTTTTCGGAGAGGAGGGCGGGGAATGAACCCGCTTTTCAACTCCGCCGGCAGAAGTCCCCAGGCCAGATGGACCAGCCTCAGCCAGGTCCTTCTCCGAAATGGAGAAGGTCCTGGTTGTCGTAGGGGCACCTGTCGGAGGAGATCCCTCCCCTCCTTTTGCCTCGGAGCCCTCAGCCATTTGAGGAGGACCTTGCATAGGGGCGGATTCGGGTTCGGTGCTTGGCGCCGAGCCCGAATTCCCCCCCATGGAAGGCCCTACCGTCTGAGGCTGGGTCTCCTCAAGGACCATGTCTATCACAGGAGGGTCCTCCAGTTGGCCATCCCCTCCCAGGACATCGCAGGTCCCCTTGGCAGTATTGTCACTAGTCAGGTGGTGTGGGGAGGCACAGGCCTTGACCCCAGCAAGGTTTAAAATTCTTGCCAGCAGGTCTTTTGAGGGAAGCGACCGAAGGGGCCTGGCTTCCCTCTCCCCCCTAAGGGGGTTTGCCCTACCGAGCCGCTTGCACGAGGGGCGGTCGGCAATGGGCTGCCTGCTGGCTTTCTTGGCAGTCCCCTTAGAAAGCAAAGGAGGGACTGCCGCTGGAGATAGGGAGGTGCCCGAAAGCACCTCCAGAGAAGGGGGTGAGGGGGAGTCCCCTACACCCGTAGGCGTAGGAGAGGAGTAAGCCTCCTCTCCGGTTAAAGAATTATGGAGGGTCCCTTGCGCAAGCACAAGGGGGGGGGACCTCCATTTTCTCGGTGGAGCTGCCCGAGGGCGGCTCGGTCGATTTTCTTGGGGAAGTTGGGGGTTGTTTTTTTTGTTGTTTTTTTTTATTCATGGGCATGGTGACCCTCTTTTGATTACGGGACGCAATAGCTCATCACCTCTCGCAGTTGCCCGCACTGCGAGAGGTGCTTACAAGCCCGGCAGAGCCAGGCGCCGCCATTCGGGACCACCCCTCCCGCCTGGTGGCCTGGCAGTCCTTCGGCATGGCGGCTCCACCTTGGACACGGCGTAAAAAATATAGGTTGTGAAGAGGAGAGGAAAAGGGATGTGAGGAAGATGTGGGTGGGGATGAAGCAGGTTGTTAAAAAAACCCCATCCCGAACCGGAGCTGAGGGGTTAGGGAACAATGTCCCCTCCCCCCTCAGCCCCGATCCGGGGTGGTTGGCTTGAGAAGAAGGTCAGCATTCTACCTTGTGAAATTAGAGGCTGACCAGAGAAAGTTGTGGGAGAGGTTGTATGAAAAGGCGACGAGGTAGGGGAGAAATCGGGCTCTCTGAAGGAAGGAAGAGAGGCTAAGCTGGGGCCGGACGGAGTGCTGGATCCCGTCAGCACGGCGGCCAGGATGGCAAATCGCCGCGCCCCTTACGGGGTCCAGAGGCGGAGAACCCTTCAACGACAAGTTTACTGTGAGTGAGTTGCATTCCGCTCTCGGTTCGTGCGCGGACACCGCCCATGGTCCAGACGATGTCCCGTACGCCATGTTTCGACACCTGGGTGAGCGAGGCATGGGCTTTCTGTTAGATTTGTTCAACAGGATCTGGGTGGAAGCTCTTCTCCCAGACTCCTGGCGAATCGCTACTGTGCTCGCCTTTCGCAAACCGGGAAGAGATCACTCCACTCCGACCGGTTTCCGCCCAATCTCTCTAACCTCTTGCGTGTGCAAGTTGATGGAGAAATTGGTAAATGTTAGATTAGCCTATTTTCTGGACAGCGGAGGCCATCTGTCTTCCGCAAGTTCCACTTCACGTCGAATGCTCTGCTCCGACTGGAAAATGCCGTCGGCGAGGCTTTCCTTCGTAGACAGCACTACGCCACGGTCTTTTTCGATCTGGAGAAGGCCTATGATACCGCATGGTGGTACGGTATCATGGAGACTCTCCACACGATGGGGGCGAGGGGAAGCCTCCCAATGTTTACATCTGAATTTTTGCGAGATCGTCGATCCCGCGTACGGATGGGGGGAGCCTTCTCCGGCCTAAAGGAGCTGGAAGAGGGTGTCCCGCAGGGTAGTGGCCTCAGTGTCACACTATTTGCCCTGAGCATTAACGGCATCACCTCGGTGCTGCTAAAAGATGTTCTCACTACGCTCTACGTGGACGATCTTTCGATCTCTTTTGGCGTGGCCCAGATGCCAACTCTGGAGCGTCGAGTCCAACAGGCATTGAACCGCGTCTCTCGCTATTCCGAAGCGCACAGGTTTCGGTTTTCTTTGGCCAAGACTAAGGTGGTGAACTTCTGCCGCAATCCACTGCTTCACCTCGACCCAGATTTGTTTCTTAATGGGGTGCTCCTCGATGTGGTTGAGTCGCACCGTTTCCTTGGTCTTGTATTCGACCGACGCCTCACCTGGGAGGCTCATATTCGCAGCCTTAGGGTCTCTTGTACCCGCTCTATGGATATTCTCCGTTCTGTGACGTTCAGCGCTTGGGGCGCTGATAGGGCTTCTGCCTTACTTTTTTATCGATCCTTTGTTCGCTCAAAGCTCGACTACGGATGCGAGTTTTATGCATCCGCAGCTGAGCGTTTATTGCGGAAGGTGGATTCGATCCACCATACCGGCCTTCGCCTTGCGACTGGTGCCTTCCGCACTTCCTCTATTGAGAGCCTGTTGGTCGATGCTACCCGCTCTGCGCCGCATGCAGTGCATCACTCGCTTGTACGCGCGAGCCCGGCGCCTCCCTCAGTCACCAACAGCTCTCACTGCATTCGCAGCTGATCTCGATGGTGCCTTCCGCCGAGAAACACCACTCATACCCTAAGCCCATTGGGTTTAGGGCCAGGAAACTCCCTCGAGAGATAGATATAGCTTTCGGGCCGGTGGTGCCCCTGGTTCTGCCCAGGACGACACCCTGGAGGGTACCACATTTGGCTATTTGTCGCCACGCCTCTGCTCCCAAAGCTTGTACTGCGCCGGGAGAATTGCGTTCAACCTTTTTGGAGCACACATCGTGTCACGCTGGTACCGTGCCAGTGTATACGGATGGCTCCAAGTCCCAAGAGGGGGTCGGTTTCAACGCCGTATCCCCTCTGTTTGAGGTCAGCGGGGCTCTACCAGGCGCTGCGTCTGTCTTCACGGCCGAGCTGGTGGCAATACACCACTTGGTACCTGAGATTACGCGACGTGCCTGGTTCGGAGACCGGATTGTGATCTATAGCGACTCACAAAGCGCCCTGAGTGCTCTCGGGGCATTGGAATCTCCGCATCCCCTGGTTCGCGAAATCCGTGACGCCACGGTTTTGGCGAGCCGGGCAGATGTTGAGATTATCTTCTTTTCTGGGTTCCTGGACATGTAGGAATTGCGGGGAATGAGTGCGCCAAAGCGAGGACTCTTCGACCGGACCAGCGTTTCGCTCTTCCTCATACTGAATACATGGCAGGAATACGGGCAGCTCTTCGGACTGCTTGGCCAAGAAGATGGAAGACGGTCGAAGGGAACTTAAAGTTGCGTTCCATTGCGCCGCGATTGTTCCCATGGACCTATCCCCCAATGCCGCAGCGGCTTCAGGTTGCTTTCTGTCGTCTCCGAATCGGTCACACTCGTGTGATGGAGCGCTAGCTGCGCCCTATTGAAACGACTGCGTCGTCCCCCAGACTGTTCGGCACATTCTTGTCGAATGTCCCAGTCTGGGTGATCTTCGCGCACGACACCTCTCCCGGTACCGGAATTGGCGGGGTCGCTACCGCCTGTCTTGACTTTTGGGGCGAGGCCGGCCTTCTCCCTTGTATTTAACTTGTTCTTTTTTGTAGGTCGCAGGCTCCATCGCCGGGGAAAGGGGGACCTCCTTCCGACGCCGGAGCTTGCTCCCTGATTGTTATCCCCTTTTTATTGTTGTTTCTGTTAAAAATTTTATTATAAAGCAGCCTAGAACTGGGTTGTTTGTTTGCGGCGACTTATGCCCAAGTGGGCAATCGCCAGATAACCCCTTGAAAAAAAAATAAATAAAAAATTGTGAGCTAGGATGGTTCATGACCCTCCCCGAAGAGACGTCATTTTACTTTCTTCAATAGTTTGATGTGTAATCAGTAGTTGAAGACATCTGCGAGTACAGATATGGTTGTGGGAGGTACGTTTGCATTGTGGTCTGAGCCTTCAGCTTGCCAACATTTGAGGGAGTTGATGGTTAGGGCGGGCGGTGGAATGTTTTTTTTTTATATATATATATATATATATATATATATATATATATATATATATATATATATATATATATATATATATATATATATATATTTCCTATTGTTAACTGCAGGGGGGCAGTAAGTTTATTTGGTATTGGGTCACGAGCATGTTGCATTGGTCGGTTGAGCTAGGAATTTTCTTCTCTGGTAAAAGATTCGTGTGAGGAGTGTTTTTTTTTTGTTCGCCAGAGTTGGGAACAGTTGGTTTTGTGGTTAGTTTCCTTGTCGTTTGGTATAGGCTCGGATTGAATCGGCCGTTGACGTTGGTGAGTATTCGGTGTTCTGCTTTGTCTGAGACTCGGGTGTTGTGGGTGTACATAGTGTTTTAGTGTAGTGTAATTGTGTAAGTTTTTAGAAGAGATTGGTGGGAGGTTACTGGATTAGGGCAATACAAATGTAGGGGTTTAGTATCTATCTCTTGTAATTTTTCCTGCTCGTTTGGGTTGATTTGGATGCGATCCCAGATGTGTGGGTTGTTGTGCATCGGGTGATGTTGCCATTTAATGCAAGACTAGTGCAGTGGACCTGTCGATCACAGGTGGCGCAAATGTAGGCGAGGGCTAGGATAATGTTCTACGTCTCCGGCGAGGGTGAAGATTCTTCGGCCATGGCCATTTCCTTGGATTCTTCATCGCAAAAGCTTGCATCTTCTCGGCGGGGTCGCCACAGGCAGGGGATGAATGAAGATCACATTAAACCTAAAAATAAATCATGATTAAGCAGAAGACCGGAGCCCTTATACAGTGAGTGAACAAGGTCAATCAAGTTCAGGAAAGACGAGAACATAAGGGGAAGTGAAATGTATGAAAGATATATATCCTCGGAGTAGTTACAAGGGACAGCAGCATGACGACGACTGAAGGCAAGAGATCCAACAGCACATCTCCAGTCAGACCAGTGCGGGGCCACATGCAAGGAGGCCCATGCAGGGCTCCACCCACTTTCCATTAGAGGCGCGAGCCTAGCGGCCGGCCGGCGCCCAAGGGGGGAGGGGGACTTCAGCATTGGTGGAATATGACGTCTTTGGAGTGCCCCACACAACATAGAGGGCCAAAGGGGAGTTCACAAAGACTAAAGAGGAACAATCCCTTGATTTTTATTCATAAAAGTAAAAAAAATATGAATATTAAATACACATTTTAAATACGTTCATTTTTTTATGCAGTCAGACAAGGGTATCAAAAATAGAGCCTTACAAAATGAATTACAATTGGGCAATTTAATATAAAGGTAGATTGGCCATCCTGCCCCACCCAAAACATTTTGAATGGCAGCGAAACTTGAAAATTTTATTTTCTAAAAATAGGAATAAAAAAAAGGGATTACGATATAAAATAGCACATTTAATTTACATAAACCAAATAATCGCGAACGAAGCGCTTTAAAAAAAAAAAAAACTCTTGCCTGTAAAATAAAATCAATGAAAGGTTAGATCAAAGACCCGCGATAAAAAAGTTTAACAGTACGGAGGCAGAAAGTCTGGAATGTCCAATTCGAAGGCAACATAGAGCCACGAGCGGACATAATACTCGACTCTCGACAGCCATCCCATCTACCAAAGGACCCCGCACGCATACATAATGCCTGTAGGAATGGGAAAAATCCATGTACGAATCTACAGAGGGGAGGGGAACACCGAGAGAAGCTGTACAGACCTCTGATCCCTTGACTATTAGTCTGAAAAAAAAGATATCGTATTTTGACGCATTCCGCAATAACCAGACGAATTTCTTACACAAAGGGGAAAAGGGTAGGGATAGCTGAAAGAACGAAAGGATTCTAACCTTTCGCGAGTCATTAAAATAAGGTGGAAGCAAAAGACTAGCTGATAGGTCAGCGGGAAAAATAGTAATCTGTATAGAGATATGGAAGCGAGACGATAAGTTTCAGGAACAAAAAGTACGGTAGAAAAGTACCCTTATTGAAAAAAAGTTCTGTTACACTAGAGGGGTATCTTTCGAGAGGTTTAAGAGATAGAAAAAGTTCAGTAAAAAAACTAAATTATACTTTTACAGCACGTGTCATTAAGACGTTTTTTTTTCCTTTTCATAAGTGTACCAGTGTCGAGATCGGTTGCCCTGATATCGGCAAGCGGCTCAAGGTCGGCCGAATGACCGTCCACAGCCACTCAAGAACAGGAAGCCCTCAAAATGTCAAACGTTTGGCCGAAACCTTCAAAAGTGCTCCGAAGTGATGTCGTCAACTTGGCAATCGAACTTTTTTTTTCTGTTCAAATCATTTCACGGTCGATCTGGTCAAGCAGAACGATCTCGTGGTAATCTTCGGCCACGATGCCTCAGAGGTCCGCTACGTGTCCACGACCAAGAAATCAGTTCCCATGATGATGGTCGGCATTGTGGCTTCGACTGTGGATCAGGGGCGATTCCATCCAGAACAAAGACCGTGAAAGTTGTTGAAGTCGAACATTTTTGGACGCCAGATCTCAATCCAATTGATCTATAACGTGGGAGCATGTCGGGGAAAAGGCATGCAATCTCCGCCTTAGCAACGTCGACTTGTTGCGTAGTTAGTCAACTGGGTGTGGGCCAGCTTGAGGAGTTCGTCCGCAACGTGACCGTGGGCTTCAGGTCTCGCCTGGAGCGCGTGCTCGCCGCCGAGGCCTGCCCCATTGATCATGATCACTTCACTAAGTCAGTTTAAGAAGATTTCTTTTGAGTATTTGAATAATAATTTCATCTTAGTTTGGTTACGACTTATCTTTATCGTATCAGTAATTTTCTAATTACAAATGAAGTTCAGAAAATTTATTTTTATATATCTTCTTCTATAAGTATATTTTAGCAACCTGATATTTTGAAATGGGGAAATTTAGTTTGAGTTCCTTTTTAAAATTATTATAATTGAAGTTCAGAAAATTTATAAAAATTTAACCATGTCTGCTTTTTTTTTATTATTTTAAATTTTAATCTTAGTAGCGATACGCAAGCTTGCCCCGTAGGGGAAAATGGCGAAGCCATTGGCTGGAATTTAAAACGATAAAAACTTGTCGAACTGCATCAAAACTATCATTGTGTCCTTTGTTGAGAGCGTCCTAACATGTAAGGTTTTTTAGTTTGTTTTTTTTTGGCAAGATCTGATACAAACGCAGTATAATATCAGTGAACCATTTTATCAACAGGCAGTGCCTGAGTTGAAATTCAGAAAGCAGTCAGTATAAGAAGTGCATTAAAAAAAAGAAGAAAATGTTACATCTAATGTTGACAACTATTCCTACATTTTTCTTATAAAATATGCAATTTGAGAAAAGGTTTAGTAACTCCAGCACTACGAATATGTCGGACTGGCTTTGAAATTCCACTAAAGTGAAATACCTTAATGATGGTTCACCATTCTTGGCTTTTGATTTATTAAAAACCATACAGATCTTATAGTATTTGTTACGAAATGAATGATCTAAAAGCCTGTAAAAACTGGGCATGCGAAGGAATCGTTACACCCCAACCCCCCTTTTCTCTTATATATGGATTCCGCCCCAAATAGCCAACCTTCTTTCCCTGCCATAGATGGATTCCGTCCAAATAACTGACCTTCTGATGGTCTAATGGACTTTTGAGAAAGCACTGGAAAACTTAGTTTATCGATATTTGTGCAAAGGTCGAAGAAATCTTTTTCATCATGATCAATCCTGTTAGCGGAAAGTTTGGGAAATAGCAAAGCGGATTAGATACAATAATTATGAAATGTTGCAACTTAAAATACGTTTTACTACTTTAGCATTCCTGCCGATTTAACGTTAGCGATGATTTTGAAGAGATGTGTAAATGCTGAATCTATTCCTGGACTTTAAAACTTATTTTGAAATTAATGAGATCCATAGTGTGCAGACAGGGTGCCCGTCGCAGAAGAGAAACCTCACTTCTTTTCCAACTCAACTTTGGAAAGCGGCAGAGTTATGAATGGCGTACCTAAATCGAATAACTGTGCAAAATGTACTTATCTCTTAAAAGAGAAATAAAGGAGAAATGAACCCAACAAAAATCGCTTACATTTGATGCAGAGACGGATCAAGCAAGGCGAAAATGTACATCATACATGTACGACTTAAGAGGCTAGGAGAAAATGAAAACCTTTATAATTTTTAAGAAAAATCCACATTTAACATGATCCTTAAAAAACCTTTTTAAAAATATACCAAAACATTAAACCTAATCCTTAGAAATACTTTTATTTTATCAGTATATAAAACTGCATTGTACTTTCAAAATGTTAGTAAACTAAACAAAAAAGAAAATCAACAATGGATGGAATTTACTGCAGGGGGGAAATAAATGTGGTGAAATTTACTTAACCATCGATATCAGCCAGCCACCCACCCCCGGGATAATATGGCAGTGTTATAGGAAACTACCGACATCACATACTGGAAGCTTGGTTACGTTTCCAGTAAATATATAAGTGGCCTCAGATTTTCTGAAGTGCATTGTGTAAAAAGGAAAGCCATCTTGAGTGATCTTTGCCTCAAGGGCAGGAGAGGCAGAAATTTCCTGAGGGGCAATGTTTAAGCACTGACGAAGGGCACACAGTGGGTACATCTCACAGGCAGTTCTCTAGTTTGTAATACCACTGAAAAGCGCTTAGAAATTACTTTCAAAGATTATAATATTGATCAAAAAGTCCAGAACATCATAAAAAGACTAACAATGAGTTTGTCTGGTATTGTTCCCCCTCAACGAGGAATTAGGGAGAAAATGTTCCAAGTCTTTATTGGGATCCATTTTGCAGGCCTTTGAGCCCCAAAACTAAGATGTGTGTCTATTGGAATAATGGTAGATTTCATGGGTTCAAAGGTCGAAAATCTCATTAGTATGGCACAATATAAAAAAAAGAAAAGGCAGCGACTTTCGACTTTCCAAGCAATGAAACAACTTTCCACTGTCAAAGCGACGCCATTTTACAAACATAAGAGGAAGGGGCAGCATTGTCATGATTACTGAGGCCGAGACCAAGTCTCAGTCTCCAAGTTAAATGTGCCTTCGGAGGATCCACTCGGAACCCAGGCATCTGGGCCACAAGAGCCCCACAAAAAACTAGGATCAATGCCGCCCGTTGCTCCTTCCTGCAGAGTCATATTGTTCAAGGGGCGCTCCAAATCTAAGGGTTCTGCTGGGGGATTGTCCGGTTCAGGAACACGGGTATCTGAAGGCTGGGACGACATTTCTTGGAGATGGCGCCGCAGTGTCGCCTCACTGTAGATGTCCCCGAACAACTGAAAGAAAAATAAAAAGCATCAATAGAGGTTATAACAGGGTAGATATAATCACACATAAGTCAGGGTTTGTTGGGTTTTTTTATTTGGTGTCCACAAGCAAGATCACAATTACCACCCTTCAATTTAAAATGCAATATACATAAGACTGCCCCCTCCCCCGAGTACAAAGGACAAGAGGTAGTGACCCCACTCGTTCGGGTAACGGGACAGGTAAAGTGCGCGAAAATCACTGACTGTGATATTAAACAAGAATCTGCCGAACAGTCTCTGGGAACAACAGTCATAGCAGCAAGGCGCAGGGGAGCGCTCCACCAAATGGCCGCGCCTCTTGGGAGTGTCGAGCCCAATTCGAAGACGACAGAAAGTGAACTGAAGCAGTCGCGGCATTATAGGGTAGGTAGATGGAAGCAGTCGCGGGGAAATGGCATGCAACTTTAAAGTTCCCCTGGGGCATTTCCCATCTTCTTTGCATGGCAGTACCGGACGGCTACCATGATTCCAGTCATGAAGTCGATGTGAGGAAGAGGGAAACGGTGGTTTGGTCGCCAAGGCTTCGCGGACTCTTTGGTCCCCTCATTCCCAGATGTCCAGGAACCCAGTATAAGATAATCTCGACAGCCACCCAGCTCGCGACAACGGCGGTGTCACAGATTCAACAAACCAGCGGGTGAGATTGAAATGCGCCTAAAGTGGTTTCTGAGTCGTTAAAACTCACAATCCAGTCTTCCAAATGGCCACGAGGAGTTATCTCCTGTACCGAGTGGTGTATTGCAACCAGTTCGGCCTTGATGACAGACGCAACGGTTGGTAGAGCACACCCAACTTCAAACAGAGGGGAAAGGCAATAGTCCGGTCGCTGTGGAAGTTTTGAGAGCAGCGGCGTGGCAACAAATAGTCAAATATGGTAACGTCTAGGGTGGTGGATTTAGCCTAGCTTCCGATATACACGCTCGGCTGCGGATACATAAAACTCGCATCTGTAGTCAAAAGACCCTAAGCCTGCGAAAATGAGTTTCCAGGTGAGGCGTCGGTCGGTAACAAGACCAAGAAAACGGTGCGAATCCACAAGTTCCAGGCGAACCACGTTTAGGAATAATTGGAGGGAGGGGTGGAGCCGTGGATGGCGGCAGAAGTAAATCACCTTAGGCTTGACCAAGGAAAACTGAAACCTGTGCGGTTCGGAATATGGAGAGATACGATACAATGTTTGTTGGAATCCATAGTCCAGAGTTGGTATCAAAAGAGATTGAAAGGTCATCACAGGAGGGTAGCGAAAGGGTAGACAGAGGACACTTCCCTGCGGGACAACCTCTTCCTGCTCCATTGGCCTGGAGAGGGATACCCACCCCCTCCTATACACGGAATAGACGATCTCGCAAAAATTCAGAAATAAAGACAGAGAGGCATCCCCCTCACCCCCATCGTGTGGAGAGCCTGCATAATACCGTATCGCCATGCAGTATGGTAGGCTTTTTCCAGATCCAAAAACACTGCGCCATAGTGCTGTCTATGAAGGAAGGCTCGCAGACGGCATTTTCCAGTCGAAGCAGAGCATCCAACAAGGAGTGAAACTTGTGGAAGCCACACTGTGCATAGGATAGGTGGCCGGCAATGTCCAGGAAAAAGGGATAATCTAACATTTATCAATTTCTCCATCAGCTTCCCAAGATGCCTGACAAATGAGACAAAAACTTACACAGTTAATTAGTAAACGATCTTTAATAAATATTAAAACAAAAAATAGTCTAGGCCCTAAAATCATTTTTATTTTAAATTGCTTTTAAAATTAATTTTATAATTTAAAAGATTTTTCGTTATTACACAGCGGATTTTCCTATAATGGCAATTCTCATATGGTTCATCTTCCCTTTAATATTTTCCCTCTTCCAGTCATCTGTGTAGGGTTATGAAAAGTTTCTTTGGGTCAAAGAATCTTAAAATTTCAGCACCAAAGCCTCATTTTAAAGTATTTCTTACTAACCTCATCTAACTGACTGGAGATAGGGGCAGCGAGTGTGTCCATGGCCAAGTCCCTCAAATGGGGAGCATCTGGAAGAAAGAGATATCATTTATCGGCACTGGCCCTTTGCTGGAACAGAGCATTGAATCTAGAAACAGTTTGTCAATATTTCTCTTTTGTTCCTTTGGTAAATAAATGGCTATATCAAAATCTTTATGACAACTATATATACAAAGTGAATTTATAGTAATAAAATTATCAAACTAATCTAGACACAAATTAAAGTGAAGCAATTTTCCTACACAAAATATGCATCAGTAAACCCTTTTCATAACTCCCTCTAGTAGAAGTATTGGTTAGGATACAGGGTGCAAATGTGAGGTGGAGACTTAAATTATTTTAAATAATTATACCACAATAATTTTCTTTCAGATTCAATTATAATACAGATTAAAATGTTTAGATAATTTCAAATTAAGAAAAATTTAAAATATGACTGGAAAAAGTGTTTTGCTTTTTCCATTGTGGTAACCCATCTGGTGCCTGCCTAGTTGGGCATAAGTAACTGTAAACAACACATAAATAATAAAAAAGGACAAATCTAAATAAATGACGAGAAAAAGCAGAGGGAAGAAGGAAGCGTGCTCCGGGGTCAGAGGTAGACCCGCCTCCCCCTGGCGCAGGAACATGCAACCTACAAAAAGAAATGCACAAAAAAAAGGTCAATAAAGTGGAGGGAACCAGCCTCCTTCAAAAAGTCTGTGTGCACGAACTCGTCCCGAGTACAAGAGACAAGCGGTAGCGACCCCGCTCATCCCATTATGGGAATAGGTAGCGTGCGCCAAGATCGCCCAGATTGTGACATTCAACAAGAATGTGTCGAACAGTCTGGGGAGGAAACTTAGTCTTCACAATATGGTGCAGGCGAGCGCTCCATCAAATAGGGGTGCGTCCCGCGAGTGCGTCCAATTCTGAGACCGACAGAAAGTAACCCGAAACCTTCGTAACATTGGGAAGTAGGTCCTTGTGAACAGTCGCGGCGAATTGGCAAGCAACTTTAGGTTGCCCTCGACCGTCTCCCATCTTCTTTGCCAAGCAGCCCGGAGAGGTGCCCGTATTCCTGCCATATAGTCGGTGTGAGGAAGAGCAAAACGCTCGTCCGGTCGCCGAGTCCTCGCAGACTCTTTGGCTCGCACATTCCCCGCAATTTCTACATGTCCAGGAACCCAGCAGAAGATAATCTCGACATCCACCCGGCTTGCCAAAACCGTGGCGTCACGGATATCGCAAACCAGGGGATGCGGAGATTCCAATGCCCCGCGAGCACTCAGGGCGCTTTCTAAGTCGCTATAAATCACAATCCGGTCTCCGAACCGGGCACGTTGCGTTCTCTCCCGTAACGAGCTGTGTAATGCAACCAGCTCGGCCGTGAAGATAGACGCAGCGCCTGGCAGAGCCCCGCTGACTTCAAACAGAGGGCATACGGCGTGGAAACCGAACCACTCTAGAGACTTGGAGCCATCCTCATACACTAGCACGGTTCCAGCGGGACACGAGGTGTGCTCCAAAAAGGACGAACGCAATACCCGGCGCTGTAGAAGCTTTGGGAGCAGAGGCGTTGCAAGAAATAGTCAAGAGATAGTACTCTCCAGGGTGGCGTCCTGGTCAGAACGAGGGGAGGCACTGGCCTGATAGATACTTTGTTCTCGAAGGAGTTTCCTAGCCCTAAACCCAAAGGGCTTAGAGTATGACTGGAGTCTCTTGGCTGCATAGGCACCGTCGAGATCAGCTGCAAATGCAGTGGGAGCTGTTGGTGACTGGGGAAGGCACCAGGCTCACGCGTACAGGCGAATTATGCACTGTGTACGGCGCAGAGAGAGTGGCATCTCTCTAGCATCGACTAGTAGGCTCTCAATGGGGAAGGTGCGGACGGCCCTGTTTTCCAGGCGATGGCCGGTGTGGTGGATCGAGTCCACCTTTCGCAATACACGCTGGGCTGCGGATGCATAAAATTCGCATCCGTAGTCGAACTTTGAGCGAACAAAGGATCGATAAAAAAAGCACAACAGTAACCCTATGAGCGTCCCAGGGGCTGAACGTCACGGAAAGAAGAATGTGAGCCTCCCAGTTGAGGCGTCGGTCAAATACAAGACCAAGAAAACTGTGCGAATCTAGCACTTCCAGGCGAACCCCATTTAGAAACAAATCTGGGTCAGGGTGGAGCAACGGATGGCGGCAGAAGTCACCACCTTAGTCTTGGCCAAGGAAAACCGGAGCCTGTGCGCTTCGGGATAGCAAGAAATGGGTCAATGCCTGTTGTAGTCGACACTCCAGTTGGCATCTGGGCGTAGAGAAAAATCTTTCGGCGGTGGTGATGCCATTAATACTCAGGGCAGAGTGCAACACTGAGGACACCCTGTTCCTGCTCCATTGGGCCGGAGAGGGGTCCCCACACCCGTACGCGGAATCGACGATCTCGCACCCATCGTGTGGAGAGTTGATGATACCGTATCGCCATGTGGTATCATAGGCTTCCTCCAGATTGAAAAACACCCAGGCGTAGAGGTCTATGAAGGAAGGCTTCGCAGATGGCATTTTCCAGTCAGAGCAGAGCATACAACAGGGAGTGGAACTTGCCGAGGCCGCACAGTGCAGAAGAGAGATGGCCTCCACTGCCCAGAAAGAGGGTTAATCTAACATTTACCAATTTCTCCATCAACTTGCACATGCAGGAACTTAGAGATTGGGCGGAAACAGGCTGGGGAATCTGGGATGATACCCTCTACCCAGATCCTGTTGAACAAATCTAACAGAAAGGCCATGGCTAGCTCACCCAGGTGTCAGGGCATGGCCCACGGGACATCGTGGGCTCCAGGGGGCGGTGTCCGCACATGAAGGGAGAGCGGAACGGAACTCACTCACAGTAAACTTGCCATTGAAGTGTAGGGCAGAGTGCAACACTGAGGACACCCTGTTCCTGCTCCATTGGGCCAGAGAGGGGTCCCCACACCCGTACGCGGAATCGACGATCTCGCACCCATCGTGTGGAGAGTTGATGATACCGTATCGCCATGTGGTATCATAGGCTTCCTCCAGATTGAAAAACACCCAGGCGTAGAGGTCTATGAAGGAAGGCTTCGCAGATGGCATTTTCCAGTCAGAGCAGAGCATACAACAGGGAGTGGAACTTGCCGAGGCCGCACAGTGCAGAAGAGAGATGGCCTCCACTGCCCAGAAAGAGGGTTAATCTAACATTTACCAATTTCTCCATCAACTTGCACATGCAGGAACTTAGAGATTGGGCGGAAACAGGCTGGGGAATCTGGGATGATACCCTCTACCCAGATCCTGTTGAACAAATCTAACAGAAAGGCCATGGCTAGCTCACCCAGGTGTCAGGGCATGGCCCACGGGACATCGTGGGCTCCAGGGGGCGGTGTCCGCACATGAAGGGAGAGCGGAACGGAACTCACTCACAGTAAACTTGCCATTGAAGTGTTCTCCTCCTCTGTAGGTAAAGTCCAGTCGACAGCCTTCCGCGACATCACAACGCGCATTGAATGCTGGCGGAGCAGCAATCCCGACTAGAGGATTCGGAGAAAGCGGTTGCGAAGGATTCTACCACGGGCGCGGGGTCCGAGATTGCGGTCCCATTCTCCTGGAGAACGGGAAGGGGGGTCCTGCGAGAACTTGCCTGAATCCATTTGACTTGCTTCCACACCTCTGCTAGAGGGGTTTTACCGTTAAGTGAAGACACACATGCCCGCGGGCGTGCTTCGAAATATACCAGAACCTAGCCATAATCCGACGAAATTCAGCGACAGTCAAGTCGTTCGGGAGGCGGTTGTAGCGCATGTAGGAATAACGCTTCTGTTTGAGGGTCGTCTCACACTTGCCTGACCACCACGGAAGCGGGTGGCATGCAAAACAGTAAGACGTTCTAGGTATAGTTGTTAGGCCCACGGCGATGAGCTTACCGGAGAAGAACTCAACGGCCTCATATATTGAACTAAACTCCTTGACTGAGACAGATAAATAAGTCATTTCCTGAAATGCGTCCCATCGTGCACCAAGCACCACCATGGAATATGTGGAATTTAATGCTTGTATGAGAGTGGGAGACAGCCCAAGATTTTTAAGTTGTTAAAGCCCAGTGAGGAGGCCTGGAATTTATAACGCTAGCAATTTTCTCAAAGAGTTAGACAGCTGACTTCCAATAGTGAGGAACACCCCACCCCTCATCAAGAACTCAAGGGAGAAGATCAAGCAGAATCCACTGAGAGTGCCAGACCACTTGCTTTGTACCTATGCAATTGTCAACCATGTAACCATGCAAGAATTGCAATAAAAGGATCTGAAGCATCTATAGAGAAAATAGTCAATGCTAAATAGGTCAGTGGATGGCTGAAAAGTTGTTCACTGCAAGGTCATTAAAACTCACAAAAAATAAGATCCTGTTAGCCTAATGACTCATTGGAGGCACGTGGCCGTTTCACCTTATGGGAGGGAGGGGAGCCCTGGTTTTAGCCGGGGATGGGTGTGAACCCTTTGTGCCACCAGCTTTACCAGGGTAGTGCCCAGGTTGAGTAGAACCCGCAGAAGGGCTCCAAATGGGCGCGGAAACAACCATGCTTGTTGGCCTGGATGGGCCAAGAGAAGAGGGTGTCTTTCTTAGCATTGAGGCGTAAGACGTCCCAGGCAGAGCCTGGCATGCCAGGACCAAGTCCTTAACATCGCGGAATGAGAGACGATCCTGGGCCTGAACGGCCAGGATTTCTTTCTCAATGAGATATGCACCACATTGCTTCAAAGAAACAGGGTGAGGCTCTCTGCAATTGACAGACTTGGCTACACACAATTTGGACTTATCGTTTGCGGCCTTGGAGCAATTTACACAGACTTAGGGTGACCATGACTTTACACGTCAACATGAGCGATTTGTATGGCCGAAGCAGTGACAGAAATAACGCCTCCACAGCAGTGGCATGAATGCCTTCACGCGGTAGCGGTACCAACTGGCATGCACCAATGCAGGGAGCTCGTCACAGTTGAACGTCCCAAACAGTGTAGGGGTGGGTCTCAAGGCCCCTCCCTGTTTTCTCATCACACGTTCGACCTTGACCGCCCTATTGTCAGCCAACTCTAGTGATATCTTCTATGGAGTAGTCCATGAGTTCCCTAGCATAAACTACTCCTTTCACAAAGTTCGTGGTAGAGTGCGGCGTCACACTCACTGAGGTGCCATCAAGTGTCTGAAGAGAACTTATCTTGGCCGCCTCGGAGGTATCTACTGCATTCGCCAGAAGGCTCCCATCCGAGAAATGGCTCACTTTCGGCTCTCTACCAATCTTACTAGCTAAAGCTCTCCTTTGATGGATCATGTTGCCCTTGGCCAACATACTGCCATTAGTGGAGCAAATAACTAAGAAGCGGTTGAAGCCAGTGGGCTTGAAAATACCAGGTAATCTCTGAATGAGGAGCCACGACGTAATCGAGGCTCCGCTCTGCGCACTTTTCGTCTTATTTTGGGATTCCCTGCCCAGGCGAGCACCGGGGCCAGATGTGGGCAGGAAATGGACCCACTTCTCCCCTCCCCCAGACCAGATGGGCTGGCCTCTGCAAGGTCCTTCCCTGAGATCGCGAAGGTCCCAGCAGTCGTGGGGGCACTGGCCGGAGGAGGAGATCCCTCTCCTCCTTGTGCTGTCTCAGTAGCTTGACACTTCTGGCGAGGGCCCCACGCACAAGCAGACTCAGGCTCGGTGTTTGATGCCGAGCCCAAATCTGCCCCCATGGAAGGCTGCGCTGCATCAGGGATCATGTCTATCACAGTCAGGGGAGGCATCCACTTAGCCACCTCCCACCCCTAAGTTCTTTAGGGGGGGTGGGGCATAGGCCTTCACCCCAGCTAGATTTAATATTTGGGCCAACAGGTCTTTAGAGGGAAGGGGCCCATGGGGCCTTTCTTCCCTCTCCCCCCTAAGGGAGTTTGCCCTACCAAGCCGCTTCAATGGGGAGTGGCGGATTATGGGCTGCCTGCTGGCTTTCCTGGCAGTCCCCTGTGAAAGCGAAGGCGAGACTGCCAGATTTGAGCACTCCAAGGAAGGGGGATGAGGTGGAGCACCCTGCACCTGTAGGCAGTGGAGAAGAGTAAGCCTCCTCTTCGGTTGAAAGAGTTATGGACAGTCCCCTGGAAAACCACAGGGGGAGGGAGAGGGGGACATCCATTTTTTTCTGTTTCACTGCCTGAGGGCGGCTCCGTCGTTCTTAAAGGGGAACAAATTACACTAATATAAAGAAATGTATGGGGTACAGCTAAAGCACACTTACATTTGTCACTAATTTATTTATTTTCTTTTTCAGGTTTATATAAATATTGACCTTCTTGATTATGGCTACAAGAGGATGCAGAAATTCACCAGATTCATTCCGTTTTGTGTGTGGTCTCTATGTTAGACCTAAGCATGTATCACATAAAATTGTGAAAGGTGCAAAGTACTGGATTGTTTATACTGTACTTTGGAATGAGTATGGGTGATCAAGAAAAACCATGAGCCCCTCATGTGATATGTGGAAGTTATCGATCAAATTTAAATGCATTGTTGAGAGGTGCAAGACAAGCAATGCCATTTGCTGTGCCAAAGAGTTTGGTGAGAGCAAAAAAATCATCACGATGAAAGCTATTTTTGCTTGATCAACATATCAAAGTACAGAAAAGTTAAGTGAAGATAATACCCTCCATATCCCAACATTTAATCCTCTATTGCACCTGTGCAAGAAAATGTAAGTAAATCCTATCAAATTGTAAGCTATATTCTTTGTAACAGAATCAATATTGAAATATTCAAAACATGTAGCTAAGGTTTCTTGTAATGTGATTACACATGCAATCCATATTTATGCTCCAGGTATTAAATGCATCTCTTTTTATATATATTTTTCAGGTACAGGGTATGATGGAGGTCTCATCCAGGCCGGAAGGTTGTGACAATGAAGAAATAGATGAAACGTTTGAGCCAAGAATGAGTACCCACCCACACTTTCCAAATCAATGTGAACTGGATAATTTCATCAGGGACTTGGGTCTCACTAAATCCAGAGCTGAGCTTTTGGCATCCAGACTTAATGAATGGAATCTATTGGGGGAGGACTGAAGATCAACAGTATACAGGAAGCACGATGAGGAATTTGAAGTATACTTTGATATAATGAGGATCTCTGCTTTTGCAAAGATAATGGCTTGTTTACAGCTATTGGAATTGATCACAACCCTGAAGAATGGAAACTTTTCACAAATAGTTCTACACGAAGCCTTAAAGCCTTTTTACTACATAATGGGAATCAGTATCCATCCCTGCCTATAGCATACTCGGTACAGATGAAGGAAGAATATGACGATGTAAAAAAGCTTCTTGAGAAGGTAAACTATGCTAAGCTTAAATGGTATATTTGTAGTGATTTTAAAATGTTCACCTCCTTACTCAAATTGCAGGGTGGGTACACCAGTATTCATGTTTTCTTTGCCTATGGAACAGTAGGGCTGATCATGAACATTACCAGAAGGTGAGTGGCAAATTTGTGAGAAGTGAGTGAGGAGCAGGGTGAGGGGTTCCATCAGAACATTGCTGTAATGGAGAAAAGATACCAAGGAAGATGGGGACACTGCTATAATGGGGGACTATACAGCCTTGGCCAAAAGTATTACACCACCCTAGTGTTTCTGGGTTCTGCTATCTCAATGTTAATGAAACATGTGTGCATGGTGGTTTATGGTATATTACACAATATACATTAGTTTAATATCTAGTTGACCCTCCTTTTAGCTTTAATTACCGCTTTTATACTGTACTATACGTATGTAACCAATTTTGTGTAAAACCAACATCCACAATTAACTTATTTTCCCTTGATTATTCTAGTGTTTTATGCTAAAATACATTGTAGATACAGTTAATAAACAGTAAAATGCCTAAAACAAGGGAGTTGAGTGCGAGGTCAAATCATAGGTCATCATAAAGATGGAATGTCTCAAAGGGGAAATTGCTCAAAAGATGAAATGTTCTTGATGTGCAGTGCAAACGACTCTCAAGCACTTCAGAGACAAAAGATATGAAGACAATGCAAAGAACATGTAGAAAAAAGGTTACAATGCCTTGTAATGACAGATCCATCATCCATCAGTCGCTCAGAAGCAGGAGAAAAACATAGTCAGAGCTCTGTGTGGACTTCAACGAGGCAGGTACATCACAAATATCAACCAGAACTGTTAGAAGAAGGCTTGTAGAGTACAGTCTGAAAGGCTGTAAAGCCAGGAAGAGGCCATGGATTTCTGAAGCGAATATGAATAAACATCTTCAGTGGGCCAAACCCCCTCCCCCCCCCCCCAAATTGGACCAGTGAGCAATGGTTGAAAGTCATATGGTGTGATGAAAGTAACTATGAGGTAAGATAGTACAAGTATTCAATAAACATATAAACTCAAAATATCTGGGGGTTTTTACCAAAATATATAAGAAATATTCAACATAAGGATAATATTATCGTTCATGTTTTTTTTACTCAGGCTTTTGGCACATCTGGTGCAACTTTCATGCGTCGCAGAGTTGGGGAAGCATTTTAGGCTGAATGTCTGGTACCAACCGTAAAACATGGTTGTGGTTCTATCATGCTGTGGGCCTGCATGTCTGCCACAGGACCCAGAGAAATGTTTTTATGTCAGGAAAGGATGAATTCAGCTACCTATGTTTCCATGTTATTGGATGTTTAAGAGCCATCAATTGCTAAATTACATCCAGGAGTGTCGAAAAACAGTGTTATCTTTCAACAGGACAACGCTCCATGTCATGCAGCCATGGACTGGCCAGCTCAAAGCCCCGATCTAAATCCGATCAAACACCTATGGGGAACTCTTGGTAAAGCTACCAAGAACACAACAATTAAAAATAAAGAGCATTTGTACCAAAAACTTAAGAGAAGAATGGAGTAAGATTACGCCTAGCACCTGCAAAAAACTAGTTGATTCTATGCCTAACCGTATAAAAGCGGTAATTAGAGCTAAAGGAGGGTCAACCAAATATTAAAACTAATGTATATTGTGAAATATACCATACACCATCATGTCCACAAGTTTCATTAACATTGAGATAACAGAAACCAGAAACACTGGGGTGGCCTAATACTTTTGGCCAAGGCTGTATATGGTCACTGGTGTGTAAAGATAAAGGAGCTCACAGTAAGAAAGCATGTTCTTCAGTGCACTTTTAGTAGATTATCTCTTATAATCACATTTTCTCATTAGTTTAAAAAGAAATACAAAGACAAAATATTTTCAGCTATATTTTACTGCCCTGAAACAGAGCGGTACCTGCATTGGCCAACGAGCCTGTGCCCCTTCTTATTTGACAAGACTGCTACTACCCCCCCTCCCCTAGCGCCAAGAAAGAGCCCTGTGCCCCTTCTCGTTCGGGTGTTGTTTTTTTTTTTGTTGTGTGGACCTTGGTTGGGTTGTTGACATTTGTTCTTTGCGCCCGTCATACTTTATTTTGTTTTCAGGTGAGAAAATTACAATTTGTATAAAATATTTATTTGAATGTGCACTGGTGTTTATCTATTTTTTTGTACAGTAAAGGACTGTATATCAAATCGTACCAATTCTTCCTCAGGGTTCTCAAGGTCCATAAATCCTAGGATAAGGTTGGAATGCGGGTTAGTCTAGATTTTCGGCCCGCTACAGTGTTACCTAGTGTAATGTGTGCAGAGATCCCAGAATGGGATATTCAATAAGAATGCACCAGACAATATGGGGAAGCAAGCAGTCATCACTGCAACAAGGTGCAGGCGAGTTTGCCATCAAATGACATAGTCAGTGTGGGGAAGGTGTAAATGATTACCAATGTAAGGACAGTGTATTTGCCTGATCTGTCTGACCGTGTATTTGGTGTATAGGTATGGTAATTGAGTTTTATTGGTGTGATTCGGAATGAGATGGGCAATTCACTACATATATATGGTAGACAAAATTGAATACGCACCAGGTGATGAGTTGAGGATATACTTCTTACATTAAACTTTGGAATGGGTTAGGAAACTCCTTCTTCTATCAAGAAAGCCTAATCTATCTTTTTTCTACATTAATGATAGATGCAAACATCAAAATTATGGTAAAGAAGAAACCTTACTATATAAATGAGTACCAGAAGAATTTTGTGCCTTTTTCTGCATCAATATACCTCTGCCAATTCCAGTTGACTTTATACAAGCTGAAAAAAAATATATGAGCGATTAATTTGTATATCAGATTTTTTTCAGTTATATATAAAAAAACCCTGAATATTTTGGGATACTTCTAACATGGCATACATTTTAATCACTTAGAGCAGGGATTGGCAAGATATGACCTGCAGGACGGTTACAGCCCGTCCGGCAATATTGTCTGGCCTGCAGTCCCCAAACAAAATATATTATCTACTGGGCCCATCCTCCTAGAAATAAAAATATAAATTTTTATTTCTAGACTTTCAGATTCTAAAAGTAACTTATAGACTCATAGAATGTTGAGAGGTTTTCTCAAATATTTGAGAACAATCAGTTATCAAGCATTTGGTGAGCATTCTAGAATAGTTCTGCCTACGTATAAATTTTGCTGGGAATGTTAGATTAAGGTAGTAAGTGAATTATTATATTCTACCAATCTACATAGTTAACTTTAAAGTGACTTATGTTAAAAAATTGTAAAATAAGTTTTTATTCAATTTAATAAATGCTTTAATTAAATTATCAAACCTAAAACTATTTCTTTAGTAGAATTACTTAACAAATACTCTCCTATGTAATTTATAAAAGCCTTGAAGTAAATCAAAATTTTTATGGCTATTCCTTCAATGAAGTGTCAAATGGATCATGGGTAGTATCTGTGCATGAAATGAGAGCAGAATGCAACTCTCTTAATTTAAACCCGTCATTGAAGGATGATCCACCTCAGGAGGTAAAGACCAGTAGGCAGGCTTCAGATACCACAATGTGGATTGAATGCTGAGAAAGTGGTCTTGAAAGAGTCTGCCACAGACACAGAGTGTGAGATTGCAGCCCCATTCTCCCAGAGAATGGGAGGAGGCCTTGCAAGAACTTATACCTGCCATAAAAAGCAGTGGGTGGGCTACTAAATATACTGGAACCTAGCCGAAGCTATATGGAATCCAAAGACTGAAATTGTTCGGGCGGCACTTATAGCGCATGTAGGCATATAGCTTCAGTCTGAGGCCATCTTACACTTAGCGAGCTGATGACATGCAAAGTGACCAGACATTCTGGTAGTAGTAGTAGTTAGACCCACATTGATAAAGTTGCCGGAGAACAACTCACAGCTTCATTGACTGATCTGAACTCAAGTGGGAGAGAGAAATCAGTCACTGTGGACCACAGTGCCTGTTCCAAGGACCACTATATTCAGGCAGTAGTAGCCCAGAAAATGATAGTCAAATGGGAAAGTGGTCACTACCATGAAGGTTATTGACCACCACCCAGGCTGTACAGTTGGAGAGCAGACAGACAGATTGAGGCAGGAAAATGAAGTGGGGAAACATTTCCAGCTTGTCATCAGATCAAGCAAGGACCTGACTAATGGGAATGATCGTGTAGTCCCACAGAAGGACTGTCTACCAAGCATTGAAAACCTTGGCATGTTGTGGTAGAAATTCTGCATGTCAAAGTTGCCTGCCACAAGGACCAAGTCCTTAGCCGCATAAAAGGAGTCAATCCATAGTCTGAACAGCCAGGATTTCCTTCTCCTGGAGATACACACGGCATTACTTCAAGGAAGTAGGGTGCAGCTCTCGACAATTGCCACATTTAGCCATACATAAGGACTTATTGTGTACAGCATTGGAGCAACTTTTCAGAAAGTTTATGGCAGAGTGCAGAGGGGAAAACACCCTCTCGCTAGGCAAGATTTGGAGGGGCGGGCCACCTTCTTAAAAGAAGCAGAGCTACCCAAGGGTGGCTCCAAGAGGGAGAGGTGAAGCTCCTCTATCAGTTGAGGGTGGTGAGAGGGGAGCTCCTACACTAAGATCTGTACTTAGAAAACTAGGGGATGCCTGGGAGAGGGTTGGGGAAGGAGAGGGAATGTGTTGCTTTTATCTCTTCTTGTAGCTGTCATATTTATTGGAGTTTTGGGAGGGATTGTTTTTAGAAATAAAGAATTTATTAGGACAAAAACAGAGCCGACTCTATCTAGGAAGGTTTTGTTTAGCTAGTTTTCATTGACAAATTGTCCTGAAACGTGAGAGCCACCAAACGTCTTGTTTCCAGTAACCAATGCAGATACCCATTAGTGCAGAAAACAGGCTGGTTATAAACAACACAGTCGGTATGTAGGCATTGGCACTGGGCCGTATATAAATGGGATGCAAGGTGCACAATTCCCTTGGCACTCACTGCAGGGTGATTGCGCTAATATGTAGATGAGCCACAGACATCTCTACATAGTGATTAACCTATGCAGACTGTGCATGACATATCCCTTCTTGGTTCAAGCTAAGCCCTGCAGACTGAACACTGATTTTTGTGACACTACAGTGCAAGGTTTTGAAAATTTTAAATCAAGAGAGATCAAGACACCAAAATAAATCCTTTTCCATGATGAGTATATTTAAATTTGGCTTCCTATATTGCATTATCCTTGAGGGTTATGATGCATGTGCTTTACCTTACAATATTCCATATTGAACTACATCTATTTTTCTGACCATTTATTTTATGCCTCTCCCAAGGCCTGCTAGTTACTTGTCCTTTTCATTTCCCTCTATTTTTAAGCAAGATTTGAAGACCCTCCTCTCCTTAATTAGAACTGGCACTGTCATTGCTCAATGCCCTGAATAGTGTCAAAGTGTTAGAATGATAAAATATATTTAAATCTTTTGAGGACTTTTCAGACCACATATTATAAGTACAAATATGAACAAGGTCAACGTCTGTTGACCTTACGACCTTCAAAACTTTCAAAACTCATTGAAAAGTAAAATGGTTACCATCCTACCGACTGACTGACTTAGAAACTTATAAGAGTTGCTTGCATGTTGTAGCGGGCCGAAAATCTAGACTCTAACCTTAGTCGATCCAACCCGTTTCCTACACTAATTTGGACATGAGAAATGTTGGATTAGGCTGAGAGCGCAAGGTGTAAATGGAGAGTCTGAAGTGGGAAACTGAATTGTAAGAGGGTACCTGCTGAAGTATCCTCTTGGTGCATGAGTGTAATGTGTTGGTAAGTCTGTCTAGTAGGAAATATGAGTGTCTGAGCATGAAGGTTGAATTGAATGGGATTGAGTGTTTGGCTTTGATAGATTCTGGATGCAAGATGAGCTTGATATAATATATAGTGATCTTGTCGCAGTATCCGAGGCTATGAATGCGGCAGAACAAAAGTATTCGACTGTGGAGCGAGAGTTGGCTGCTATAAGGTATTGTTTGAAACTGTTACGGCCATTTTTGTAAGGTGTGAGGTTTGTGATCAAAACAGATCCCCAACCTCTTTGTATCTGCAACGTATGAAATGGGTTGATAGTAAGATTGCAAAAACTTTGGAAGATTTCAGTGATTTTGACTATGTGATTAAGTATGTACCTGGTGAATGGAATGGAGTGGCTGATTTGATGTCAAGGTATCCTGGTACTAATGATGAAAATTTATGTGGAGTGAGTGATCCTGAGTATTTGCCAAAAGGGATTATGAATGGAAAGGAGAGTAAGGGTAGTGGTGATTCCTTGTTTGAGTGTGTATAGAATGGTTTGCAAGATTTGAAGAGTGATGCAGTAGATGTGAGAGTGCCCGATAGTGCGGAGGTAATGAGTGAAGTATGTAGGAAGCCTGAAATATTGGTATGGCGAGGGTGCGGAACTTTATGAAAGAAATGAGAGCGATGTGTATGCAAGGGGTCCCCGTCGTTTCAGGAAGTGTTGATTGTAGTGAGTCGTTTGTATGGAGTGATTGTTTATGAGCACTTTGGTGGTGAGAGGCCGACTGTGTACAAAGATGAGATGAAGGGTTTGAATGCTAATGTGGTGAATCTGCAGTGTTTGAGCGGTGTGCATTACAATTGGGTGATTGAAAAGTGTTTGTATATGAGGGAAAAGAATGATTGTCTGGATGAAGATGAGTGTGTGGTGAGTGATGATGTTGGTATGCTTGTTCCTTCTGTGTATTGCAAACATGGAGGACCTGATATGATGGAAACAAGAGTGAAAGTTGGCAAAAGGTTCTTCTGTGGTTTGATTGATACTGGTGCGCAAGTGTCGTTAGTGAATGAGAGGATTCTGAGAAGTATGAGAGTTTAGATGTTGCGAGCGTAAGCCTGTGAAGTTACAGATAAGTGGATTGGGGAATGGAATGATAGTGGCATGGGAACAGGTTAGTCTGAGAATGAGTTTGGGCAGTGGTGTGAATGTGAAGCATGACTTTGTGATTCTGAAAGATGAGCACATGCCCATGCCATGTTGTTTCTTGCTTGGTGCAGACTTTATGAGATTGAATGTTTGTCTTTGGATGCTGATAAGGATTGTGTTATGAAAGGTGAATGTGAGGTGATGAGGTTGAATGAGTGTGCGAAGAATGTTGTAAAATTTTGCGGCATGATCGAATTGGTCATGGAAGATGAGAATGAGATTTTAAGTGATGATGATATTCTAGAGATGCAAGAGATGTGCCCTTTTGTCAGTGAGTTGAAGGTGTGTTTGATGATGCGTGTTGATTTGAATGAATGGCATGAATGTTTGAGTGATTTTAAAAGGTAAAAATTTTGTTTTTATGGATGTTGTATATTTTGTGAGGCATATGAAGGATGGGGATATGTTTGTACCTGTGATGTCCTTGGTTGGTATGATTGGTCTGGTGAAAGTTGTGCATAATAATTATGGGCATATGGGTATTATAAGTTGTGAGAATGTATGAAAGAGCGTGTGTTCCATCCGTTTCTGAGAACTGTTGTGAATGATGTTGAAACTATGTGTGAAAGGTGTCAGAAGCGAAAGGTGTGCAAGTGAAACTGCCGATGTTGAAAGTGGATGCGAAAGAACCGTTTGAGTTGGTAGTAATTTATTGTGTGTCTTTACCGCATAAGAGTGCTGGAAATGTTATGATTCATCATAAAAGCAAGTTTGTGTATGCGGCACCTGTGAGAGACAAAAGGAGTGTGACTGTTGTGTGTGGTTGAGCAGTTGATTTTTCCTGTGTGTATGGAAACCTAGGAGATGTCTGAGTGATAATGGGCCCGAGTTTACGAGTTAAGTGTTTGAGCGAATGCTGAGAGAGAATGGTGTGGAGCATGTGATGACTCTATATGTACTGTCTTCGAATGGGTTGGCTGAATGTACAATTAGGACCTTGTGTGAGATGTTGAGAATGATGAGTACGACTTTGAATGACTGGGATAAATGGTTGAGTAGTATGTTATGGGCATATAATTCGATGGTGCATAGTGCAACTGGTGTGTTCCTGTGTCAGTTTGTTATGAATTTTGAAAGGCAAGTGAAAGTAAGCAGAGTGTATGGCGTGAGGCACATGAAAGGTTTTGTTCATTTGAAATAGGTGCAAAAGTATTGAAGGTAAAAGAAGTAAAAGGTAGGTTGAATGTGTCAAAGATGAGTGAGAAGTTTGAAGGAGCATATAGAGTTGTGAGTACGGGAGAATGGTGTGATGTATATTTTAGAGTTTGAATGAAGGTGTGACAGAGAGTGTGGGCTCATCAGAGTCAGTTGAGGAGGTGGAGAGAATCTCCTGACTACTTGGTGAGCCATCCGGTATATGAAGTGTGCAAAGAGAAAGATAAGGTGCATGATGATGAGATGGAGCGTAATAGTATGGATCTGTCTGGGAAAGAGTTTGTCTTGGTCTCGAGGAGTAGAAAGCGTACAAAGAAGAGTGAAAAGAAAATGCAAGTACAAATGAAAGTAAGTCTGAGCAGGGTCTTTCTGGTATGGGGGAGCTTGAGAGAGAGATTGAGTGTTTGCATAAGCAGGTGAGTGATTTGACTGGTGTAAGTAGACGAGTGAGTTGAGCTGCCTGTGCCTGATTTTCCTGGTTTTGGGAACAGTATGAATGATAGTGGGTTTGGGCAGAATGAATCTAGTGTGGCTGATTTTTCTGGTTTTGCAAATGGTAAGGGTAGAGGTGAGTTTGATGTGGAGAATGAGGTCGACTGACTTTTCTGGCTTCTGGTGGGAACCAATTAAAGGGGTCTCTGGTATAGCCACTGAGAGTAGAGAGATGTGAGTATGGTGGACAATATGATCAATAGTGAGGAGGAAACTGACAGGACAACTGATGAACCCCGACAGATTGCCAGGCGTAGCCAGGGACCAGTAGATGAGTGTGAATGGGTGCAGAAGGGTGCAATTGAGTATAAAAGTACTGTGAGTAAGGATTGAGAGTGTATTGTGAAGGACTGATCGAATGGCCTAAGGAAGGAGGGGTGTGGTAGAGCAAACGTATGTGTGTGTGTGTGTGTGTGTGTGTGTGTGTGTGTGTGTGTGTGTGTGTGTGTGTGTGTGTGTATATATATATATATATATATATATATATATATATATATATATATATATATGTGTGTGTGTGTGTGTGTGTGTGTGTGTGTGTGTGAGTGAGAGAAGGGCCATTCTCCCACCCTCTGTAAGAATGTGTGTATGAACGCAAATGTTTTTTTTTGTTTTTTCTTTTAATATATATAAATTGATTTCATGTTTTGTTTAAAATGTTTGTCCCTTTGCAGAGAGTTTCTTGATAAAATTCTTTTGGCAAAAGTCCACTGTATAATTTTGCCAATTCAACAGGAAAATCTTTCAATTCGTAGAGAGGCGGAGATTGTAGGATTTGAAGTAACTTAACTAAAGTTATTGTATGCCCCATTTGAAGGAGGAAGGCTTCTATAGCCTCAATACTGTGACAAGATCACTATATATTATATCAAGCTCATCTTGCATCCAGAATCTATCAAAGCCAAACACTCAATCCCATTCAATTCAACCTTCACACTCAGACTTCCTACTAGACAGACTTAGCGACACATTACTCACACTCATGCACCCAGAGGATACTTCACCAGGTACCCTTTTACAATTTAGTTTCTTGCTTCAGACTTTCCATTCACACCTTGCACTCTCAGCTTAATCCAACATTTCTCCCTCGATTTCTGACCTCCAAATTAGTGTAGGAAGCGGGGTGGATCGACTGGGGTTAGAGTCTAGATCTAGATTTTCAGCCCACTACAATGTGAGTAAAAATATTTGAGATATTGAAAGTGCAATCATAGCTACAATAAATTTAATTTATTACAGTACAAATGAATGGAGAACATATAAACTTACCTTCATTTGAAGTTTCATTTATAATTTTGTTTTTAATTCCTTTCATTCCAAAAGGACGCTTATTATCGATAAAATTTTCAAGTTTACCTTGACTTAAGTTTGGAGGGAAAGATGAAAACTGTGAGCCATTATCAGTTTTGGCACAGTTAACCATTACATTCCTCTTGTTATTCATTTCCTTTTCTTTTATTTCTGAGTTTAAATTCTGCTTCGTTATTGATGAATAGGACTTAAGCCAAGCTTCAGCACAGAAACCTTCCATTATATTGACTTAAAAAGTGATTGAGTCTTCAAAAAATATTGTAGAAAAACCTGAAAGGGATTGTGGCTGTTCATGGAAGAAAGTAAATCATGATCAGTAAGACAGCTTGAGTAAAAGGATAAAAAAAGAATAGTAGGGAGGGTGAATGATCATGATATGTAGTTATTGTAGGGAAATGAAGCATGTATCTGAGATATGGACTTATGCCCTTATAAGGGCATAAGTCACTGTAATTATTTTATAGCCAAATTGCTAGGCTACATTAAGTTGGTCACATGCTTCCTCCCAAGGGAGGAAGCATGTGACCAACACGAGAGGGTCAAGTAAAATTGGAGGACAAGTGAAATAGTACACAAATCTGTACACTAACTCATCCTGGGTACAAGCGACAAGCAGTAGCAACCACGCTCAACCAGTACTGGGAGAAGTAACAAGCACAAAGATCACCCAGACTGAGAAATTCAACAAGATTGTGCTGAATGGTCTGTGGGACAAAGCAAAATCGCAGTAAGGTGCAGGAAAGCACTAGATCAAATGGAATGCCATAGGACAGGGGAGGTCCAAGGGAATAGTTGTTGGTGCAATAGCCCTCAACTAATTTTTTTTTTTTTTTTTAAGAGCTCATCTGGCAACTGCCTACTTGGGCATTAGTCGCCGTATTAAAACTGGCCTAGTTCTAGGCTACTTTAAAATAAAATTAAAGAAAAACAAAAACAAAACACCCCAAAATGGGGAAAGGAAGCAAGCTGGTGCGTCGGGGAGAGGTCCCCCCGGCGCAGGAGCGTGCAACTAAAGGAAAAAAAAACAAACAAAAAACAAAACAAAACACAAACCTTGCTTAAATAATAGGGAGAAGGCCGGCCTCCCCCCAAAAGTCAGCAAGTCCACCAGTCAAAGTGCACGCACTCGTCCCGAGTACAAGGGACAGGCGGTAGCGACCCCGCCCATCCCGGTACCGGTGTCGTGCGCGAAGATAACCCAGACTGGGACATTCGACAAGAATGTGCCGAACAGTCTGGGGGACGACGCAGTCGTTGCAATAGGGCGCAGGCGAGCGCTCCACCAGATAGCGATGCGTCACACGAGTGTGTCCGATTCGGAGACGACAGAAAGCAACCTGAAGCCGCCGCGGCATTGGGGGATAGGTCCATGGGAACAGTCGCGGCGCAATGGCACGCAACTTTAAGTTCCCTTCGACCGTCTCCCATCTTCTTTGCCAAGCAGTCCGAAGAGCTGCCCGTATTCCTGCCATGTAGTCGGTGTGAGGAAGAGCGAAACGCTGGTCCGGGCGCAGAGTCCTCGCGGACTCTTTGGCGCCCTCATTCCCTGCAATTCCTACATGTCCAGGAACCCAGCAGAAGATAATCTCGACATCTGCCCGGCTCGCCAAAACCGTGGCGTCACGGATTTCGCGAACCAGGGGATGCGGAGATTCCAATGCCCCGAGAGCACTCAGGGCGCTTTGTGAGTCGCTATAGATCACAATCCGGTCTCCGAACCGGGCACATCGCGTAATCTCCCGTACCGAGTGGTGTATTGCCACCAGCTCGGCCGTGAAGACAGACGCAGCGCCTGGTAGAGCCCCGCTGACTTCAAACAGAGGGGATACGGCGTGGAAGCCGACCCCCTCTTGGGACTTGGAGCCATCCGTATACACTGGCACGGTACCAGCGTGACACGATGTGTGATCCAAAAAGGTCGAACGCAATACTCCCGGCGCAGTACAAGCTTTGGGAGCAGAGGCGTGGCGACAAATAGCCAAATGTGGTACCCTCCAGGGTGGCGTCCTGGGCAGAACCAGGGGCGCCACCGGCCCGAGAGCTATATCTACCTCTCGAAGGAGTTTCCTGGCCCTAAACCCCTTTGGGTTTAGGGTATGACTGGCGTCTCTCGGCGGCATAGGCACCATCGAGATCAGCTGCGGATGCACTGCACGCGGCGCAGAGCGAGTGGCATCTCCCCAGCATCGACCAACAGGCTCTCAATTGGGGAAGTGCGGAAGGCACCGGTCGCAAGGCGAAGGCCGGTGTGGTGGATCAAATCCACCTTCCGCAATAAACGTCCGGCTGCGGATGCATAAAACTCGCATCCGTAGTCGAGCTTCGAGCGAACAAAGGATCGATAAAAAAGTAAGGCGGTAGCCCTATCAGCGCCCCAAGCGCTGAATGTCACGGAACGGAGAATGTCCATGGCGCGGGTACAAGAGACCCTAAGGCTGCAAATATGAGCCTCCCAGGTGAGGCGTCAGGCCCTCAACTAAGTCCTACAGCCATCTCCCAGGCAGCCAGAAGCCTGAAGAGATTTTTGACATGTAGTGAGTGTGAGGAAGAGCAAAACACTGGTGGGGTCAACTAGTCATCGCAGATTCTTTGGTGCTCTAATTCCCTGACACTCCCACATATCCAGGAACCCAGGAAAAACTTGAAATCCACCTAACTCACCATAATTATGGCATCACAGATACCTCAAACCAGAGAGGATTGCAGAGATTCCAATACCCTGAGAGCACTCAAGGCTCTTTGTGAGTTGCTAAAGATCACAATCCCATCTCCAAACCAGGCACAACTCATTATCTCTTGCATCAAGCGGTGTATTGCAATCAGCTAGGCTGTGATGAAAGAAGCAGCAGCTGGTAGAGCCCGGTTGACTTCAAGCAAAGGGGATTGGGTGTGGAAGTCAACTCTTCTTCAGATTTAGAATCATTTGTGTACTCTGAAATGGTCCTGCTTGACAAGAAGTGTGTTCCAAAAGTGCTGAACAATACTACCAGTGCTGTGGAAGGTTTGGGAGCAGAGGCATAGTGACAAATAGTCAAAAGTGGTACCTGCTAGGCAAACTAGCCCATGTCAAGGTGGAGCTATGGATGGTGGGAGAAATGCACTACCTTATACATGTCCCAAGAAAACTGAAACCAGTTGGCTTCGGCATAGTGAGAGATGCAGTTCAATGCCTGTTTGAGTCGATACTCCAGAGTTTGCTGCACCAAGAGATTGAAAGGTTGTCCACTTCGAATGTAACAAGAAATTTTCTGGCAGGTCTGAGGTGATACCGTTGATGCTCAGGGCAGAAAGTGTGACAATGAGGAAACACTCTTCCTGCTCCATTGTGGCAAAGAGTGCTCCCCCAACCATACACAGAATCTAAAATCTGTTAGAAATGGAGAATGGGAGGCATCCCCTCACCATCATCGTGTAGAGACTCTCCATTATACTATATCACCATACAGTATCATAGGCCTTCTCAGATTGAAAAGTACTGTTTATGAAGAAAGGCCTAGCAGATAGCATTTTCTAGTCAGAAGAGAATCCAAATCCAATGTGGAGTGGAACTTGCAGAAGCCACGTTTTTTTTTTTTCATTTTAGGAAACCATCTGGCGGATGCCTACTAGGGCAAAAGTCACTACTCATATCAGAGCCTAATACTAGGCTATATTAAAAAACAAATAAGATGTAAAGAACAAATAACAATGATAGAAAGGTAAGGCTTGAAAAATAAAAAAGGTAAGAAGGAAACAGGCTCTAGGTACAAAGGCTCACCTTCCCTCGGTGCAGGAAAATACAACCCACAACAAACAGTCAAATAAAATGGGGCCTCCTCCCAAAAGTTATATAGTCCACAAGTCAGTGTACACGAACCAGTCCCGAGTACAAGGGACCCCGCTCATCCAGGTACAGGTAACGTGCGCAGAGATCACAGAGACTGAGACATTCAACGAGAATGTGCCGAACAGTCAGGGGGACAACGCAGTTGTTGCATAGTGAGCACTCCATCAAATGACTGTGCGTCCGCCGTGTGTCCAATTTGGAGATGACAGAAAGCAACCTGAAGCCGTCACAGGAGTGGGGGGTAGGTCCATGGGAACAGTCATGGCACAATGGCACGCAACTATAAATTCTCAACTATCTCCCATCTTCTTAGCCAAGCAGCATGTGGGCGAACCCTTATTCCTGCCATGTAATCGGTGTGAGGAAGAGTGAAGAACTCTCGGCTTTTAAAAATTATCAGTTAAATCAGATTCATGCCTTCGAAGGGCGAGGGGAAAAGCCCCCCCCCCCCCCCCCCGCCGACCCTCAGTTTTTTTACAAATATCTGGGACATATCCCACTCATGAGTCGGAAAGGGCGATGAGAAAAAAAGAGAGGGTAGATGCTGGTCTGGTCACCGAGGCCTCACAGACTCTTGAGCGCCGTCATTCCCCACATGTCCAAGAACCCAACAGAATATAATCTCGACATCCGCCTGGTTCGCCATAACTGTGGTATGCAGAGATTCCAATGCACCGAGAGCACTCAGCGTGTTTTGAATCATAATCCGGTCCCTGAACCAGGCACATCGGGTTATCTGCCATACTGAGCAATAATGTATTGCAACCAGCTCAGCCATGAATACAGATTCGGTACCTGGCAGAGCCCCGCTGACTTAAAACAGAAGGGATAGACGGTGGAAAATGACCCCCTCTTGGGACTTGGAACCATCCGCATACACTGACACAGTTAGAGCATGACACGAAGTGTGCGCCAAAATGTCCGAAGACAGTACTCTAGGCACTGTGGAAGCTTCAGGAGCAGAGTTATGGCGAGAAATAGTCAAAGGTGGTACTCTCCAGGATAGCATCCTGCAAAAAAAAAAAACAGGTTAGTTGAAAAGATGAGTGAAAGGCATTGTTTTAGGTGTGCTTCCGAGATTGGATGTGGGAATGGAATGGTTTTCTAGTGCAATTGGACTGAGTATGTGAAAGGCCTGTGTGAGAAGTTGTGATTAGTGTTTGTAGATGTTTGGAATGGGTTTATGGGAATAAGGCATTGTATGGACTACATCTGAGGTGGGCTGGGGTTGATGTGTTGTGGCAGGAGTTAGATAGTGTTGTTGGGTCTTTGCAGGAGGGAAACTAGTTACTGATAGTGGTCAGGGAAATATAAGAACACAGGGTGGGGCAGGGAAAGGAAAGAGATGCAGAGGAGATAGAGCGGAAGGTATACATTCTATTGATGAAGATATAGATATATGTTATAGAATCATGGGTTAATGAAAATAAATTTAATGATGTGACTGAATTTGAACTACAGGTTATGATATGTACATTAGTCAAAGGAGAGAGAGCGACTGGCGGTGGGTTGATTATTTACATATATCAGAAATAGCATTTCTTCAAATCTAAATAATTCTATAAAGCAAGAAGTTGAGTCACTGTGGATAAATATTAGAGTCGGTACAAATAGGATAATACACTTGGGAGCCTTTTACAGACCACATGGACAGACTGATTGTATTGATGTGAAGTAGATAGTTATTCTTGGTGACTTTAATTGAAATTCTGTGGACTGGGAAAATATGATTAGGGAAGGATAGAGCAAGCTGTAAGTGTATAGAATGCTTTGAGGATAATTTTTTTTTTACTCAATTTGTTAATAAGCCAACAAGGGGTGCCGATATCTTAGATCTGGTTCTTTCAAATGATGCTCACTTGGTTTAGGAATTGACTGTCGGGGAAGCATTGGGAAATAGTGATCATCAGATGGTTCGTTTTAACTTGGGAATTTAATGAAAGATAGAACACCAACAAA
This sequence comes from Ceratothoa steindachneri, assembly GCA_963969495.1. Lineage (NCBI taxonomy): Eukaryota > Metazoa > Arthropoda > Malacostraca > Isopoda > Cymothoidae > Ceratothoa > Ceratothoa steindachneri. Next base: position 210,142,275 of record OZ018317.1, read on the forward strand.
CTGGACGGAGAGCTATATCTAGCGTCGCTCGGCGGCCTAGACACCGTCGAGATCAGCTGCAGATGCAGTGGAGCCGTTGGCGACTGAGGGAGGTGCCGGGCTCGCGCGTACAGGTGAGTAAAGCACTGCACACGGCATAGAGCGAGTGGCATCTCCCCAGCATCAACCAACAGGCTCTCAATAGGGTAAGTGCTGAAGGCACCGGTCACAAGGCGAAGGTCGGTGTAGTGGATCGAATCCACCTTCCGCAATAAACGCTCGGCTGTGGATGCATAAAACTCACATCCGTAGTCGAGCTTCGAACGAACAAAGGATCGATAAAAAAGTAAGGCAGTAGCCCTTTCAGCGCCCCAAGCGCTGAACGTCACGAAATGGAGAGTATCCATGTCGCGGGTACAAGAAACCCTAAGGCTGTGAATATGAGCCTCCCAAGTGAGGTGTCGGTAAATACAAGCCCAAGGAAACAGTGCGATTCAACCATTTCCAGGGGTACCCCATTAAGAAACAAGTCTGGGTCGGGGTGGAGCCGTGGATGGCGGCAGAAGTGCACCCCCTTAGTCTTGGCCAAAGAAAACCGAAATCTGTAACACCTAATAGTTAAAATTTATAACATAAAAATAGGTAAAAATTGGCATATCAATGGTTACAAAATTGATCATAACTCCTGATATAATGAAAAACCCAGAATGAAATTTATTCCCCCAAAATTTATTGATACCAATATATTTTTTTAAAGGTCAAAAAAACTTTTTTAGCAAAAATTAATTTTGCTGTTAAAAATGTTTAGAGCAACCCTTAAGCTTAAAAAAATACATAATTCATTGTTTTATGTGGTATAATAAGGGAGAAATAATTTTTTTATCAATGCTGGTATCAAGAGATTTGACAATTTTTCTCAACTTTGACAGGTTATAACTTTTGAGCTATTCAAAATTGAGGGCTGGGAAGTGCCTCATTGTTTTTCTCTCATCAAAATCAACCTGTATACCAATTTTCATCAAAATCGGTGATGGTGACTAAATGTCCCTTGTTGAATTCGGATGGAATGACCCTAATGGGATCAATGGGAGTGTGTGCGAGTCTAGAGAGGATAGGGTGATTATGAGTGATAGGAAGGACGGAGAATGGAAGAGAGTTGAATGCAAGAGAAGAAGGAAGAGTGGTGCAAAGGGGAAGGATAGGAAGGGAAGAGGCAAGAGTGTGGACTCATTGTACTCAGATGAAGGAGAGAGTGAGGGTATGATTGGTATGAGTGAGAGTGAAGTGAATGTGGGAAAGGGTATTTTGATAAGGGAAGTGCCAAAGATTGATAGATTTAGGTTACATGGTGGGAAAAGTGTGGAAGAATTCTTCGGGGAATTTGAGCGATATTGTAAGCTCAAGTACCTGGAGAATAAGGGATACTGGATGAATGTTTGGAGGGAACCAAGGTACGATGTGGTGAAGGAGAGATTGATTGGGCAGGTGAAACGAATGAGTGTAAAGTATAAAAGGGTGAATGAATTTGAGAAGGCTCGAATGGGGAAGAGCGAAAGTGTGAACATGTATGCACATAGGCTTGAGAGTATGGCAAGAAAGAGGTATGGTGATGATGTTAATGAATGTAAACCACTGATGAGGAAGTTTTTGGACACGATCCCGCGAAAGGTGAGTGAATGGCTGAGTGGAAAGAGAAAGGAAGCCCAGGAGCTTTCATCCACCCCAGCAGTATGTCAGCTACAGGGATGCCCTGAAGGCTGCACCAGCTGGAGTGATGTCGAACTTCCTGGGCCGGCAGAATGGATGGGTAAATGGAGGGTGGGAACGGATATATGAGAGAGAAACCGAGCTATGTCCCAGCAAACGAGAGATCGAATGGTGGGAGAAAGATTGTGGAATGTCATCAGTGTGGAAGGAAAGGTCATATGTTAAGTGAGCCCCTAGCATGCATCTTTAGAAAATCATTGGAGAGTGGCATTGTGCCAGTGGCATGGAAGAAAGCCAATGTGATACCTATATTTAAGAAAGGGGATAAAACAAATATGTCTAATTACAGACCAGTAAGTTTGACATCAGTGGTAGGAAAAATGATGGAATCTATTATAGCAAGGAATATTAGGGATCACTTGGATAAGCATAAGTTGATAAAAGAATCACAGCATGGCTTTAGTAAGGGTAAATCCTGTCCGACTAATTTGCTGTCTTTTTATAGTAAGGTGTATGAAGCAGCAGATAATGATGAAAACTATGATATTTTATACTTGGACTTTAGTAAGGCTTTTGATCGAGTGCCACACTTACGGCTTCTGAGCAAAGTTAAAGCACACGGGATCGATGGCAGTATATTTAGGTGGATTCAGTCATGGCTTGGTGACAGACAGCAAAGAGTTAGTATAGATGGAGTTAAATCTGAGTGGGGGTGTGTTAGCAGTGGAGTTCCGCAAGGATCTGTTTTGGGTCCCTTGCTATTCTTAATTTATATTAATGATCTTGACATAGGTATAAGTAGTGACCTGAGTAAATTTTCTGATGATACTAAGCTAGGTAGGGCCATTAGGGCTGATTCTGATGCTGTTGTAATGCAGGAGGAATTGACCATTCTGTCCAATTGGGCCGAGAAATGGCAAATAAAGTTTAACATAGACAAATGTAGTGTACTTAGTATAGGTAGAAATAATCCACTGAATAGTTATAAATTAAATGGGAGAATTTTAGGGAGGACCGATTGTGAGAGGGACTTGGGTATTTTGGTAAGTTCAGACCTTTGTCCTAGAAAGCAATGCCTAAATGCTAAGAATAAAGCTAATAGGATATTGGGATTCATTAGGAGGAGTGTAAGCAATGAGTCCTGAAGTCATTCTAAAACTGTATCTGGCGCTAGTTAGGTCTCATCTAGACTATGCAGTACAATTTTGGTCACCATATTATAGGAAGGATATTGATTTGCTTGAGTCTGTGCAGAGAAGGATGACAAAGATGATTGGTGGGCTAAGGAACTTACCTTATGGTGAAAGGCTCAGAAAACTAAATCTACATACATTGGAAAGGAGAAGAGTCAGAGGGGAATTGATTGAAGTCTTCAAATGGGTAAAAGGATATAATAAAGGGGATCTGGGTAAGGTTCTTATACTTAGTGAACATGACAGGACATGTAGCAATGGGTTTAAGCTTGATAAGTATAGGTTTAGGAAGGAGATTGGGAGGAATTGGTTTACAAATCGTGTGGTAGATGAATGGAATAGGCTCACTAGACATGTGATAGAAGCCTCCTCTCTTGGTAGTTTTAAGAATAGATTAGATAAATATATGGATGAAGCTGTTAGATGGGACTGACTTTTTTGATGTACATATGTATATATTTTTCTAAGGAGTGGAGATTATATTTTGCGGTTGCATGAATATACATAATCCTCTGGATGCATTTTATGTATATTGTAGATTAGATCTGACGAACTCCTTAAAGGGTGACAATGTTGATGACTTTTCTCTGGTAAGAAATCTTTTGTGTGTTGACTGGAACAGGAGCTGCCAAGTGTAGGCCATGAATGGTCTTTTGCAGTCTCCTTCTTTTCTTATGTTCTTATGTTGGCAGAATGTAGGTTGACATCTGGTGCATGTTTTGGTTGTGGTAAGAAAGGGCATATGATAAAGGATTGCCAGGAAAGTGTGAAAGAGTGCTTCGAGTGTAAAGAAATAGGCCATTTGAAGAAAGATTGTCCGAGGTTGAATGGTGGAGCAACTGCTGGGGGGAGTGTGAAGTATGCTTGTGGTAATTGTGGAAAGGCTGGTCATTATGCGAGGATGTATGTAGCTATTGTGCGATGGAAGGACATTTGAGTGAAAAGTGTTGGATTAGACTGAGAGCGCAAGGTGTGAATGGAAAGTCTGAAGCCGGAAACTGAATTGTAAGAGGGTACCTGCTGAAGTATCCTCTGGGTGCATGAGTGTGAGTAATGTGTTGGTAAGTCTGTCTAGTGTGAAATTGCTGTCTGGTAGGAAGTATGAGTATCTGAGTGTAAAGGTGGAATTGAATGGAATTGAGTGTTTGTCCAACAGCATTGAACCAACTCGAGTAAGCAGTGCACCACACAGGGGAGGCAAAGTCAATCAGTGGTCTGATGTTGGAAATGAGTAAGGTACCATTGGGGGGGCTTTTTCAAGAGAAATTTGAAAAAACCAGTTTGGGATTTTTTTTTTTACAGAAATGAATGCTACTACTTATCATTATTTTATTTAAAATGCATATTTATAATTTCAACAATATCTATCAAATTAAGGTTATTTCTCTGATACTGACTCATAATTCATCTCTCAGTCTACAGGTTATGGCTATCATGGGTACCCACAATTCTTGATCAGTGATCTGTTCTTACTATAATATAATTATTAAACTAATTAATTATTAATATTATAAAAATAGAGATAGCTATTCTTTTTCAGTAAACCTGAAGATCGGCGGTGCAACCGATGGGACGCAAAATCTTTCTGTCCCTGTACAAATATGTTTCACCTTTTTGGGAGTAAATTCAAGGGGACTACTCGTGGGAGAGATATCACAGCAGGGGGGACCCCCTATGATGAGTCTGAGTTTACCGGCAGCGAGCCAGAACTCGTGGAATCTCTTTTTAAAAAATCAAAGAGAAATCAATACAGAAGCAAAAAAAATTAAAAGGCATTTTTTCGTCAGAATTAAGAAGTAAGGCTTCATTAACAACACAGAAATATGGTTTAATCGGGCATTAAACAATGGAAAATTAAGTTACAAGTAATTAAAATGGTCATGACCAAACTGAATACAGATCTGTGATTGGCCAGTGCAATAGCAGAAAAACACTGAAAAGTCGCCCCCAAAATAAGCTAGAATCGCATCCGGCCATACTCGCAACGTTTACCAAGTATTTTATCTTATTATTTTCAGTAACGAGGTAGCAAGGATAAATTGATTGAGGGAGGTAAATATGTAGATTGGCAGCTCGAACGATGGGACGTAAACTATTTTGTCTGTGTTCCAATATGTTTCATATTTTTGGAGTAAATTTAAGGGGGCAGCTCGTGTGGGAGTAAACACAATGGGGAGACCACCCTACGATGATCCTGAGTTTTAATCAATTGGGGGGTCTAGGGGGCACAGCCACCCCCCAGTATAGCGTTTTTCGTTTGGTTAGTTTCAGGCATTTTCATTAAAAAAAATGGTGCTGGGTATATTTCAAATAGGACTTCAATGCGCATGAATATTCAGGCAGGGGTTAAACAAAATATAAACAAACAAAAATTCACTTTTTCAGCCAAGCCACCAATCGGCAAATATGTAGATTAGCGGCCGGGCCGAAAAAAAATTGTCTAAATATTATCGTTCACTCGTGTCGGAATATTCATGCGCGTTTGAGTCCTTATCAAATTATTATTCTATAAACAATTAGGATTATATACTGGGGGGCTGTGCCCCCCAGACCCCCCCCCAATTTAATGAAACTCAGGATCATCGTAGTCACCCCATTGTGTTTCCCCCCACACGAGCCGTCAACTTAAATGTACTCCAAAAACGTGAGACATTTTGGAACACGGATGAAATAGTACGTCCCATCGTTCGCACCGATAATCTACATATTTACTGTGACTCAAATGATGGGACGTACTATTTCACCGTGTTCCAAAATGATTCATGTTTTTGGAGTACATTTAAGGGGATGGCTCGTGCGGGGATAAACACAATAGGGGGAACACACTACGATGATCGAGTTTCATTAAATTGGGGGTGTCTGGGGCGCACAGCCCCCCAGTATATAATCTTAATCGTTTCTAGACTAATGTGCTAACGTTTACAGAGGTGAATGATTTAACCAAATCATGTCAGCGCCTTTAATCGTTTTGCAAATTATAATGGGGGTGGGGTCTGACATCAGACGACTCAAACGTGCATGAATATTCCAGTAGGGGTGTGCGAAAATATTTACCAAAAAAACATTTTTTTCGGCTGAGTCGCTAATCTACATATTTACCCACCAATCTACATGTTTACCAGAAAAATCACGTAGGAAATCAGGAACCGCTAATCTTAACAATTACTAAGTCTTGTTCTAACAATTCACTGGTAAACCTGAAGATCAGAGGCACGCTTGAAAAGGTGTATTTTTTTTCAACCGAATGAATATTCCCACATTTGATTAAATAAACTGTTAAAAAAAAACTTTCAAACATTCTATAAATTATAATATATTGTGGGGATGTGCCCCCCAGAACCTCCCAAATGATTGAAACTCAGGATCATTGTAGGGTCTCCCCAAAGTGATTACTCGCCCACAAGCAGTCTCCATGAATTTACTCAAAAAAGGTGAAACATATTGGAACAGGGAGGAAATATTTTGCGTCCCATCGGTCGCGCCGCCGATCTTCAGGTTTACCAATTCACCACCTCATTGCAGAGTACTTCCTAATATCCAGCCTTGACCTCTGCTTGTATAACCCCCCACCACCCCACGTCCTTGAGTCCTGAATCTTCCCGCATTCTTAACAAACCATAATCTCGGTAACGCATCATTTGCAAAGAAAATAAGGGTTTGAGGCATTTATAGAACCATAAAATACATAGGAAAACATTTGTGAAAGCGATTAAGGTTCTAATATGCACTATTACAATCAAAAATATCATCTAAATTAACAAACAAAGGTTAATGTTACGTAATCCAGTCCACCAAGGCAAGATATTCGGAATAAAAGTTCGAAACTCTTATTGAGATCATATTGTCTGAATCACGTGGAAAAATAGTTAAGTAAACAATAACACCAGGGGAAGATATTCGGAATACTAGTCTGAAACATGTATTGTGATAAACATCATATTTATCTATTGCCAGATGACTGGTAACAAATACCAGCAAGCAAAGCACAAAAAGAAACAAATCTAATAAGTGGCAATTAATACAATTTCAACCGGTTTATTTGGCGTAATATACTTAAAAGTAATATACTTTGTGCAATATAATATATGAATTATTTTTAAATTCTTCACTATATTTTTTCTTTAATTTTGAAAAAGCGACATATAGCAAAGCACTTTGAAATGTAACTAAAAAGGTTTAAAAGTCCTAATAGAATAGTGTCAAATCGTAAAATGACAACTGTAGGAAGTACGAGGGAGGAAATTATGTGAAAATTAGCTCCATGTAGATTTTAAAAAGCAGAATGGTAGACAGGGATCATTTAAGCTGATAATCGATAACTGGCGATAAATTTATCCCCCGATAAGGTGATAACCGATAAGTCGATAAATCCAAAATTCCTTGGGCATCATGCACTGGGCCATGATATTTTATACTTGGACTTTAGTAAGGCTTTTGATCGAGTGCCACACTTACGGTTTCTGAGCAAAGTTAAAGCACACGGGATCGATGGCAGTATATTTAGGTGGATTCAGTCATGGCTTGGTGACAGACAGCAAAGAGTTAGTATAGATGGAGTTAAATCTGAGTGGGGGTGTGTTAGCAGGGGAGTTCCGCAAGGATCTGTTTTGGGCCCCTTGCTATTCTTAATTTATATTAATGATCTTGACATAGGTATAAGTAGTGACCTGAGTAAATTTGCTGATGATACTAAGCTAGGTAGGGCCATTAGGGCTGATTCTGATGCTGTTGTAATGGAGGAGGAATTGACCATTCTGTCCAATTGGGCCGAGAAATGGCAAATAAAGTTTAACATAGACAAATGTAGTGTACTTAGTATAGGTAGAAATAATCCACTGAATAGTTATAAATTAAATGGGAGAATTTTAGGGAGGACCGATTGTGAGAGGGACTTGGGTATTTTGGTAAGTTCAGACCTTTGTCCTAGAAAGCAATGCCTAAATGCTAAGAATAAAGCTAATAGGATATTGGGATTCATTAGGAGGAGTGTAAGCAATAAGAGTCCTGAAGTCATTCTAAAACTGTATCTGGCGCTAGTTAGGCCTCATCTAGACTATGCAGTACAATTTTGGTCACCATATTATAGGAAGGATATTGATTTGCTTGAGTCTGTGCAGAGAAGGATGACAAAGATGATTGGTGGGCTAAGGAACTTACCTTATGGTGAAAGGCTCAGAAAACTAAATCTACATACATTGGAAAGGAGAAGAGTCAGAGGGGAATTGATTGAAGTCTTCAAATGGGTAAAAGGATATAATAAAGGGGATCTGGGTAAGGTTCTTATACTTAGTAAACATGACAGGACACGTAACAATGAGTTTAAGCTTGATAAGTATAGGTTTAGGAAGGAGATTGGGAGGAATTGGTTTACAAATCGTGTGGTAGATGAATGGAATAGGCTCACTAGACATGTGATAGAAGCCTCCTCTCTGGGTAGTTTTAAGAATAGATAAGATAAATATATGGATCAAGCTGCTAGATGGGACTGACTTTTTTATGTACATATGTATATATTTTTCTAAAGAGTGGGAAGATTATATTTTGGGGTTGCATGAATGGACATAATCCTCTGGATGCATTTTATGTATATTGTAGATTAGATTTGACGAACTCCTTATAGGGTGACAATGTTGATGACTTTTCTCTGGTAAGAAATCTTTTGTGCGTTGACTGGAACAGGAGCTGGCAAGTGTAGGCCATGAATGGTCTTTTGCAGTCTCCTTCTTTTCTTATGTTCTTATGATGCCAATGTTGGCTTAGGTGCCCTTGTTCACCTTCACCTCAGTGATCTTGGGGAGGCAGGACAAGCACTGCAAGATGTAGCTGTCGCCAGCCATCTTCTTGTACTTCACATACTTGCCAAGGAATGACTAGGGTGACTGAGGATCAGCCTCAGTGAGCTCAGAGTCAATAGAATCCGCTGAGTCTATTTTGCTTGATAAGGGCAGAGTCTCTTGCCACGCCATCACTAATTCGAGACTATAAAATAGCAAAGCTCTGCACTACTAAATTACAATAAAAATAGGTTCAGTTAAGAATAGGGGCGTAACTTCGTAAGTGTTCAAAATGTTAATAAACGGATATTTAAGAATAACACCGAATAGTACATGCATTGATATACAAGTGCACAAAAAAATAGAACGAAAGAAACACGGGAACATAGGGGCAAAATCGTCAAAGAACGCGTAAAACCGTCAGCGCGCAGGAGCAACACCTCGTGACCTCTCGTCCGACAGCTGGTGAGAGACCGAAGCTGAGCGAACGTTTTGAGAAGACGTCAAGACCGGTCGCCCCACCCTCCATTCGGGATACGTTCGGTTCCCAACTCGTACCTACCTATTTCTGGCCCCAAAGCACGCGCGGCTCGCCCCTGTGCTAAACTGGAACCAAAAACTGAAATTATCGATTATCGCTAGTTTCGAACCCAAAGTATCGGCGATACCATGAATCGATAACAAGGAAAAATATCGGATAACCGATAACCCGATATCGTTATCGCGATAACGCCCCCCTATATATATATATATATATATATATATATATATATATATATATATATATATATATATATATATATGTATGTATATATATATATATAAAATTTTATATCATTTTTCTTAAATATTTGTAAAAAAGTCTTCAAAAACTTTTGGCAACATTTACACGCACGACTAACGCTTCTAAATATTCTGCATGTGAGAAAAAAAAAATTCACTTTTTCCCTCGCCATCTTCAACTCAAGGTCAGTTGAATTCTTTCTCCATATAATCTTTAGATTATACAAACAAAAACACTGTCTAATTCCTTATATTTCATTTTCCAGACTCTCATACATTTCCTCTTTTAACCTTCGTGATTTTAATTACATTTCAATTACATTTACCCACAATTCGTGATTACAATTATTTTAAGTACATTTACCCACAATTCGTGATTTCAATTATTTTAATTACATTTCAATTATATTTACTCACAATGTGTGATTTCAATTAGATTTCAATTATTTTAATCACATTTCAATTAGTTACAATTACATTTTAATTAATTACCTATCTACAGTGGCGGCAACAAAAAAAGTGACATTGAATATTGGCAATAGAAATCGATACATAAAATCGCTTTCACGATTTTACTTGCCAACAAGCCAATGAAAAGGGGCGGGGCTTATGCCACGAGTGGATGACTCTCCTGAGCTAAGACAACAGAACTGCGCTTTATTGGAACTCACTGTCTCGTTTGAGCTCGTACAGTGAGGTTTTAGTATATGGCACTCCAGCGTGCTGATTTCCTGCATTCGTGCCTACATTTGACGTGCTATAACTTCTGTGCAAGTGGATACAATGGGGCGGAAAAAGCTTTCTATGACAGAGAAAAGCCGTGTCTTGACCCTATTAGAGCAGGGAAAGTCTTTTATTGATGTAGCAGCAGATTTAGGAACCTCAAGAAATACGATTTATCGCCTAAAACGGGCAGCTGAGTTATTGCCACCAGGTACCATACCAAAGAGGAAGGAGGGCACTGGTGCAGCTAGGAAGACATCTCCAAGGACTGATAATATCCTAAGGCGTGAAGTGATGTCAGACCCTTCTGTAACCTCCGCTTCAATCAAGAAAAAACACCCAGACCTTCTCCAGAACGTCGCCCTCAGGACCATCCGTCATCGCTTACAGAAGGACTTAGGCCTACCGGCTCGCCGCGCTGCCAAGAAGCCACTTCTTACCAAGGCTATGAAGATGAAAAGGCTCAATTTTTGCAAGACCTATAAACATTGGACAGCTGCCCATTGGAAGAAGGTGATGTTCAGTGATGAGAGCACCTTTAGGCTGGTCAGAGGAGAGTCAAAGATCGTGCGTCGTCCCAGCAATGTGTCTCGGTATGACCCAAAATATACCGTGAAAACTGTGAAGCACCCTGATAGTGTGATGGTGTGGGGTGCCTTTAGTGGAAACAAGGGCAGAGGAGGTCTGTACTTCCTTCCCAAGAATGTAACCATGAGGGGGACTAACTATCTCGAAGTTTTGAAGCAGCACATGCTGCCATTTTGGGAAATTCATCGGTGTGAATTTTTCATGCATGATGGTGCCCCTGCTCACAGGTCCCAGTTAGTAAAAAGGTTCTTCAATGATAATAATATTAGTGTTTTGGAGTGGCCTGGTAATTCCCCGTACCTAAATCCTATTGAGAATGCTTGGAATCTGATGAAATCCAAAGTTCAAGAGACAGCATCCGGCAGCATCAAGGACCTGATAGAATCACTGAAGAAGATCTGGGTTACGATCGACCCCACCTACTTCGCAAACCTCGCTGAATCAATGCCCAATCGACTCAGAATGGTCATCAAGTGCAAGGGCAACATGACCAAGTATTAACTTTCATGAAATATTCATAATAAAATATGTAAGTTACATTTTTCTGTTTCATTTTCCCCGAATTGTCACATGTCACTTTTTTTGTTGCCGCCACTGTACCTTACGCCAAGTTTAGTCACCACAAAAATTCAGTGTTAAACTCATGTTCAGTTTGTATAATCAAATTCAAATTCAATCAATATAATTTCAAATATGTTCCATTCTTGTTAATATATAATAATATATATATATATATATATATATTTTAATATATTGTTGTATTCTCGTTGTATTTCATCCATTTTTTAACGATTTCATATTCATACATTAAGCCTAACTTCGCCATAAGCTTAGCCGTTCAAGCCTCCTTTCGATTCGATAACTCTCCTGAAAAACTTATAGATATGGGTATGTTGTGAAGTATCTATCTAGGTTCATACCACGATGGCCCTATATCTAAAAATTGGTGCCCAGAATTTGTTTAATTATCTCCCGTACGTTCATCCATTGTTAATTATAAAATCAATTATGAATTTTCAACCCAGTCACATGGTTTCATATTTTTCAAGTCACTTACTCACGCGTTAATTTTCCGAGCGTCGACTCTCAACACGTGTTAGTTTCTAATTTTCAAGTTTCCAGTTACATCCTTAATTGAATTAATAATATCCTTATTAAATTAAATTTATTTTATCTATATAAATACAACGAGCGAATAATATTTCTTTACCGATAGTTTTTATTTTTACGCTCATTCGCGCGACTGAGTTTTATATACACACACACAAACACATACACACACGATACAAACACTTCATACTAGTTAAGAATCATAATGGTTACATCAGCAACTTCGTTGAAAACTCACAGCATTACAGCATCTCAGGCTGGCCTCACTGCTTCCACCAATACGAGTATCTCTAATGTTACTTCCGCAAGCATCCTTCATAATTCGTCCTCCATGCAAGAAGATCGATCTCGATTCCTTCCTTCCTCGATTGTCCTCCCAAAATATGATTCAGGCAACCCCATTGCCTGGTTAGAAATGGCAGAGATTATAATGAGGCATCACGCCATCTCTGAACAAAACTGGATTTTCTGCATCACTCAAAATTTACCATCAAGTATCTTTTTGCCTTTTAAAAACATCTTGCTAGAAAGTGGTAGATTGAGGATTGGGACAAATTAAAAGAGGCTTTTAGGGAGGAGTTTGGGAGATCGCAAGTCGAAGATCTAAGGATGAAATAAATACTCAGGAGATGGGTGACGGGTGATTTCTGGAGCATCTAAAAGACTTAATTCGAACTAAGGGAGCTCAGTTAGAATTTTTCGACTCCCTGCTCAAAGAAATATTTCTGCGTGGGATTCCTGAAAATATTAGGCCACTCACCCTGATGACATCATCCACTAATGTGGAGCAAATGACAAAGGCAGCTGATGAGTTGTTCAATAAACCATACGTAAGCTGGAGAACTATTTCAATCTCTCAAGAACCATGTTCAAATGTGTCTATTTCACAGGTTCGTTTACCGAGGGATTCTTCAGACAACCTACCAGAACTCTCACATAACTCATCCCTCCTTTCCCTGGCACAGGATCTTGCTGCTGTGTTGGACAGGATAAAGAGCGATCTTCGTGCCCTAAAGGTGCGACAAGGGGTGCAGCAAGAGCACAGTCCTGAGCAGGGTATAGAGGGAAACCGACGCCGTTCTTCCTTCCGAAAAAGAAACCAATGAGGGAAAACTAGCTCAAGTAGTGAGGCATGGCAGAATCATTTTCATTCTCGATCCAATTCCACCTATCCTGACAAAATTATCAGGGTCTCTGCTGGTATCATTCTAAATATGGTAACAACGCCGTACGTTGTATACAGCCTTGTAGCTTATACCACGCATTTAATCCTCGTTGTTCATATAATCTTTATCCGCAAAATTTTCACCCTCCGACAAATCAAGCTGCTCAAGTTTCTTTTCCCTAACTTTCAAATTGGTGCTGGTACCATTGCAGATTTGGTGTAAAGGCAGAAAAAAAAGGTAGAAAACCGGAGCATAATCCATCAAAAGCTCGTCTACTGGACCTCTATCTAAAAACAAGTTATTCACTATTGAAGTTATACACTCAGCATATTTCCTCTTAAGCCCGTTCCAGATGGAAAATCTTCCTGGTCCACAATCTATCATGGACACATATGCAATCTGTCTATAGTGGGCGACATCTACAGCTAGCGTCTTTCAATTCTCCAGTACCCCGAGCTCTCCTTTACGATGCACCCTAGGACCAGGGTCCTTCGTTTGACGCCTCTAACAGCTTCTTATTACCTGCTGCCCTGCACTTCTGGTTACTATGGAATCTATCTTCCTGGGTAAAAACAATGAACGGTACACTCCTACATGGTGCATAGTATTAATCTCTTTAAGGTCAACTGCTGCTGCACATATGGTTGAATCTCTCCTCATGGGATCTTCCTCTTTGAATGCCAGACACCTTTCTTCGCTATAGTTAATGCATCGGCTTTATTCTTCAATGTTGGGACAAAGGTGACTACTATTCTTAGGTTAAACTCCTCACTCAGATTTTTCACAATGCCCGGGCGTCTCTTGATTATCATTGTCGTATAATGCCCTTTTTGATCACTCCACACCTGACACCACTTTTGTCGTGGTATACCTTGTGGAACGTGAAGTACTTCTTTGATGAAGTTGGCTTTGATCTAAGACTACTAATTTTGTTGTTTTAAGGAAGAGCTGCTTCAGCACGTAAGGACAAGTACGAAACACACAGGAATTCCCAAAATAAACTTATATTTTAAATTTAACAAGTTACTACCCACACACAAAACATGAACAATGAAATATTACGAATATTAAAATACACAAAAATGACTCCAACTGACTTGACTCTCTAATATTGGCTAATTAGCTACTCACTTCAATATACACGAAATAGGCTAATTGTTTCTTCTGGAGTTTAAATACCTTGGTTGTTATGGCGGCGGGTTTGAGTTTGACCTTGAACTCAACGAACACTTTACCTCGGGAATGTTATTGTCTCCAAGACGCGTGCCGACCAGCCAGATGGAGGTTGCGGACGAATAACTTGAAAGCCACAACTGACTTTGGAGAGTGTGGCAGCTGGGTTCCACACGCTTTCGGTAGGAAGGGATATCACCACGGGATAGTGAAAGAAGGTTCCTTTCTCCTCTTCGAATTACTCTGAAGAGTAATTCGCACTGTCTAGCGATGCGCTAAGGCTTGAAGACCTTGACTCTCAGGGGAATACTGGAGGAAGGGTACTCTGGGGGGCGGGGGGGATCTTCTTCCAGTGCGAAGAGTGTACTCGGGAATGTTTCTTCAAGACGAGGACAGAGGAGGGGGGTTTCTCTGACGAGAATAAGTTGAACTTAAACATGTTAACTTAAAGGTCGGTTTGGTAACCAGGAACTAGCTCGAGGATGAGCTTCTTCTTACTTCTATTCTTCCTCAAGGGCGAGGCCTATCTCGGTGTTTTGGGATACACCAGGATAGGAGACGGGGGGTTCTCTGGCGAGAATAAGTTGAACTTGGTTCCTCAACCAAGTTAACTTATGAGTTTGGTGTGGCCACCGGATAACGGGCTCGAGGGGGAGCCTTTTTCCTCTTCTTTTCGTAATTCCCCAAGGTCGAGGAATATCCCTGGGCTTTAGGATGCACCAAGATAGGAGGAGTCTCTCTGACGAGAGTAAGTTGAACTTGAACAAGTTAACTTAACGTTCGGTTTGATATCCAGGGACTAGCTCGAGGATGAACTGCTTCTTAGCCCCCTTGGTAGCCCTTCCTCTCTTGCAGGGGACTTCTTAGTCTGGCGACTCACGTATTCTACCTGTCCAGTCTTGGTAGCCCGGCCTCAATCCGGAGACTTCGTAGCCTGGAGACTCACGTATTCTACCTGTCCAGTCTTGGTAGCCCGGCCTCTATAGTCGGGGACTTCGTAGCTTGGAGACTCACGTATTCTACCCGTCCAGTCTTGGTAGCCCGGCCTCAATCCGGGGACTTCGTAGCCTGGAGACTCACGTATTCTACTTCGTTTTTCCCAAGTGTTTGTTATCTATACCTCGTCACCCCACTGGGGTAGGGGTAGAAGGGGGGCTTGTGGACGGGCCGCAAGAGGGTTGTTACTCCAACGGTTTTTCTCATCAAGTCTCAACTCTGCTCCAGCTGACCTCCAGGCTTGAGAGAAACGCGTCTCAAATTTCTTACTTGAGGTGAAATTGAATATACTCTCGTGAAAAGCCGTTCGGCTTTTCATGCACACGAGTGACGAGTGTCTGTGGTTACGAGTTTGCCCCTCGATGCCGGGGCCTGATATCTTTG
Source organism: Ceratothoa steindachneri (assembly GCA_963969495.1). Classification (NCBI taxonomy): domain Eukaryota; kingdom Metazoa; phylum Arthropoda; class Malacostraca; order Isopoda; family Cymothoidae; genus Ceratothoa; species Ceratothoa steindachneri. The sequence continues at coordinate 210,157,851 of OZ018317.1, forward strand.
CGGTTACCGTCCCGTGTCTCCACTGAAAGAGAACGGGAGAGTGACGATTCCCCTACAATCATTTTTGTAGCCCATTTCTTTTGGTTTCTCTTCTCCTCTGTCAAAGCAACTTTCACCCATGTATACACTGTTGCGGAATCTGTCATCCGGTTAATCTCTCTTAATCCCCTTATCAATGCTAAATTAACCCCTTTCAAAATTACCTCCCACTCTGCTGCATTTATATGATTATAATCACTTTCCTTTTCTAGCTAGGCAGCATCCTCTACTGCACATCCATCAATCTCAAATAATACCCCAAGAGCGATACTACTAGCATCGCACTACACAACACCACTGCCTTTCTTCGGAAGATACCAGTTCCCATTTACTGGGTCTGTCCTTCTAACTCCGTCCAATACTTCTTTTATCATACGCATTGTGTCCTCTCAAACAAAGTCATCCCAACTTTTTTTCCTCCGCTCTTCTCTTAATATAGCTACAAGCAACTCGCAGTTATCCAGCCAGGGGGTAGTGCCCGACCAACTTGCCACACGTATAGAACAACTCCCTTCTTGCAAGGTTTTCCACTATGCATGGCAGCTCATTGCCCCTTAAAAAAATAGCTCACCTTTTTCATTCCTTTGAAGTTTAAGTCCAAGTGCTGCTCCTTCATCCTGAGGCTCTGGCGGCTTTGTAACCAGACCGAACCTATTGAGATGGCTAACAAATTCTTTAGCAGACACCTGTGACTCATCAACCAAGATGACATCAATGTATGAGCTTATGGCCAGCCGTATCACCTTTAACTTAGAGAGCACCGTTTTCAAGATTTCTGCCATGATGCGTGGTGCACAGTTTAGTCTAACCGCGCCAAGAAAAATGTTCTGCATCTATACTTGACTAGTTGATATTTCCATAATTTATTTGCAACCTTTATTTGCAGATAAGCGGATTCAAGATCAATAAAATTCGCATCTTCCTCCACCTGCCTCCACTCACTCATAACCTCACTGCACACATCAGTCACCTCATCTCCGATGCGACTCTTTACAGATGTGATGCATTCAACTTTTGAACATCCAAAACGGGACGTACTTTTCTCTTAGTCAGCTGCTCAACTGCCATTAGTGGTAGAAGCCCACTTTCAACCTCCTCCTTCCAAGGTATAAGGATATTACGTAATTAATTAGTGTTTTATTTAGCCGAGATAGCGAACAAGAATTACTAACATAATCATTTTTGAGAAGAAAATTGAACGATAAATCTAGGCCTAAACAGCGCGTGGTCGACAGTTAACGGGTTGGGAAAGTAAAAGGAATGGAAGAAAAAACAAAAACAAAAGTAAATGTATTTAAGAATTAACAAATGAAAACAGGATAGATTGAATAGAACTTTATACAAATTGGTATACACGAGTAAGACATTGAATATGAAGTTAAATATGAGGTTAAATAAAATAGGATCACAACGAGATCTTAAATTGGACGTAAACAGTACTGTTAATAATAGTGGATCACAATGATATATAAATTAAGATGTACGATAATAGTATTATTAGCGAATCACAATGAGATATTAAATAGGATGTAAATTAATAGTTTGTTAGCTATCACAACGGTAATAGTAAATTGTGGTCTGAAAGGAAATAAAAATATCTAGAATTAAAGTACTCACGTTTGAGATGTATTTAGAGATCTGGATAGTTAAACACCTTTTTATTTGAACAAGGATTTTCGTGGAAGATTTTCGATTACACATTTTCTGAGTCTTTGCAGTTACATTATTGGAACGTATTTCGAGAGAGTTTAATACACACACACACACACACATATATATATATATATATATATATATATATATATATATATATATATATATATATATATATATATATATATACTGTACATGTGGAAAACTCACAAAGTATCACGTTAGTAAGCAATAAATGCAACAAAGGCCGCAGGGAAAATTAATACGAGGATTCCAAGTACTTTCAAACTTTATTTCGAAAAATATAGTTCGAAAGTACTTGGAATCCTCGTATTAATTTTCCCTGTGTCCTTTGTTACACACACACACACACACATATATATATATATATATATATATATATATATATATATATATATATATATATATATATATATATATATTTATATTTAAATATGCCTTTTGGGGGGTTGGTCGAAGTCTGTTTGAGAGCCGACCTAGCCGGTTCGTGGATTGGGAATAGTTAAGAATTCAGTGAGAATTGTTTATTTTTCAATTGCAAGGTCCTTTCAGAACAAATAATTCAGAGTGCAAGTTGGCCAGAGATTAACAGGTAGCTGGTACTCGTTCAGGGTTGCAAGTAAAAGACGATAGCAAAAATATACTTTTACTAACAAATAAATAGAAAAATATATATACAGATACAGAGTTTAAAGGGAATGATCGTGCATGTGAAATTATATGTCGGCACGGGACAGATCACAGGAAGAATAAATATGGGATTTGTGGTCGGGTTCAGGTCGGTGATTAAAAAGGGGATTTTAATCCGGGGCTCACACCCGGCGGGATTCGAGTCACGCATAGGGACAGGTGATGAAACGTGGGTCCATCACTGGGATCCTGCGACCAAGCTCAAAAGCATGGCCTGGAAGCACAGGCACTCTCCGACCCCCATCGAGTTCCAGACCCAACCCTCAGCTGGGAAGATCATGACCACCATCTTCTGGGATTCCGAGGAAGTGTTGATGGTGGACTATGCGCCTCGTGGAAGGACAATCACAGGCCAATATTACGCCGAGGAACTGGCTGGGTTGAAGAAGTGCATCCGTCAGAAGCGGCGCGGCAAGTTGACACGCAGTGTCCCGCTCCTCCACGACAATGTCCCTGTCCACAAGGCCAGAGTTGCACAAGCTGCCCTTCGCGAGTGCGGATTCGAGGAGCTCAACCATCCCCTCTACAGTCCAGATCTGGCCCCTATCGACTACCTTTTATTCCGCCAGCTCAAGGCTGCACTGCGTGGACGCCAGTATTGGGACGATAAGGATGTCCAGGTCACCGTCCAGGAGTGGATTGAACAGCAGTCGGGGATTCGAAGCCTCATGGACAAGTGGCGCAAGTGTATTGAAGTCGAGGGTAGTTATATTGAAAAAATAATAAAACACTTTTCCTCATATCTCGTTTCCTATAGAATATTCTGTAGGCGTCAACGATTGCAACTGCTTACAGGATACGATGACTGCGATGGGGATGCCTGGTTACCTCACGGCACGTATGTGGGAGCACACGTAGTTTGGCCTTCGGAGATGGAGTTCCTCGTCAGATACTCGCCGATTGACTATGGCAGAGTTCACGGATGGTGATTTAACCTTCGTCCTCGAATCGAAATCGCCAGTGTCTCCCGTCACGACAGGTGAGCGTGTCCTTTGCTCGTACGCGGTGTTAGGCGTAACAGTGCTGAGCCGGGCTGCTGTGCTTCGGTGCTATGGTACTACAGTGCTCCTCGCTGAACCGAGTCGGGGGATTATATAGACTCTCCGCTGGTGGCGGGGAGTGCCTGGGTGAGAGTCTCCACGACCCGCGCGATCTTGGTGGAAAGCAGCGACTCCTTCGGGGAACTGAGATAAAGTTGGCTTAGAATGTTCGAAGAGCTTTGATCTATACCGGCGGGCAGGAGGCTGGCTGTAAGGGCATGTGATAGGAGGAAATTGTGCCTCAAAGTATATGCAGCTGGGGTGCAATAAAATGACGTGGACCGCATCCTCGCCGTAGATCAGTCTCGCTTCCTACGCTCCATGCGACGATCTCGAGACCACGTGGGTACCGAAGGGCACGAGGTCGCCTTTCGACCTTATTCTTCTACAATGTAGTAACTATCATTTATAATTTCATAAAAATATTGTAATTCTCTTTAACATCCGTTTGGGCCCACAATGAGTTGGCCATTAGACCACTAACAAAATTCAATGGAATCTGGACATTAACGAACTGCCTTTGTCTGCTACGTTTTCTTTCACGATAATATGTCGTATTTGGGGCCGAGTAATGGAGGCCCCAAGAAGGCGAGTTGCTATTTAGCATATTTCGATAGGTGGAGTTTTCTTTTATCCTCTGCGTACAAGGATCCTGGTGAATGAATGGATTATTATATTTTTTTCCAAGTGGTAATAATTAAATTTAAGAAACTATTTTACAAATTTTCAACCAGTGGAAAATAAGTTTCTATCCTCTTTTCGAATTGGCAGTTTCACAAGAAGCGATGGCTTACGGTCAGTGATACAAAAAATATCTTTATTATATTTTTATTGCCTTTTATTTAAAGGGGAATGTTTGTGGACCAGCAATGGCTGTAATGACTTAAAACTTTTTCAGAAAGAATTCAGAAGCAGGAAAGTAGCACAACTCACATAAATAATGCTCTTCAACTAAATATGCTGAGAGAACGAACCTTTTATCTGCAATTGATGCTGGTTAGCGATTGTAGTATTTGAAACCATAATGAACTAGTTGATAAAAATACACACGCTTTATTAAGCATTATTAATTGCTTACATTTTTGTGGTTCACACGAGTTGCTTCTACGAGGGCATGATGTAAGTGAGCAATTTATTAATAAGGGGGAGGATTTTTAGATATGTTCTATACAGCTACTCTTGACAGTGAGTGTACTAAATTATCATCTCAAAAATAAAGTTTTTAAAAATACACCTAAAACACTTTAAAATTACCTTTTAGACTGCATATATTCAGTTTACATAGATGAAATAAAAAGGAAATTCTCAAACAAATTATTTCTCTACGAACAGACGAAACAATCAATGTATGAGGCTGTTCACAGTTTGTAGTCATATTGCATTTTCTAAAAGACTGTCAACCTGTTTAAAAGTTTGTCTTTCGTTCATTTTGAAGATAGGACAGCGATTGATGTGACTAATGTGCTGGTTGAAACATTTAAAAAATTACAATCTCACAAACAAACTTGTTGCGTAGGCTTACGACGGAGCGGCCGTCATGAAAGGAGTAGATAATGGTGTACATATACATTTGAAGTTTTCTCCGCTCGCTCATTACATTCATTGTTACTTACATAAGTTGAATCTGGTAATAAAAAAATATGTTCTTAAAATAAAAGTATTAAGCTTTTTATTCAACTTTAAATAGTCTTGGTCTCTTCTTTGTAATTGCAGATTCCCTAATGTACCTCAAACACATTTGAATTTTCATTATCGGATTGTTGTTAGCGTTAAAGAGACAAAAAAATGAGCTAATAGAATGTTTCACAAGAATTCCGCATGGTGATGGCTGGGATGAGAAAAGCATATGCGAATTTACTGGGTTCAAAAGAGCACTTGAAGATAAAGTGTTTAATTTTTGGTTGTCATTTTTTTATGTTGCGCTTAAACATGCCGACATTCTATACAATGTCTTGCAAGCCAAAAAATCTAATAGTGTTACTACTGTGCAAGCAATAAGGGACTTTGAATCATATATGAGTCAATTGCAAAATGACGTCGGTGAGCTCATCTCTAAATCCGATAATTATAATCAAGTCCAAACACAAGAGAGAGAGAGAGAGAGAGAGAGAGAGAGAGAGAGAGAGAGAGAGAGAGAGAGAGAGAGAGAGAGAGTGTGTTACAAGGAAAGAAAGAAAGTACCCTAGGAGACCTTGCGGTCCATTCAAATAGGATACTTTTGGACTAGCAATTGAGCGGGCACATGGCTGCTCAATTGTTTTGCGTCCCTAAACGGCCACTTTTCAAGACTTTGTCTAGTCTTGACTTGAACTGGTCAACAGATTCACTGTTGACAACTTCCACTGAAAGTGCGTTCCACTTACCACATATACTGTAGGTGAAAAAATTTCCACACAGATTGCGGTTGTAACGTTTCAGTTCATGTTTGAAGCCGTGATTGCACGTTCTGTTCTCACTCAGTGTGAAAATATCCCGGTAGTCAACATTGTCGAACCCTCGAAGTATTTGGAAAACTTCGATGAGCTGACCACACAGTCTACGGGTTTCCAGCGAGAACAAATCTAATTCCCTAAGGGAATCCTCATAACTTTTATGTAGGATAGAGGGAATCAGTTTGGTTGCCCTAGCTTGTACGCGTTCCAACCTTGCGATGTCTTTTCGAAACGAAGGACTCCAAAATTGTACGGCATACTCCAGGTGCGGCCGAACGAGGGAGTTGTACAGACAAAGTACTATCTCCTTGTTACGGTATCCATACTGGCACTTTATGTAGCCTAACATCCTTCGAGCTTTCTTCTCTGCCTCGATGCATTGTTTCGAGAACTTGAGGTCACTAGTGATAGTAACACCCAAGTCCTTTTCAGTGTCACTCGATTCAAGAGCAGTGCCCTTAACGATGTACTGAGATTTGGGGTTTCGGTGGCCGATATGCATTATTTTGCATTTTCCCACGTTGAAAGGCATTTGCCACGTGTCCGACCACTCCACAATCCTTTGAAGGTCCTCTTGGAGGCGGGCAATGTTCCTCTCCTTTACCACATTGATACCAAGCTTGGTGTCGTCGGCAAATTTAGAGATTTTTGCAACCATGTCTCCATCCATGTCGTTGACATAGATAATAAACAGTAGTAGTCCCATGACGGAACCTTGAGGGACACCGCTAGATACGGGCACCCATTCAGAGGCCCGTCCATTCACCACTACTCGTTGCCGTCTGTCACTTAGCCAGCTCTCTATCCAACCTGCTACCTTGCCGTCTATGCCCTGTGCACGCACTTTCCGGAGAAGGCCGGGGTGTGGTACCTTATCAAAGGCCTTTTGGAAGTCAAGGTACACAACATCCACCGCTTTATCCCGATCACGCTCACTGAACACGAAGTGGAAGAATTCCACAAGGTTCGTCAGGCATGACCGTTGCCTTCGGAAGCCGTGCTGGTAACTCTTCAGTAGCAGGTTTGACTCTGAATAAGACGTTATCTTGTCCACTATCATGCCTTCCATGAGTTTACCGACTATCGAAGTCAAACTGATGAGTCGGTAGTTTGACGGATGTCTCCTTTCTTGAAGATCGGAGTCACCTCCGCCTCACACCAGTCTCTAGGAACGCATCCGGTCCGGATCGACATGTTAAAGATAGCGCACAGATGTCGTGATACTTCATCGCACACTTTCTTGGATAGAAACCCGTCCGGTCCAGGGGACTTATTCGTCTTTAGGTCAGCGATCTTTTTCTATATTTCTCCTTCGGTGAAGTCCATATCCTCCAGCTCCCCCCCCCCCCGAGTAGGAACTCGTTGGCTGAAGGATGGGACCACACTCTTCAGTAAACACTGAAGAGAAGTAGTCATTGAGCAGGTTAGCATTTTCTGCATCTGAGTGAGTTAATGCACCCTCCTCGTCCACTAAGGGCCCAATCCTACGATGGATTGGTTTACGGCTATTTACATAGCCAAAGAACTCCTTGGGATTCTCCTTGCAGAGTCTCGCCACTCGGAGTTCCTCAGTACGCTTAGCCGCCCTTATGCTGGACTTCACTCTCCTGGCTAGCCTCCGGTACTCGTCAAAGGCACCCGAGATCTTGGATCGCCGGTACGCATTTCTCTTCTCCCCAAGCAGTTGGCCGATTTCTCGATTAAACCACTTTGGTTGAACAGAAGACCGATGGAGGCATTTCAGAGGGATGCAACTTGATTGAAGACTCATGAACTTATTTTTGAAATTCTACTACGAATCCTCAACATCTTGGCATGCCGCTAGCCTTACATCAGTCAACCCAGCCCGAAGGCTTGCAAAGTCTGCTCTTCTCAAGTCAAGTTTCCTTGATTGACTGGCAACAGACCTTACCTTCGGAAGAGAGAGAGAGAGAGAGAGAGAGAGAGAGAGAGAGAGAGAGAGAGTAACAAGGAGTAACAAAGAAAAAGTGGCACCCAAGTAGACCTTGCGATCCATTCAACGAGGATTCCTTTAAGTGAACACTTGAGCAGTCGCAGTCCTCTAAAAGGTCAGATTGACGCTCTAGAAGAGCACTCGTGCCACACTTCAAGTCTCCAAACGGCTATTTTGCAAGACTTTGTCTAGTCTCGACTTGAACTGTTCACAACTTCCACTGGAAGTACGTTCCAGCTACCACATATGCTGTAGGTGAAAAATCTCCCACACAGATTGCGGTGGTAACGCTTCAGCTCAAGTTTGTAGCCGTGCTTTCTAGTTTTGCCTTCACTAAGTTGGAAAACATCAGTGTAGTCTACATTGTCGAAGCCTCGAAGTATTTTAAACACTTCGATAAGTTGACCACCCAGTCTCCGAGTCTCCAACGAGAACAGACCTAATTCACTTAAACTATCGTCGTAACTTTTGTGTCTGATAGAGGGAATCAGTTTGGTTGCTCTGGCTTGCACACGTTCCAATCTCGCGATTTCCTTTCGAAACGAAGGACTCCAAAATTGTACGGCATACTACAGGTGCGGTCGGACAAGTGAATTGTACAAACACAGTACTATTTCCTTGTTTCAATATCTAAACTTACTCAGAAGTGGAGAAACACATTAAAAAGTTTCGTAATTCTCTCTATCATGGAAATCCAAAACAAATACACTAGATAAATTATCCATTTTCTTTAGTTTCTCATACTTTAGTAGAAAATAGAGCGAATTTGTTAACGACCTCGTGAAGACTAAATAAATTCTATCCCTATCTCGACCCCAAATTTGTATTAAACCATGGGAATAATCGGAAAAATCGGCAGAAAAGTGATAACTTTTCTTTTGCCGATTTTTGTCCCGGTGGAGAAACCAGGTTTTCCTTTTTTATTTGAGGCATTTCAGAAATCTGGGGCAAATCCACGCATTCTAATGGTCCCATCCATGGGACTAGTGCCTAAAAGAAGTTTTGATAATTATCTGTTTAATGAGACCAAACATAAGTCTCTAACTTCAATAGTTTAGCCATGAGGAATTTTTAAATCATGTTTTAGTCGCGTGCGAGTCAGGTCGCGAGCGACTCTACATCTCACTATGTCGGTCGTTCGGTTTTTTGCTTTGTTTTTGTAATAACATTGTAACTATTCGGCCGATTCTAACGAAATCTGAAACCCTTATGTTGTTTAGCATTCTCTTTCGAATGTTATAATTACCAAAGTCCTCCCAAGGTTAGCCCGGGAATTATATTGTTTTGTCAATAACATCATAACTATTAGACCGATTCTAATGAAATTCAAAACCATTATGTTGTTTTACATTCTCTTTCCCGAGGTTAGCTCGGTAATTATTTTGTTTTGGCAATGACATCATAACTATTCGGTCGATGCTAACGAAATTTAAAACCCTTATGTTGTTTTACATTTTCTTTCAAATGATATAATTGTCAAAGTCCTATCAAGGTTATCCCGGGAATTATTTTGTTTTTGCAAAAACATCATAACTTTTCGGCCGAGAGGCTATGCTATGCTAGGATATTATAGGCTAGGCTATATTATCCTAAGCTATGTTAAGATATAATGTACGGGGGTAAAATATACTATGCTAATTTAGGCTATAATATGCTATGATTGGATAAAATATAGTACATATGTTTGATATACAATAATAAGCAATGCTTGACTAGGGTATAATAGTATAGTATAGGTTATACATGTCTAAGAAAGTTAATGCTAGGCTAGGTTATGCTATGTTAGGCTAGACTAAGCAATACTAGGCTAGGCAGGGAATGAAAGGCTATACTAGGCTACGCTATGGTATGCTAGATTAGGCTATGATATACTAAGCTATGCTACACTAGGCTAGTCTTCGCTATACCAGGTTAGGATAAGCAAGGGTTTGCTGGGGTAGGCTAGGGTATGTTATGCATGCTATGCTAGGCTAAGATCTAATAGTCTAGTCTAGGCTAGGCAATACTATGATATACTATACTATACTAACTAGGGTAGGGTAGGGTAAGGTAGGCTATGATTTACTCTACTAAGCTATGCTAGTCTAGGCTAGATTATGCTAACTCGGCTATGATAGGATATAATATACTAGGCAAGGCTCCAGTGAACTAGACTAAACTAGGCTATACTAGACTAGGGTAAGCTAAGCTAGGCTAGACTAAATTTTAATATACAATTGTAGGCTGCGCTAAGCTAGGCTAGGTTATACTCTGCTAGGCAGGCTAGGCTATACTTTGGTAAGCTAGGGTAGGCTAGGATACACTGTGATAGGCTCAGTTATACTATACTAATCTAGGTTATTCTAATATATACTATGCTAAGCTATATATGCAAGTCTATACTAGGCTAGGGTATTATTATTATTATTAAAGTTCCAAGCCACAACCCCAACTGGAAGAGCAAATAGCTATAAGCCCAAGGGCCCCAGCGGGGAAAGAAACCTGGTATGGAAAAAACGAAACAAAGATTAAGAAAAACATAATAAATAAATAGAAAATTAAAAAAAAAAAAAAAAAAAAAAAAAAAAATTAAATGCTATAATGTTAAAAATATTATAATATTATATATGTGTGGATAATGAATAAAATATTAAAGTTATAAGTTTCTGTTAATTAAAAATGTATTAGCACCCACTTTAAATTTCTGAAGTTCCAAGGACTCAACAACAACAGTAGGAAGTTCATTCCACATTTTAGTTGTGTTAGGAATGAAACTTCTTGAAAACTGTGTTGTGTTGAATCTCATAGGCGTAAAGGCCCTACTATTGGCATTTAGTACACCTCTGGTAACTCGTTGAGGGGCATATAAATTGGGCAGATCGTGATGCAGTGGATGATCTGCATTGTTAAAAATTTTATATAAGATGCATAAGGAGCTTATTGCTCGCCTGTGCCACAGATCAACTTTGAGGTCAGGAATTAAAAATTTTATTGCTCTCAAATTTTTATCTAATAAATTAAGATAAGAGTTGGCTGCCGAACTCCAAACAGGGGCGCAATATTCAAAACACGGAAGAATAAAAGCATTAAAACAATTTTTAAGAACAGTCTGCTCTCCAAATACTTTGTAAGATTTCCTCAAAATGCCAATTTTTTGAGCAATAGAGGAGGAAATAGATCGAATGTGATTCTCAAAAGTAAACCTAGAGTCAAGCATAACTCCAAGCAACTTAAAAGAATCACATATGGAGATGGGAATGTTATTTATTAAAAGATCTGGATGGGGAGGATCTAGTGTTCTGGATCTGCTAACAATCATACTCTGGGTTTTCTTTGCATTTAACTTCATGCCCCATGAAGTGCACCAAACATTTATCTTAGCCAGATCTCTATTTAAAGACTCTGCAACCGATGCTCTCAACTCAGGAGATGGGACTGGGGCTATTAGAGTAGCATCATCAGCATAGGCTATAAGTCTATTTTCCAGTCCAAACCACATATCATGGGTATATAAAATAAACAGTAGAGGACCAAGAACACTGCCTTGTGGTACACCAGATAGCACATCTCTCTCATCACTAAAATTATTGTCAACATAAACCTTTTGATGTCGATTTGTTAAAAATTGTTCAATAATATTTAAAAATACACCACCTACTCCCAACTGCTTCAACTTAAATATCAGGGCCTTATGATTGACACGGTCAAATGCGGCACTGAAATCCAGGCCAACTAAGCGAACTTCTTGACCAGAGTCTAATGAGTTTTATACTAGGCTACTCTAGGGTATACTATGCTATTCTAGGCCATTCTATGATATGATATACTAGGCTGGGCTATACAAGGGTATCCTATGCTATGCAAGACTATGCAAGGATAGACTAGGCTAGATTATAGTGTACCATACTAAGCTAGCATAGGCTAGGGCAGGATAGGCTAGATTATGGTTGGGTGTGCTATGCCAAGATATACCATGCTAGAATAGGATAGGATATACTATGCTAAGCTATACTATGCTAGACTAGTTTTATACTAAGTTAGGCTAGGTTATACTATGCTTATACTATACTATGCTAAGCTAGATTAGTCTAGGCTAAGTCATGCGAGGCCGACATAAATGAGAGAAAGTGAGGCGACGCGACGAGACGACATTTTGGTCCGCAGACCTTTTTTAATTGCAGAAATGCGAATTGGATTCTTCTCGTACGAGTTTAACTGCTATTTGGGTTCTTCTTTTGAGCTTGAGACTACCAGCAACACCACCAATACTACTACTACACTACCTCCACGTCCACTACCACTACCCCACCACCACTACTATTATACCTACAACACCACCATCACCCCCAAAACAATTACTACACTACCACCACTACTGCTTCGCCTTACTACTACTACTACTACTACTATTTCACCACTTCTACCACCACCACCACCACCACTACCACTACACCAACACCACTATTACTACTACTCCACTACTACTACCACCACCATCACTTCTACACCACCACCTACACCACCACTAACACTACTACCATTAATTACTACATCATTACCACCATCACTATTACCACTATCACTACCACACCACCACTATGACTACACTACCATCATCACCACTACTACTACACTACTACCACCATTATTACTACAGCACCACCAAAGCAAACACAAAAGAAGAATGCAAGAAAGAAAACGGTTCCATTTTTATGCCGATTTTTCACACGGCGACAACCGCCGCTTTTCTCGTATTTGTTCCTATTTCAGGTATAGGACCGAATTCCATCTCCCTGAAGATCTTTTAGAATTTATAAATATAGTTGTAAATCTCGCGATTGATCGTAATTGGTTTGACCATTAGCTCAATCCAATGTCGCATCGATCGACGTCGGGGAAGCTCCGATCCGCATGGGGTTAGTTCTAAACAAACCAGACCCCCCCCTCGCCAATACGATTATTATATGAAAATATGTAAGACTCAAATTAGTTTTGGAAACTTTAAAATAACACTGTACAACAAGTTTCAGCGCATTTTATTATGAAGTTGAGTTTTGCTGAATTCGAATTTGATAAAAAAAAAATTTCCCATCGTGTAACATTTTCTTGTAAATTGCCGATTTAATAATTATATAAGAGATACCGATTTCTACGATATCATAAATGTATTTTGCTCCCAAATTCAGATTAAATGTGGCCATTGTAATTAATTCATGAACATATAATGATGGATCAACATGTTTGTTAGCATTATATAATGTATAAACTTACATTTTAGTATTTACTTCTTCGTTTGTAAGACGTCTCAGGTGTGTCGCGCTTCAAGTTCCAGCAGAAGTCAGCCAGCATAGCAGGGCTCTATTTTCCCTTATGCCTGTTTTCCATTGACGCTTTATTCTGATAAAACCTCTCTCCGTGTTCATCATTCACATCTACTGCATTCTCTGGGAAAAAGGACAAATGAGAATGAAGAAAGTGTATCTTCAGTGACATAATGCATCCGAAATTTTGGTAGCACTTGATTAGGCTCTCCACTATATGCTCTCGCTGGGCACCTTGAGCGATTCCCAGAAGTCCTTTGCATACATCTTTGAATGCATGCCAGGCCGCTAGCTCGGTTTCATCCAATGTCGCCTGGAAGTCTTCATCAGCTATAAGTTGACGAATCTGAGGGAATCACTTATTTTTAGGGAAAATCGCTTTGAAGTACTGGAAACTCGGTTTGTTATGTTTCAGTGCTTTGGTAAGTTGCTTCCTTAGGCCTAGATTTATATGCTGTGGTGGCAAAATGATTTTCTATTTCTTAAATAGTGGCTCATGAATTACATCATGGCATCCAGACGTCATAGTTTCCCGAGGTGACCATTCTGAGCGTACATAATGTTCTGATCTGGGCTTACTGCCTCACTTGCAAAGGAAGCACATAAACTTTGTGTATCCAGTTTGTAACCCATTAAGTAGGGCTACTACTTTCAAGTCCGTACAAATTAGCCACTCATGCTCCTTGTAACTTATACGCTCTAGAATAAAAGCAAGGTTCTCATATGTCTCTCTTAAAATGACTGAGTGCACAACTGGAACTGAAGGTATGGTGTTCCCAATGTGCAACAGAACCGCTTTTATGCTGTGAATGGATGCATGTATGAATAATCTCCACTCATTTGGTTCATAGGTCAGCTCAAGGGCATTAAACAGGCCTCTGATATCATTACAATGAGTAAGGTTGTTTTTTCAAAGGTGAAAAATTGCCGTAGATCTGCAGAACGCTTCCTAAACACTGTAATTCGAGCATGTTAATCCAACAGGTTCCATTGTTGCAGACGCTAAGCCAGGACTTCACTCTGTTGCTTATTAAGTGTTAGATCACGAACTAGATCAATGAGTTCCGGTTGGGCGATGAGGTGTGGTTTCTTGTCAGATTCAAGCTGTGCCACATACGGTGTATCTTGAGATTCTGAATCGTCTGATTTGCTCGTATCATCATTTGGTAGATCAGAGGGCAAATGTGGTACAGGGCGAACTGGGCAAATAGCAGACTGAAGATCTGGATACATAATAGATTTCTTGACTTTTCTGTTGCGACCTGCAGTGAAATAAAATAAAATCAGACTAAAAATAGCTATTACTGGCTGTGATCACTTGCAGAAATAGTGGAAGTACAACAAGATATATATATATATATATATATATATATATATATATATATATATATATATATATATATATATATTTTGATCTTTTTAATTGATACATCTATTGAAAATATATTAAAGACCAGGAAAGAAAACACATTGAATACTCACCTTTAATATCTCTTAAGCAGAAGTAGCAATCTGTTGAATGATCCTTCGTCTCCCTCCAGAACATTGGTACGCCAAACATGAGGCCAGGCCCTCTGCCTTTTCCCCAGGCAGAAAGGGAACTTGTACACCTGACACAACATATGTGACGTGCCCAGCGTTTGTCCTGGTCACCCACTTTACATGCAAACAACAGCTCATAAATTTTCTTCACGTGTTTAGTCAAGTGTCTCTTGTATTGTCTTAATATAACTGATCCTCATATATAACAGAAACTGTTTGGAGGAAGTTTTGCATTCTCGAGGCATTTTATCTCTATCTACTGTAAACGAAAAAACACTGTAGTATGTGAAAAACAATAAATAGTAACGACAACAGATATTAAAAAATAAGTGTAGAGATATACGAGTTAACTGAGGCAGTTAAGAAGTTACGAGTATATACATATATATATATATATATATATATATATATATATATATATATATATATATATATATATGTATATATATATATATATATATATATATATATATATATATATATATATATATATATATATATATATATATATATATCGAGGTCCTTCTCATGGCGAAGAAAAACAATGAAAGAAAAACAAAACCCACCTGGGTTTCTCTAAGCCACTCTTCCCAGTCTCCGGTAACATACAAGTACGATGAAAATGGTAAATTTAGGAGACAATTATTCCTGACCTCTGCTCAAAAGGCCTACCCTCCGAGGGTATATTTATTAACACACAAGTCAAAAATTTTAACTGTCGATCTCGTATTACGCTCTCCCAGAGCAACACGACGCCAAGCACGGCTGATTTGATACCCACTTCTGTCGATTCAACATGAAATTCAGTTTCCCTAAGTTCAAAATGTCTAAGAAGAGAAATAACAGACGCCCAAAAGCCAGGGCACCCTCAGGTCTTCCCTTCCTATCCCCCTCACCCTCCCAGTACCCCGTGGGAGTAATTCTAGTATAAACTGTTTGTCAGGAGAAAAAGATGACTTTTTCGTTTCGTCACGACATCGATAAGAACTCGCCGGGATAGAATTTCCCCAGCTAGTTAAGAAGGAGGACTTTCATTTTCTTGAGCAATACCAGATTGCACTAAGCATAATCGGCACAGTTCGATTGCCAAAGATCGTCAAGTGATCTTGCCCCCAAGTACCGTCGGCACAGTTCGATTACCAAAGATCGTCAAGTGATCTTACCCCCAAGTACCGTCGGCACAGTTCGATTACCAAAGATCGTCAAGTGATCTTACCCTCTCTGAGTTTGACACTCCAAACTAGATAGATTTTTCGCCCAAAAGAGAAGTTCTACACGCGAAACCAAATCGCTAGATAATCATACAGCCATCTTCATGTCTCGTCTAAGAAAACCTTTTCATGGTCATAAACGCCCGACGCATCGCCTCTTCAATCGGCGTTATGTTTTAGTTCCTTCTCCTCCGTCGCCTTGAAATTCCGCGTGACGTCACTCGTCCACCCCTCGTTCGAAGTAACGCCCTCTATTGAGAAGCAAATAAACTACACTCACGACGCCTCTCCTGACAATATTCGAATGAAGGTATTTCGTTTGGATTCTCTGGGTAAACCCCACTAATTTATGTGAGTAATCAATTCTATTTTCATGTCTCCGTGCGTTTAACATAGAGTATTTGTATATTTTAAAGACGAATTTTTTAAAAAGTAAATTGCTCTCTCTTAAAGCAACCAGAAACCGAGTGTTGGTAACGGGACTTAAAAACCATTTTTAAGTTGTATTTTGTACATGTATATATTAATTTTGTTTGAGTTGATTAATGTATAGTAAAGGTCTATTTTGGTTGAAGTGTTTAAATTATCTTTAACGAGTTGCGTTGGCTTTATTTAGTATATTAAAGAGAGAACTCTCCGTTTTATTTATTCAATATAATAAAATTAAGAAAAGCCTTCTTAGAGATCGATCCTGAAGCGATCAGTGGAAGTACGAACGTACGACCCACTTTATTAATCATAATAATAAAATATATATATATAAACTCGGCTAACCCACGGCAATAAGTAAAAATAGGAAGCATTTATAGTGAGTTGCAAAATTATCAAGCGTTATGTAAGTTACCACGGATTTGGACCCATATAACTAAAAAGATATTCAGTATACTTTCCTAAATTTCATAGGTTAGGTTAGGTTGATAAATAACTTAAGAACACCCCATTAAAATGATATCAAAATCCGTTTATAATTTTTAGAGTTATCAGTTTCGGAAAAGTCCTGTTTGCATTTAATGTAAGTAAGATGGTAATTTACGAGAAACTGAAGGGTCGCAGAAAGAGACGGATGTTATATTCGTGATTTATGCATAAAATAGCCTTAGAAAGAGTTATTCTCATTCCCGTTTTTCTTTCATTGCTGTGCAGCGTAATCAGTAATACCCCACATCTCGAAGAACTACGAATACTAGAATAGCTTTTAATCCTAAAATTAAAATCTCATTTAAATATAGACCAAAGAGCATCCAATCTCTACACTATATCTTAAATGAGTGGAATTTATTCGTCTTGCATTAACTAAATTACTATAAATTGCCCGGTTCTCTTTTACTACTATATTAAATTAGAAATTCTAACCACACACTCTCTTGTTTCTATTGCCTATTACGAGGCTAGGTCCTTGGATCGTCCAAATACAGATGATTAAAGAGGATTTTAACAATAGTATGTTTGGTTTTCACAAGCACACACACATTACATATATATATATATATATATATATATATATATATATATATATATATATATATATATATATATATATATATATATATATATATATATATTTCACGATGAAGGTAGGGACACATAGGAGGCTGAGGTACATGTGATTTATTTATGGAACTACGTTTCGGGCGTATCACCCATCTGTAATTTTTTACTTTTGTGTTTTTGCTTCTTTTTTTCGTGTCAATAGTGATTACATTAGATTAATAATTTAATTCTCTTGCCTTTCAAATTCCTGAATTATCAGTAAGCAATATTATACTGTAATTATTTACTTTTGTTTTTGTGTTTTTTTTTTCGTTTCAATAGTGTTATATTAGATTGATAATTTGATTCTCTTGACTTTTAAATTCCTGAGTTATTTTCTAATTTTTGATTTACCTACATAGTCATAACCTAATTATTTTTTTAAATATTCTTTAACTGTATTAGAATAATTTATGTTTTAGAACCTGAAGATGGGTGATACGCCCGAAACGTAATTCCATAAATCCATAAATAAATCATATGTACCTCAGCCTCCTATGTGTCCTTACCTTCATCGTGAAATTGAAAATTAGACTGGTCAGCAGCAACTCATATGACTATATATATATATATATATATATATATATATATATATATATATATATATATATATATATATATATATATATATATATATATATATATTTAAATATATATATATACATATACATATATGAAAAGAAACTCACAACTTGCACGTGAGTCAAAATTATGATAAATAACACCCACAAGGAAAATGAAAAAACGATTCCGAGCGCTTTCGTCTTTATTCTAAAAGACCTCTTCATGGAATAACGTAGGTCAGGACAGACAATGTCTTAAATAATAAGGAGTGGGGGGTTAATACGGCTACCTGCATCAAAACCCGAACTAGAGGGTACAAATTCTTTAAATACTTTAATTTGCGATTTAATATAATTAGATATGATAGGATCTAGGCTAAATAATCCAGGGCTAATATTAAAATTTGGGAAAGTATTATTATTATTATTATTAAAGTTCCAAGCCACAACCCCAACTGGAAGAGCAAATAGCTATAAGCCCAAGGGCCCCAGCGGGGAAAGAAACCTGGTATGGAAAAAACGAAACAAAGATCAAGAAAAACATAACAAATAAATAGAAAATTAAAAAAAAAAAAAAAAAAAAAAAAAATTAAATGCTATAATGTTAAAAATATTATAATATTATATATGTGTGGATAATGAATAAAATATTAAAGTTATAAGTTTCTGTTAATTAAAAATGTATTAGCACCCACTTTAAATTTCTGAAGTTCCAAGGACTCAACAACAACACTAGGAAGTTCATTCCACAGTTTAGTTGTGTTAGGAATGAAACTTCTTGAAAACTGTGTTGTGTTGAATCTCATAGGCGTAAAGGCCCTACTATTGGCATTTAGTACACCTCTGGTAACTCGTTGAGGGGCATATAAATTGGGCAGATCGTGATGCAGTGGATGATCTGCATTGTTAAAAATTTTATATAAGATGCATAAGGAGCTTATTGCTCGCCTGTGCCACAGATCAACTTTGAGGTCAGGAATTAAAAATTTTATTGCTCTCAAATTTTTATCTAATAAATTAAGATAAGAGTTGGCTGCCGAACTCCAAACAGGGGCGCAATATTCAAAACACGGAAGAATAAAAGCATTAAAACAATTTATAAGAACAGTCAGCTCTCCAAATACTTTGTAAGATTTCCTCAAAATGCCAATTTTTTGAGCAATAGAGGAGGAAATAGATCGAATGTGATTCTCAAAAGTAAACCTAGAGTCAAGCATAACTCCAAGCAACTTAAAAGAATCACATATGGAGATGGGAATGTTATTTATTAAAAGATCTGGATGGGGAGGATCTAGTGTTCTGGATCTGCTAACAATCATACTCTGGGTTTTCTTTGCATTTAACTTCATGCCCCATGAAGTGCACCAAACATTTATCTTAGCCAGATCTCTATTTAAAGACTCTGCAACCGATGCTCTCAACTCAGGAGATGGGACTGGGGCTATTAGAGTAGCATCATCAGCATAGGCTATAAGTCTATTTTCCAGTCCAAACCACATATCATGGGTATATAATATAAACAGTAGAGGACCAAGAACACTGCCTTGTGGTACACCAGATAGCACCTCTCTCTCATCACTAAAATTATTGTCAACATTATTAGAAATACACTCCAAAATATTTGTTGAAATGTAGTTTGTACATTTAATAAAAGGTTTAGCACTATTCCAATTAATAGTATGATCCTGACTATAGATATGTAAAAATAATGCAGATTGTTGACAAAGCTTACGAACATTAGTTTGGTGCTGTTTAACTTCTAAGTTTCCTCGAAGAGTACCTTGTTAATGTTATTCTCCCTATACCGGCTTCCACTATTATTAAACTTATTTCCATCTGTATTAACAACTGTATTTTTTTTAAGAGGCTATCTGGCGACTGCCCACTTGGGCATAAGTCGCCGCAAACAAACAACGATAAAAAGAGATGACAATTAGGAAGCAAGCTCCGGCGTCGGGGGGAGGTAACCCTCCATCCGGCGTAAGAGCGTGTGACCTAGAAAGAAAGCAACAATAACAAAAAAACACAGACAACAACAGCAAAACCTAGTTAAATAAAAGGGGGAAGGCAGGGCTCCCCCCAAAAGTCTATCAGTCCAGCAGTCGAGGTGCACGCACTCGTCCCGAGTACAAGGGACAGGGCGTAGCAATCCCGCCTATCCCGGTATCGAGACAGGTAACGTGCGCAAAGATAACCCAGACTGGGACATTCAACAAAAATGTGCCGAACACAATAGGGCGCAGGGAAGCGCTCCCTCAAATAGCGATGCGTTACACGAGTGTGTCTGATTCGGAGACGAGAGAAAGCGACCTGAAGCCGTCGCGGTATTGGGGGATAGGTCCAGGGAAACAGTAGTGGCGCAATGGCAAGAAACTTTAAGTTCCCTTCAACCGTCTCCCATCTTCTTTGACAAGCAGTCCGAAGAGCTGCCCGTACTCCTGCCATGTAGTCGGTGTAAGGAAGAGCGAAACGCTGGTCCAGCCGCGGAGTCCTCGCGGACTCTTTGGCGCCCTCATTGGCGCGCTCATTCCCCGCAATTCCTACATGTCCAGGAACCCAGCAGAAGATAATCTCGACTCTGACCGGCTCGCCAAAACCGTGGCGTCACGGATATCGCGAACCAGGGGATGCCGAGATTCCAATGCCCCGGGAGCACTCAGGGGGCTTTGTGAGTCGCTATAGATCACAATCCGGTCTCCAAACCGGGCACGTCACGTAATCTCCCGTACCAAGTGGTGTATTGCCACCAGCTCGGTCGTGAAGACAGACGCAGCGCCTGGCAGAGCCCCGCTGACTTCAAACAGAGGGGATATGGCGTGGAAGCCGATCTCCTCTTGGGACTTGGAGCCATCCGTATACACTGGCACGCTGTACAAGCCTTGGGAGCAGAGGCGTGGTGACAAATAGCCAATAGGGTACCCTCCAAGGTGGCGTCCTGGACAGATAAAAGGGCGCCACCGGCCCGAGAGCTATACCTAGCTCTTGACGGAGTTTCCTGGCCCTAAACCTAAAGGGCTTAGGGTATAACTGGCGTCTATCGGCGGCATAGGCACTGTCGAGACAAGCTGTGGATGCAGTGAGAACTGTTGGCGACTGAGGGAGGGCCGGGCTTGCGTGTACTGGCCAGTAATGCACTGTACGCGGCGTAGAGCGAGTGGCTTCTTCCCAGCATCGAACAACAGGCTCTCAATTGGGGAAGTGCCTGAGGCACCAGTCGCAAGGCGAAAGCCGGTGTGGTGGATCGAGTCTACCTTCCGCAATAAACGCTCGGCTGCGGATGCATAAAACTCGCATCCGTAGTCGAGCTTCGAATGAACAAAGCATCGATGAAAAAGTAAGGCAGTAGCCCTATCAGCGCCCGAAGCGCTGAACGTCACGGAACGGAGAATATACATGGCGCGGGTAAAAGAGACCCTAAGACTGCGAATATGAGCCTCCTAGGTGAGGCGTCGGTCAAATACAAGACCAAGGAAACGGTGCGATTCAACCACTTCCAGGTGCACCCCATTAAGAAAAAAATCTGGGTTGGATGGAGACATGGATGGTGGCAGAAGTGCACCACCTTAGTTTTGGCCAAAGAAAACAGAAACCTATCCGCTTCGGCATAGCGAGAGACGCGGTTCTGGGCCGCGCCAAAAGAGATCGAAAGGTCGTCCACGTAGAGCGTAGCGAGAACATCTTCCGGCAGCACCGAGGTGATGCCGTTGATGCTTAGGGCTAAGAGTGTGACACTGAGGACACTTCCCTGCGGGAAACCCTCTTCCTGCTCCTTTAAGGCCGGAGAGGGCTCCTCCCACCCGTACGCGGAATCGACGATCTCGCAAAAAATCAGATATAAACATTGGGAGGCGTCCCCTCGCCTTGATACCGGAAAGGTTCAATATTCTGGCCAGCAGGTCTTTTGAGGGAAGTGACTGAAGGGGCCTGGCTTCCCTCTCCCCCCAAAGGGGGTTTGCCCTACCAAGCCGCTTCAGTGGGGAGCGGTCGGCTATGAGCTGCCTGCTGGTTTTCTTGGCAGTCCCCTTGGAAAGAAAAGTGGGGACTGCCGCTGTAAAAAGGGAGGTGCCCGAAAGCACCTCCCGGGAGGTGAGTGAGGGGTATTCCGTTACACCCGTAGGCAATGAGAGAAGTAAGCCTCCTCTCCGGTTAAAGAAATATGGAGGGTCCCGTGCGCAAGCACAGGGAGGGGGGGACCTCCATTTTTTCGGGGGAGCTGCCCGAGGGCGGCTCCGTTGATAAACAAGGGGAAAATTTTGAATTTTCTCATTATTGGGCATGGTGACCCTATTCGTTCCGCGGGAAGCAGTAGTTCATCACCCCTCGCAGTAGCCCGCCCTGCAAGGGGTGCGTACAGACCTGGCAGAGCCAGCAGCCACCATTCAGGACCACCCCTGCCGCCTGGAGGCCTGGCAGTCCATCGGCATTGCGGCTCCACCTTGGACACGGCGTAAAATTGATAGAGTGGGAAGAGGAAAGGAAAAGGGATGTGAGGAAGGTATGGGTGGGGATGAAGCATGTTGTTAAAAAAACCCCATCCCGAACCGGAGCTCAGGGGTTAGGGAACATTGTCCCCTCGCCCCTCAACCCCGATCCGGGACGGTTGGCTGAGAAGGTCAGCATCTACCCTGTGAAATTAGAGGCTTACCAGAGAAAGTTGTGGGAGAGGTTATAGGGGAAGTGATGAAGTAGGGGAGAAATACAGTCTGTCTGAAAGAAGGAGAAGAGGCGAAGCTGGCGGCGGACGGGGTGCTGAGACCCGTCAGCACGGCGGCCAGGATGGCAAATCGCCGCGCCCCTTACGGGGTTAACGACTGTAAATTCACCTTTGAACGCAAATATTACCGTCAAATCTTTGGAATGGCTATGGTCACTTGTTTTTCTCCAGTTTTAGCAAATCTATATATGGACTTTTTTGAATCTAAAATACTTCCCTAGACCAACATAATCCCTATTTTATGGATGCGTAATGTTGATGATATTCTTTGTTTGTGGCCTAATGATCTTCTTATCAATACTTTTCTTGAAAAAATCAACTGGTTAGTCCCCTCAATTAAATTTACTGAAGAAAATGAAAAAGATAACACCATCCCTTTCTTAGATATTTTGATGCACCGAAAAGACCAAGGTTTCAAATAAGAAATTTATAGAAAACCTACAACCATTGACTCATACATACATTTCTATTCCGATCACCATCTTAGTATAAGAAAAAGTGTTTCTTTTCTATGTTTCTCCGTGCCCTGAGAATTGTTTCACCCGAATAATTGGAAAAAGAGGTTGATAGGATATATAATATAGGTTTAAATTTATGTTATCTTTTCTACGTACTTAAAAATTGTTATAATTCTGCTAAGCGTACATTTTATCAACCTAATCGTAACATCCCTAAATTTCATGCCAAAAATGTATTAGTTTTACCTTTTAACCAAATTTTCATTAAATTACCTCGTTTACTAAAATCTTTGAACATAAATGTTATTATTAAATATGAAAACACTATCCATCCCCTTTTCGTAAAAATTTCACCCCTTAAACCAGGCATTGTATATTCTATTGGTTACAATAATTGTGAAAAGTGCTATTATGGACAGACAGGTAAAGAATTGAGTGTTAGAGTTCAACAGCACCAAACTAATGTTCGTAAGCTTTGTGAACAATCTGCATTATTTTTACATATCTATAGTCAGGATCATACTATTAATTGGAATAGTGCTAAACCTTTTATTAAATGTACAAACTACATTTCAA
The DNA here is from genome assembly GCA_963969495.1 of Ceratothoa steindachneri. Lineage (NCBI taxonomy): Eukaryota > Metazoa > Arthropoda > Malacostraca > Isopoda > Cymothoidae > Ceratothoa > Ceratothoa steindachneri. The sequence goes on from OZ018317.1 coordinate 210,181,574, forward strand.
CAAATATTTTGGAGTGTATTTCTATTAATACTTTCCCAAATTTTAATATTAGCCCTGGATTGTTTAGCCTAAATCCTATCATATCTAATTATATTAAATCGCAAATTAAAGTGTTGAAAGAATTTGTACCCCCTAGTTAGGGTTTTGATGCAGGTAGCCGTATTAACCCCCCACTTCTTATTATTTAAGACATTGTCTGTCCTGACCTAAGTTCTTCCATGAAGAGGTCTTTTAGAATAAAGACGAAAGCGCTCGGAATCGTTTTTCCATTTTCCTTGTGGGTGTTATTTATCATATATATATATATATATATATATATATATATATATATATATATATATATATATATATATATATATATATATCTTCGCACATGTTTTTCTAGGCTCGAAGACCCCGTTTAAAAGATATTAATAAAATACAAGTTAAAATTAATAACGCTGCCACAGCTGTGGACTTTAATATTGGTCTGATGAAAGCAACTTAGAGGTAGGTTCTCCACATTAGTTTCCACATTTATTATGCTTGTACGCAATTTTTATTGGATACCAAAAATACTAAGTAAAATTTGTATTTGTCCTCAGATCTTTGGAACCCCTGGAGCTGTTTATGTTCGTCGAAGAGTTGGGGAAGTTTATGATCCGAGATGTAATGTCCCAACAGTGAAATTTGGTGGTGGCTGTGTAATGGTTTGGGGCTGCATGTCGTCTTCATTTCCAGGATTGTTGTTCACTTATGAGGGCAGAATGAATTCCAACACTTAACCAACATGTTAGACATAACAGGTTTATCAACCTTCCTTAGGTAAAAATTCCAATGATGACACACCAGATGGTGTAATCTTCATACAAGACAATGCTCCATGCCACACATCTAGAGTCTCAAAGGGTTGGTTTGAAAAGAAAGGGTTGACGTTGATGGAATGGCACCCTCAATCTCCAGACCTCCACCCCAGTGAACATTTGTGGTCAGACTTGGGCATCAGAGTGAAGGTGCACAAATGTTCCTCAAAAAGTGAATTAACAGCCAAAATTCATGAAGAGTGGCAGAAAATTGAGCCAACTACCTGTGCCAACTTATAAAAATAATAATAATAAGTCTTTTGTAATGCGCTCTTCAAGGCCTGAGGCCTTCTCAGAGCGCACATTGTGCTGAGATGAAAATGGAAATTCAATGGAAATTCAAGAGGGGGGAGAAGGCAATACTGAAAAGATGCGTTTTCAGGAGACGCTTAAATGTGGTAAGAGAGGGAGAAGACCTGATTTCAGCAGGAAGAGCATTCCACAACTTAGGGGCGCAGATTGAGAAGGAGCAGTCCCCCATTGAGCAGAGGGATGAACGAGGAATATTCAAAAGAGGTGCATGTGATGACCGAAGGGCCCGAGGGACATGGCGTGGCGAGAGGGCAGAAGAGAGGTAAGACGGGGCCTTGTTGTCTAGGGCCTTAAATGTGAAGAGAAGTATCTTGAAGTGAGTACGGGATCTGACAGGGAGCCAGTGCAGTTCATGCAGCAAGGGTTTCGAGGGAGAGAAGCGAGGGCGACGGAGGAGAAGCCGGGCGGCATAGTTCTGTACAAGTTGTTCGGGGCGGAGAGAGGACATAAAAGTGGTTATAAAAGCAAAGGATGACGACACATAAATATTAATTATTGATAGAATATACGCAAAAATGTTTATTTGCAATATGTTAAGTATGAAATAAATGAGTTTCAATCATATTCTTCACTTTTTCATACCTACCTAAAATTTTGGCCAAGGCTGTGTGTATATATATATATATATATATATATATATATATATATATATATATATATATATATATATATACATATATATATATATATATATATATATATATATATATATATATATATATATATATATATATATATATATATATAGAGAGAGAGAGAGAGAGAGAGAGAGAGAGAGAAAGAGAGAGAGAGAGAGAGAGAAAGAGAGAGAGAGGGGGGGGGGGCTTCGGTTAGTATTTTATCTTTCTTTAGGTTTGATAAAAAGCGGTTTATCTGCTCTTCAAGTTTCAAGACCACTTTATTTATAGGCTCAAAAATCTCAGTAAATTTATAATTATTTGTAAAAGTGGATTGAACTTTTGGTCAATAATCATTACGATTCATAATAACGAGACTATTTCCTTTGTCTGGTCTAGTTATAATAATGCGACTGCTGCGAGATAACCTCGCTAGTATCGTAAGAGCTTCCTTACGGAAAATTATAGATCTAAACTTCATATTCTTAACTTAGTTGTAAATATCATAGGTCATGTTAGAAAATTTTAATTTAAATTAACCAAAACTACCAAAAACATATCTTTTCAAAGGGAAAAGAAAAAGCCTTTATTAAGGTTAAATAAGGGTAGTTTAAATTTAAGGCCCAAGTGCAAGTAGGAATTTTTCACACGGAGATAGATTATAATCGGAGAAATTCCAAATGACGTTTTCCGGTTTAAAGAATTTAGGTGAAGACAAACCTAAAGAATGCAGTTTCTTGTCGTGAATATTTTTTGACTTAGCACAATATTCTTGGAGATCACGTTCTACAAATTTGGGACATAGTAGAAAATCAATAAAGGTTAATTTACGTTTTGGGCAGAGCGTAATTCCAATACATCAGGAGACAATTGTTCTATAAGTTTAGATTTACAGTCAATTTCATAATTTAATAAATATAATCTAAGGAGTTAGTGTAAAATTCAGTGATAGAGTGACTTACTGTGATATACTTGGCAGGAACAACAAATTTCTATGGAATTTCTTCGACTCGCGATGGAACGAGAGGAAAATTCGGAGTACATTTCCATACCGATTGTATATTTGGCGATGAAGGGAATTGCCAGCGAGGCGCAATTTAATTTTCAAGATGAAGCCAATGACGAAATATAATCCAAGCATTTTTATAAATCTATTTATTCAGAATAACAACGTTTCGAGCTAGTGCGCTCATCTTCTGGTTCCTACGAATATATGACAATTCATTAGCAAAGTTAACAAGAATGAGAAATATAGCTTTAGATTACTTACAGGAATGGATTGAAATAACTATAGAAATTAGGATAAATGCTTAATTCACTGTTTGCAATAATTGAACACTTTTAAATAAAAAAATACTACAAGGTTATGTGTTATACAAAGGTTTTGATAACTATAAGTGGTGAAATATTTAAACGGACGAATATTTGAACAATAATATTGAGTACGGTTTGGTAGGTTATGGTTTTTATGGAGCATGAAGACGAACTGACGAATTATCTGAATTGAGAGTTGGTTTTACCTTAAAGATTTAATATATATTGATTCTGCGATCTGACAATTTATTATGTGATCTCTCATAGTCAAATGTTATTTTATCGAAAGAACAGACCCAGTCCGATGGCTAATTCCCATATGCGAAGAATAACGAGCTTCCAAAGATCGCACAGTGCTGCCGATATATGAAGCTGAGGAACAACCTGGACAAATAAACGTATAGACAACACAACTGCGCAAGCAATCGGGTACTCGATGCTTGACAGGAAAATAAATTTGTATTGATTTATCATTTACAAATACGAATCTCAATGTGAGAGAAATATTGTTTATCAGGTAATGATATAATTTCCTTTTGAATAATTTATTTATAGTTCCCATTTCGGGAAATTTAAAGTAATGGATCTGCTTCGGGACAGTAGTTATATTTACTTTGGGTGAATAAATACTGTTTAGAGATATTCGAATCATTTTATCAATGTATAACGACGGATTATTATTATTAGTAAAGTACGTTTTTTAATTTTAGGACTTCATGATGCATAGGGTCGTAAGAGAAAGATTTTCCTCTATCAAAATATTTTTAAAAATATAAGTAAAATATGATTAGTAGATAAATGAATTTCCATGGTACATAAAGGTATGCAATTAATATATTTTATAAATATTTCATATCATACAATCGTATATTCAAGAAATTATGGTAAATAAACTATCAAAATAAAACTATTGTACAAATTATTTATGTTTATATATTTTTAATTTTATATCCTTAAAAATGGGTTCCTATCCGAAACGTCGATTCCAGGCAGTTAAAATACTATAATATATATATATATATATATATATATATATATATATATATATATATATATATATATATATATAAGAAAGAGAAAATACAAGTTCTGCGGGTGATAACAACAACCACCACAGGGCTTTCGTCATTTTTATTTACTACCTTTCAAAACAATTTTGAAGACAGAAAGAAAGATACAGAAACCTTGTTTTGCAGACTATATATACATATAGTACAAGAGAAAGAGAAAATTGGACGCGAATGAGCAATGATACAAGAAACAGGATTTTTTTTTTAGAGGCAAGAGAAAGGGACATTAGAAGAACCCAGAATCAAAGAGAGCAGAGGGCGGCACGATGAAGGCAACCCTTTACCGAGAGACAGAAATAACGCCAGGGAAAAAAAGTTTTTTGAAAATTCCTGGCCGGGACTCGAACCCGAGCTGCTGATTGCCGGTCAGATGCTCTACCGCTAAACTAGCAGGCATAGTAACTATGTTTCACCCAAAGCGTTACCCCATCAAACCCAGATCTCCCTAAGCTAGGAACCTCCAAGGAATTTTTATACCATATCCTCTTACTCGCTCACAATTGCCTTCATTGTGCCGCCCTCTGCTCTCTTTGATTTTGAGTTCTTCTAATGTCCCTTTCTCTTGCCTCTAAAAAACTCCTGTTTCTTGTCTCAATGCTCATTCACGTCCAATTTTCTATTTCTCTTGTACTATATATATATATATATATATATATATATATATATATATATATATATATATATATATATATATATATATATATATATATAGAAAGAGAGAGAGAGCGGCTTCGCCACTCCTTACAAAAGGAAATTGCACTTCGCAGATAGACCTTCTGTCTGTGGCCTACGACTTAATCGGCTCTGGCCACGACTTTTGGTCTAAACAATTTTTTAAAGTTTTGCAGTCATCATCCTCATCATCATCATCATCATCATCACTAACTCTATAATTTAAGAACGGGATTTTTTAGAGTATTTGAATAATAATTTCATCTTAGTTTGGTTATGACTTAAGTATATTTTAAATTTTTATTAAGATAATTTCTAAGAATTTCTTTAGAGTTTGAAAAAACAAAATAGTTCAGTTAAAATTAATATGATTATCCAATGCTTTATAATGTTTTAAAATAAAATGAATTACAATTGGTGAAGTTCAGAAAAGTTATTAAAATTTAAGTAAGGCTGTTTTTTTTTAGATTTTAATCTTAGTAGCGAAGCGCAAGCTCCCGGCGAAGCCATTGCCTGGTATATTTTAATAATTTACTCTCGATCTATGTTTTTTTTCCTATTGAATCTATTTTTCTAGGACGGAGGGCACGAAAAAAACATTTATCGGAATGTTTTTGAAATACGGACAAAACAATCCGCTGAACTCTTTTTTTTTATCTAAATTGGGTGTAATAATTTCATTTTGCTTTACTCGTTTTTACAGGGCAGTTAGCTATTTCCTCTTGCTAAAGATTAAAATAAAAAATCTATTTTAGAAAGAACTTAGATAAAACTTTCGAATATACGAATAAACACAAAAAGAACACAATAAATAATTATAAATGTTGACGTTCAGAAAATAATATGATTATCGAATGTTTTGGATTTTTTAAAAACAAAATGAATTATAAATGGTGAAATTCCGAAAAAATTGAACTTCACCAGCTATGCTTTAATTTTAATTATTTTGTCTTATTTTCTCTGAATTTCACTATTTGTAATTCTTTTTGTTTACAAAAAATCTAAAACATTCGATAATTATATTATTTTATAACTTCACCATTTATAACTATTTTTTGTTTAAAATATTCCGAAGTTAAAATATACTCTTATTGCTAAACTGTCAAAACCTCTGCCCATGTTTATATCCATAACACGAAATTTGTAACACCTCAAACTAAAAATTCAAACTGTTAAGAAAATTGCCTTCCTAAATCATAAAAGACAACCAGGCATTGGCTTCCCTCCTAAGATTAAAATTTAAAATCTAAAAAAATCAGCCATGGTTAAATTTTTATAAATTTTCTGAACTTTTCCGATTATAATAATTTTAAAAAGGAACTCTAAACTATTTCCCCCCCTTTAAAATATCACGTTGCTAAAATATAATTATAGAAGAAGATATATAAAAATAAATTTTCTGAACTTCACCATTTGTAACTCTTCGGGTTTTAAAAAATTCACAAAATTTCGATACTTATATTTATTTCTGAACTTCACCATTTTGTTTTTTGATATTATAAAAGAATTATTAGAAATAACTTTGATAAAAAACATAAGTCATAACCAAACTAAGATGAAATTATTATTCAAATACTCAAAAAAATCCCCCTTCTTAAATTCTAGAGTTAGTGATGGAAGAGCAACATACGTATGTGGGTAATAAATAACTATCATAGGGCTTTGGTCATCTTTTATTTCTGCTTTTTAAAAACCTTTGGAATACAAAAAATAAGATGAAATAATCGTTCATTTGCACACTCTATATATAACAAGAGATATAAATTGAACGTGAATAAGCACATGAGACTAGAACGCAGTGTTTTCAAGCAACGAGAAAAAAACATTGGAAGAGACGAAGCTCAGGGAGAGCAAAGGGCAACTTTATTAAGGCAATCCATAATGAGAAGACAGAAATAACCCCAAAGAAAAAAAATTACCTTTACGTTATTCCTGTATTCTCATTGTGGATTGTCTTTATTGATCTGTACTTTGCTCTCTCTGATGTACAGGAGTTGGACAAAATAATGGAAACATTAATTAAATTACTGACATTGAGTCCCCTCCTCCTTAGCAGTATAAATAGATTCAATACGCTGATCAATCGATTCATACAGTTTTGTGCTGTATCTATACGAATTTAACTGGTTTCGGGTGAAACCTGTTTTAGCTCCTTCGTAGACGCTTTTTAGAGGGAATATATCCCCTAGTTTTGCTCCAATTTAAACAAAAAAACTTGATTATGGCAAAATCTGTGAATTATGGAGACCAATATGTGTTCAACGTCATTTTCAGGCATTTTAAACAAGTTTTAAAATCTTTTTGGTGTGAATGGGTCCATTAGTTAATGTTTCCATTATTTTGTCCAACCCCTGTAGGTGTCTTCCATTATCCCTTTCTTTCTCTCTTGTACACACACTCTCTCTATCTCTCTCTTCCCTCTTTCTCTCTCTCTCTCTCTCTCTCTCTCTCTCTCTCTCTCTCTCTCTCTCTCTCTCTCTCTCTATATATATATATATATATATATATATATATATATATATATATATCTATATATATATATATATATATATATATATATATATATATATATATATATATATATATATATATATATATATATATATATATATATATGTGTGTGTGTATGTGTGTGTGTGTGTGTGTGCACGTGTATGGTTGTGCCGAATTCAAAAGCATCAGAGAACTTTGGGTAATCGATTTAGTGGTATCATTCTATATGAAAATTCATAGTTCGATTTATGTTCCTGTGCTATATTTAGCTTATGCTTTCCTAAACTTTAGTTTGTTTCTTGTAACATTTTTATTGTTTATTAATATAAGGACAATTGCCAACTAACAATTATCTAGAATCAGGAAGTAATCTCATTTTTAGGATAATTAAAAAAATATGAAGATGATTCGTATCCAAGTAGAATAATTATTAGCATTTTAAGGTATACAATAAATAACACAAAGAAATTTAAACACAAGTATAATTGTACACAAGTAAAACTTATTAATTTATTAAGGAATTGTTATTTTCTGTCTGAGGAAAACTAATAGTTTTCCTCAATTTAAGGAAGAGGGTAGGCCGGAAAACCCACTTGTTCCGTGGACAATATACATGGCATTCATGAGTCCGGGTTATGACCTGTAACTATAAAGGACCAGGAAAAGGTGTAAATATTTTGTGCCCTTTCACACCCGGTGATTGTTTTGGTTTTCAGAGACGTCAGTGGTTCAACTTCAGCAAAGGTTTGTCTATTACAGATTTTAGATCAGTTAATACCTTAGGATCCATTTAAGGACAACCCACAAACAAAAATAAATGTACAGCTTTAATATAAACATACAATGCCCAAGGACTAATGGGATTAGGTGCTTTCCATTTAAGGAGCCTTCCGGCAGAAATGGACGATAGTAGTCCTTCTGAAACTACTCGTACAAACTTATGTAGATGTGAGTATATTTACAAAGAGACAAAAAAAGGCATACATAAGTATAGTTTAGTTGTGAAAACAATATTCAAAGCATTTTTATTTACTATTATTTACTTTCATAGTGGAGTCGAATTAATTAATTTATTAATTACGTTAATTATTAACGAGAATGAATGTATCATTTAACGGTTCAACTTCAATCAGGAAAAATAGAAATATAAAAAGTAAAATTGGGAGAAAATGGCAAACGGTACTCTAACAAACCTTGTCAAGTGAAAATCGCTCAGAAATACCGTTTGGATTTGAGTGATATGAAAATGCATTGACTGCATTATGGGTGATTGGAACAAAAACGGAATTCCGAACTTATACCATTAAAATTCTTCTCTACAGCCTATATTAAAATAGTTAGGTATTATTTTGTTTACCGTAATTGCTTGAAAAAAATTGAATTACTCCTATTATGTCAGATACATTCTTTCGAATTAACATATATGAGAATATATTTAGTGGTCGATGTTATGTATTAATATGACAATTGCAGTTTGAAATTTCATATTTTTCTCTGCATTTGTTATGATGAGGTCGCAATGCAGAACTATTTGGTAATTCTATATATTAACTACTCCTATGCAATCGAAGGCCTTTTGTTATATATAATTCTATTATGAAAGAATACACAAATAGTATATAATATTGTCTTCACTAGTTATGCTGCGGAAATCTATACTTATGCTATTATAAATATAAATAGATTGGCAGCCATCTTGTCATTTATAGCTGCTATTTTTTTGTGGCTGCTAGCCTTGTCGGTATTATGTCATATCCCTCTGTAAAAAAAAGGAGATTAATCGCACTGAATCGAAAAATACTCATTCCCCACGATAATGATTAGCATATGTACATTAAAGTAAAACGTTAATTTAACAACCATGTAGGTTATGGTAAGAGGATATTTAAACTGGTTAATTTTTACATATTTTATTTAAATGGTTCGTGGTGCTCTGTTGCATAATTCCAAATTTCGTGAGAATAAACAATGCAGAACAAGACTGAGCCGATATACTTCTATTTCTTCTACGATGTGACGTCACGATATTAAATGCAGAGACAAATAAGAAAATTCAAACTGCTATTATAATAATAATATCGACCGATATATATATATATATATATATATATATATATATTCGCAAAAATGCACTTGAAATAATATAAGTAATGAAATTTGTTTTTGAACGATATCTAGCAGAGTTTCAAGAATTACTAACATATCGAATATTAGAATAATTCAAAGGTTATTTGAATGCTATTTAAAGCCCAGATTAGATCGAGAGTTTAGGGAATTGATCCCTTCCCCAAATCCATGACTTCAAAGCCTATTTAAAGCCTTTTTAAAATCTAGATTGGATTGACAATTTAAAGATTTGCTTCCTTATCAAAACTTCTTTGAATTCAGAGCTTATTCAGAGACTAATATTGGAAGAGTAGTTTCAAGTATTGTATCGAATTGTCTTTGAATTTTAAATTCAATAGGAAACACGGCGTTGCTGGCCTTAAATTGTTTAGGTGTGTTCGTTTTTTGAATGATTTGGAGCTGTTTGATCGGTCACGAAACCTAGGTCAAGTTGTTTACGCTTGTTGGTAGTTTCATTTAATGGTTACGAGTTTGTTTGATTTTTCGTGTTTTTTCTCTGTATGTCTAGAACCCCGTAAGGGGCGCGGCGATTTGCCTTCCTGGCCGCCGTGCTGACGGGACTCAGCTCCCCGTCCGGCCTCAGCTTGGCCCCTTCTCCTTTCAGACAGCCTGTGTTTCTCCCCTACTTCCTCACTTCACCTACAACCTCTCCCACAACTTTCTCTGGTCGGCCTCTATTTTCACAGGGTAGATGCTGACCTTCTCAGCCAACTATCCCGGATCGGGGCTGAGCAGGGAGGGATAATGTTCCCTAACACCTGAGGTCCGATTTGGGAGGGTGGGTTTTTAACAACGTGCTTCATCCCCACCCATACCTTCCTCACATTCCCTTTCCTTGTCACTTCATTATCTATCTTTTTACGCCGTGTCCAAGGTGGAGCCGCAATGCCGAAGGGCTGCCAGGTCACTAGGCGGGAGAGGTGGCCTAGAATGGCGCACCTGGCTCTGCCAGCCCCGTACTCACAGCTTGCAGAGCGGGCTACTGCGAGGGGTGATTAGCGTTTGCTTCCCACAGAAAGAATAGGGTCCCCATGCCCGATGATGAAACCCCCTCAAATAAAACTATTCCCCTTTCGCCCTCACCATCGAAGGAGCCGCCTCCGTGCAGCTTCACTGAAAAAAGGAGCTCCTCCCCTGTGTTCTCTCAGGGGACCTTCCAAATCTCTTTAACCAAAGAGGAGGCTTACTCCTGTTCTTTGCCTACGGGTGTAGGAGCCTCCCCCTCACCCCCTTGTTTGGAGGTGCCCTCGTGTGCCTCCCTCGTTCCAGTAGCAGAGTCCCCTTTACTTTCCAAGGAGACTGCCAAGAAAGCCAACAGGCAGCCCATAATCGACCGCTCCCCATTGAAGAGGCTCGAGGGGGAAGAGGAAAGACAAGGCCCATCGGCCGCTTCCCTCCAGAGACATGTTGGCTCATATACTGACCTTAGCGGGGGTCAAGGCCTGTGCCTCTCCATACTCTACTCGTAACACTCCTGCCAATGGGACCTGTGATGTCCTGGGAGAGGACGGCCAAATGGAGGACCACCGAGATACACATGGTCCTTGAGGCAACCCAGCCTCAGACGGTAGGGCCTTCCATGGGGGCGAATCCGGGCTCGGCGCTAAGCTCGAAGCCGAGTCCTTCCCTATGCAAGGTTCTCCTCAAACGGTTCGGGTCTCCAAGGCAGTATACGGAAGGGAGGAATCTCCTCCTCAGGGTGGTGCCCCTGCGACCGCCAGGACCTTCTCGATATCGGAGAAGGACCTTGCTGAGGCCGGTTCATCTTGCCTGGGGGCTCCTGTCGGCGGAGGGGAGAAGCCGGTTCATTCCCCGCCCTCCTCTCCTAAATAGAAAAGAAACAACAAGAAAAAGACAAAAAATACTCCGGGCTCCTCTCCATCCGGTATGGCTGGGTTTGCTGCCACTTCGGTAAGCGACCAAGCCCAGATCGGCACGTCCGGCCCCTCTACCCCCCAGGTGCGGATTCCTTGACTAAGACCAAAAGTGCTAGTGCCCAGAGCAGTGCCTCGATTACATTGGGGCTTTTCATTCAGAGACTACCTGGCGTTTTCGAGCCCGTTGGCTTCAAACACTTCCTGGTTATTCGCTCCACTGATGGCAAGCATGTTAGCAAGGGGCAACATGATCCATCAGAGGAGAGCTTTAGCTAGTGTGATTGGTAAGGAGCCAAAGGTGACCCGTTTCTCGGACGGGAGCCTTTAGGCGAATGCGTCGAATCACTCCGGGGCGGCCATGATTAGTGCCCTTCGAACACTTGATGGCACGCCTGTGAGTGTGACGCTGCCATCTACCATGAACTTTGTGAAAGGAGTAGTTTATGCAAGGAAACTTGTGGACTACTCCATAGATGACAGCACCTTTGAGCTAGCCGACTATAGGGAGGTCAAGGTCGACCGTGTGATCAGAACAACAGGGAGAGGCGTCGAGACCCACCCTTACACTCTTCGTCACGTTCAACTGTGACAAGCTCCCTGAATCGGTGCGTGCCGGTTGGTATCGCTAACGTGTGGAGGCATACGTGCCACTGCCGCGGAGGTGCTATTACTGTTACCGCTTCGGCCATATTAATCGCTCCTGCCGAGGTGCAAAGTCGGGGTTACCCTAAATTTATGTGAATTGCTCCCACGCTGCACACGATAAGTCCAAATCATGTGTGGCAAAGTGTGTCAATTGCGGAGATACGCATCCCGCTTCTTCAAAGCAATGTGATGCGTATCTCCTTGTAAAGGAAATCCTGGCCGTTCAGGCTTAGGATCGCTTCTCATTTCGCGGGGCTAAGGACTTGGTCCTAGCGCGCCCGGCGCCGCCCGGAACGTCCTATGCCTTAATGTTGAGAAAGAGACCCTCTGCTCCTGGCCCCTCCAGGCTTGCAAGAACAGTAGTATCCGCGCCCATTCGGAACCCTTCTGCGGGATCTACCCACCCTGGGTGCTCCTCTGGTAAAACTGCCGGCACAAAGGGTTCACAACCAGCCTTAGCTCAAACCAGAGCTCCCCCCCTTCCCCCAGCTTGACCGTTTCCCGTAAGGAGAAACGGCTACGCGCCTCCACCGAGTCGTTAGACTCACAGGAGGCAACACCCCTGAAGTTGGTCGCCAAGCCATCTTCAGAGTTCCTACAGCTACCCCCCGAATGGTGGACAGCACTAAAGGAGCTTCGTTTTCTTCGCCCACACCCTCTGGTAAGCTGGGTAGCTCGTAGACTGTGGGTCCTGCATAGGAAGGATCACCGCTTTCGAAGCCCCCCTGCTCGCCTAAGGTTTTGAGGCGGAGGGAGGAAAAGACTCGCATTCCCGTGAGGGGTTTCTCTTCGAAGAGGGCCCCCGCTTCTCCTCCGAGCTAGGCCTGGAAGGAATATTCCTTCAATGGAATTGCCACGGACTCCGGCATGATAGGCGCATGCCCTCTGCCCACCCTCCCGGGGTGTAAGGGTTTTGCGACCCCACTGCCACAGGATGGGGGCCGGGCGGGAGGATGTGCGTTTTACATCCGGCATGATGTCTCCGTTCTTCTCTTCGCTTTAGATACCTCCTTTAAGGCAGTGTCTGTGCAGCTGCACCTGTATAGGAGGTATACTATTATTTACGCGTACATTCTACCGTCAGCCGACGCGAAGTACTTCCGCCGCGTCAGGGGACGGTTGCCGAGGCGCTTGCTCTCGCTCAGAGATCCAAAAGGTAGACAACCCCCTCTGGGGAGACTACTCGATTAATCCCCTGTGTCATTCCTTGCCAACCCAATCGACGAGCTTAAGATATGTGTGGTAAATGTGGATGAGTTTACGCATCACTGCCTGAGAACCGCTTCATTATCTTGCCTCGATATATCTTTGTGCTCTCCGGATGTACAGCCTGATTTTGATTGGGCTGTGGTCGATGACCTCCATGGTAGTGATCACTTTCCCATTCAAATATCATTTTGTAAGCCGCTGTCTCTCGAGAGTCCGCCCCGGTGGTGCTTGGCGCTGCACCCGGTGCCTTCAGCACTTCCCCCATTGAGAGCCTACTTGTCGTCTGGGGAGATTTCACTCGTTCTATGCCGTGCACAGTGCATTATTCGCTTTTACACGCGAGCCCGGCGCCTCCCTCAGTCGCCAACAGCTTTCATTGCATTCGCAGCTGATTTCGACGGTGCCTATGCCACGGAGAGACGCCAGTCATACCCTAAGCCCTTTGGGTTTAGGCCCATCAAACTCCTTCGAGAGCTAGGTATAGCCTCGAGCCGGTGGCGAACCTGGTTCTGCCCAGAACGCCACCCAGCAGAGTACCACTTTTGGCTATTTGTCGCCACGCCTCTGCCCCCCAAGTTTCTACAGCGCCGGGAGTATTACGTTCGACCTTTTTCGAGCACACCTTGTGTCACGCTGGAACCCTGTTAGTGTATACAGATGGCTCCAAGTCTCAAGAAGGGGTCGGCTTTTACGCCGTATTCCCTCTCTTTCAAGTCAACGGGGCTTTGCCAGGCGCTGTGTCTGTCTTCATGGTCGAGCTGGTGACAATACACCACTCGGTACGGGAGATTACGCGACGTGCCTGGTCTGGAGGCCGGATTGTGATTTATAGCAATTTACAAAGCGCCCTGAATGCTCTTGAGATATTAGAATCTCCACATCCTCTGGTTCATTATATGTGACGCCACGATTTTGGCAAGCTGGGCGAATGTCGAGATTATCTTCTGCTGGGTTCCTGGACATGTAGGAATTGCGCGGAATTAGCGTGACGATGAGAGCGCCAAAGAGTCCGTGAAGCCTGAGTGATCGGACCAGCGTTTCGTTCTTCCTCACACCGACTACTTGACATGAATACGGGCATCTCTCCGCGCTACTTGGCACAGAAGATGAGAGACTGTTCTCATTGACCTACCTCCAAATGCCGCGAAAGACTTCAGGTTTCTTTCTGTCGTCTCCAAATTGGACACACTCGCGGGATTCACCCCCATTTGATGGAGCGCTCGCCTGCGTCCCACTGTGAAGACTGCCTTGACCCTCACACTGTTCGGCACATTCTTATTGAATGTCACAGTGTGGGCGATCTTCGCGCACGTTACCTGTCCCGGTACCGGGACGAGAGGGGTCGCTACCGCTTATCCCTTGTAAAAGAGACGGGTTCGTGCACATTGACCTATGGACTCTATGACTTTTTGAAGGAGGCCCACCTTTTCCCCTTTATTTGACCTTTTTTTCGTTCTTCTTTTTGTAGGTCGCATTTTCCTGCGCCGAAGGGAGGCGGGCCTACAACCCGACGCCGGAGCTCGCTTCCTTCTTGTCCTCTTGCCTTTTTTTCGTTATTTTTAATCGTTGTTATTTGTTAGTTACATATTATTTGTTCTGTTATTTGTTTTCTAATATAACCTAGTAGTAGGCCGTGCGGTGTAGAGCGACTTAGACCCAACTAGGCAGTTGCCAGATGGGCAACCACAATGAAAAAAATATGTATGTTTAGAAGGTTAGGTTAGGTTATTTGTTTGTTTTTTATTAGATTTAATGTTTTGTGTTATATAGATTAGATTGGGTTGTTTGGATTTGTCTTTTTTATTTGATTGGTATCAGTTGGGTTTGGTGGTTTTATTACACTATTATGAGTTGGTTGTTCTGTTATGATTCTTAAGTTAGAATGTTTGGGATGCACCATTAAATCCTCCGAAAAAAGATGCAAATGATGAATGTATTTCTATATCACACAATGATCTCGTCTTGGGCCTAAGGGCGGACAAAAATGATAAATTTTCGAATTAAAAGGTTTTATGTCACAACTTTTTAATCTATGGACATTACGAAACGAACGATGTACCATTGAATTCGCCGGAAAAATCCATAAACTGTATGCATTTATATAAGTCCTTTCGACTTATTTTCTCTTCTATAGCGAGTGAAATTGAAATATTCGAGAATTTTTTTTAAAGTGTTTTTTTCGGTCATACTTGTTCATGCTTTCGTCTATTGAGGGAAAACATGCACAATTAATTATGCCGAAAAATTATGCCTAAGATGAATGCATTTATATATCTTTCAGCGCCTCGTTTTCACACCTATCGTAGTCGAAGTTGAAAAATTCGATAATTTTTTTTAAGTCGTTTTTTCGGTCACACTTTTTCATGTTTACGTCTATCGAGGTAAAACATACACAATCAATTGTGCCGGAAAAAAAATATGTACCCGCGCCATGGATATTCCTCGTTCCATGACGTCCAGTGCTTGGGACGCTGATAGGGCTACTGCCTTACTTTTTTATCGATCCTTTGTTCGTTCGAAGCTCGACTACGGATGCAAGTTTCATGCATCCGCAGCTGAGCGTGCATTGCGGAAGGTGGACTCGATCTACCACACCGGCCTTCGTCTTGCGACCGGTGCCTTCCGCACTTCCCTCATTGAGTGCTTACTAGTCGATGCTGGGGAGATGTCATTCGTTCTACGCCATGTACAGTGCATTATTCGCCTGTACGCGTGAGCCCGGCACCTCCCTCAGTCTCCAATAGCTCTCACTGCATCCGTAGCTAATTTCGACGGTGCCTATGCCTCCGAGAGACGCCAGTCATACCCTAGGATAGCTCGGGAATTATTTTGTTTTGGCAATAACATCATAACTCTTTGGCCGATCCTAACAAAATTTGAAACCCTCATGTTGTTTTGCATTCTCTTTCGAATAATATAATTGCCAAAGTCCTCCTAAAGTTAGCCGAGGAATTATTTGGTAATAAAATCATAACTACTAGGCCGATTCTAACGAAATTTGAAACCCTTATGTTGTTTTACATTATCTTTCGAATGATATAATTGCCAAAGTCCTCCCAAGTTTAGCCGTAGAATTATTTGGCAATAACATCATAACTATTCGGCCGATTCTAACGAAATTTGAAACCCATATGTTGTTTTACATTCTCTTTCGAATAATGTAATTAACAAGATCCTCCCAAAGTTAGTCCAGAAATTATTGAAAGATTTGAAGGTCATAAGGTCATAAATCAGAATAAGTGAGAGCACGCGACTTTGGCCAGCATACCTTGTTTTAGCAGTTACTAAGAAAGAATGTTTGGGGTTAAAAAATTTTATGTTCGATGTAAACGTGCGTTCGGATAAAAGATGACCGTGTTTTGCGATATGTTTGTGAAAGGGGTGCGTAAGACGAAGGAGGGTGATGGCGCCATGATTGTTTAATATCTTTATTGATAGAGTGCTGAGAGTAATATTAACTTAAATGAGTGTTATGGGTTAGGGCTTGTCGAGGAATGATGATGACCATTGTTAGGGACTGAAAGCGAAAAGGATTGGTGAAAATCTAAGTGTTGTGACAGGGAATGTTTGAGAAGTGGGTAGAGGATAAATGCAGAAAAGAGTAGTGTTTTTGTTTGGGACTAAGGGTAAGATGGGTAGAGTGTCGTGAATGATAGTTATACTAGTACGGCAGAATGGATTAGCAATGTTTCGAATGGTATGTAAGTCTCAGGGGAGATCATTGGATATAAATCTACCCCTTGGTGAGACATGTGAAGTATTAGGACAACTTGTATAGTAGGAAGACGACTGTTAAATTAATGTCTAAAAATGATATTTCAGTTGCACTGGCGAGGCATAGAGGTCATAAACGTTTGGAAAGGTTATAGAAAGAGGAGCATTGTTTTTCCGTATTGTGTTAGGGATTTCAGTGTTCAGGATTTTATCCTTTCTGATTCCGACGTTCTGTATTTCAGAGTTTCGGGAGTTCAGCGTACGATATTTCTATGTTCTGTATTAACCACACCACGGCCTACTAGTAGGCTAGATAAAAAAACAAACAAATAAATATGTAAATATCAAATAACAAAGATGAAAAAGGAACAAAGTATAAGACACAGGCTGAAAAAAGGAACAGCAACAAATAAAAACAAAAAACAAGGTAATCTAACAAGGAAACGCGCTACCGGCATCGGCGGAAGACCCGCTTTTCCCCGGCAAAGGAAGAGTTAAAGAAAATAGAGGAGACCAGCCTCTCCAAAGTGTCGGATAATTCGCAAGTCTGTGTGCACGAACCAGTCCCGAGTAGAAGGGACAAGCGGTAGCGATCCTGCTCGTCCCGGTACCGGGACGGGTAACGTCCAAGAAGGCCACCCAGACTGGGACATTAAACAAGAATGTGCCTAACAGTCTGGTAGACAACGCAGTCATCTCAATAAAGTGCTCTATGCAAATAGCGGAGGGTCCTGCAAGTGTGTCCAATTCGGAGAGGACAGAAAGCAACCTGAAGCCGTCGTGGCATTGGGGGATAGGTCCATGGGAACAGTCACGGCGCAATGGCACGCAACTTTAAGTTTCCATCAATAGTCTACCATCTTTTTTGTCAAGCAGCCCGTAGGGTTGCCCATATTCATGCCATGTAATTGATGTGAGGAAGCGCAAAACACTAGTCTGGTCACCCAGTCAACACGGAATCTTTGGCCCCCTCATCCGTATACATTGGCATGACTCCAGCGTGACACGGATTGTACTTCGAAAAGGCCCCAACGCAATACTCCCGGCGCTGGAGGAGCTTTGGGAGCAGAGAAGGTATAACTAGCCTCTTTTGGTGGCATAGGCACCGTCGAGATTAGCTGCAGATGCAGTTAGAACTGTTGGCGACCAAGGTAGGCGACTGGCTCGGGTGTACAGTCAAGTAATGCAGTGTGCACGGCGCAGATCAAGTGGCATCCCCACAACATCGACATATAGTCTCTCAATGGGGGACGTGGGGAAAGCACTGGTCGCCAGGTGAAGGCCGGTGTGGTGGATCGAGTCCACCTTCCGCAATACACGCTCGGCTGCGGACGCATAAAACTCGCATCTGTAGTCGAGTTCGAACGAACGGAGAATCGATAAAAAAGTAAGGAAGTTTCTCTATTAGCGCCACAAAGCGCGGAACGTCACAGAACGAAGAATATCTATGGCGTAGTTACAAGAGACCCTAAGGCTGCGAATATGAGCCTCCTAGTTGAGGCGTCAGCCAAATACAAGACCAAGAAAACGGTGTGAGTCAAACACTTCCATGCGGACCCCATTTAGAAACAAGTATGGGTCAGAATGGAGCCGTGGATGGTGGCAGAAGTGCACCATCTCAACTTCGCCGAGAAAAACCGGCGAGAGACACCGCTCAATGCCTGTTGAAGTCGACTCTCCAGAGTTGGCATCTGGGCCACTTCAAAGGAGATCGAATGTCGTCGCAGTAGAGCGAAGGAAGAACATCTTTCGGCATCATTAATGTGATGCCATTAATGCTCAGGGAAAAGGGTGTAACACTTAGAACACTTCTCGGAGGGACAACCTCTTGCTGCTCCATTGGGTGGGAGAGGGATTGCCCCCACCAGTAGGTGGAATCGACGATCTCGCAAAATTCAGTATAAACATTGGGAGGCGTCCCCTCGCCTCCATCATGTGGATAGTCTTCATCATACCGTATCGCCATGCTGTATTATAGGGCCTCTCCAGATCGAAAAACACTGGCGTAGTGCTGTCTATGAAAGAAGGCCTCGCAGACGGCATTTTCTAGTTAGAGTAGAACATCCGACGTTAAGTGAAACATGCGGAAGTCGCAATTGGGGGAAGCCAGGTAATCTATCTTGTCCAGAAAAAAGGCTAATAAAATATTTACCAATTTCTTCATCAAAGTGCACGCGCAGTAGCTTAGAGAAATTGCGCGGAAGCGCCTGGGATAGAGTGATCTCTCCCCGCTTTTCAAAAAGCAGCGCAATAGCGATTCGCCAGGAGTTTGGAAGGATACTCTTTACCCAGATCCTGTTGAAAAAATCTAACAAAAAGGCCATGACTCGCTCAAATAGGTGTCTAAGCATGTCATACAGGACATTGTGCTGACCAGAGGCGGTCTCCACGCACGAAGCGAGAGCGGAACGCAACTCACTCAATGTAAACCTATCGTTGAAAATTTCTCCGCCACTGGAAAGTGTGGCCTTCCGCGACATCACAACGTAAATTAAATGCTTGCGGAGCAGCATCCGTGCTAGAGAAAGCGGTCACGAAGGATTCCGTCCCGGACGCGGTTCCTGAAGTTGCGATCCCATTCTCCTGGAGCACTGGATGGGAGTCCTGCGAGAACTTGCCCCAAATCCTTTTGACTCGCTCCCACACCTCTGCTAGAGGGGTCTTCCCGTTAAGTGAAGACACGTATGCCCGCTAACATGAGCGGCGGGGGTGCTTCGAAATATACCGTAACCTATAACTAGCTCGACAAAATTCCCTGACAGTGAAGTCATTTGGACGGCTCTTATAGCACATGTAAGCATAAAGCTTCTGTTTAAGGGCCGCCTCACACTCGGATGATCACTACAGAGAGTGTCGGCGTTCAAAATGGCCAGACGTTCTAGGAATAGTAGTTAGGCCCACCTTAATGAATTTGACTACAAGAACTCAACGGCCTCATCCACCGATCTAAACTCCTCGACTGAGACTGAGAACTCAGTCATTTACTGAAATGCGAACCACTGCGCACGCGCCTTCAGCACCAACTGGCCAGGCTCTCCGACACAGCGGACCAGAAAATGATATTTGAATGGGAAAGTGATCACTACCATGCATATCATCGACTACCGACACCCCAAATCAGGCTGTGCATCCGGAGAGCACAAAGATAAATTGAGGGAGGAAAATGAATCGGTTCCCGGGGACTGATGCGTAAACTCATCCAGGTTTCTGACACGTATCTTCAGCTCGTCGATCAGTCTCCCCAGAGAAGGTTTCTACCGTTCAGGTCCCCGAGCAAGAAAAAGAGCCTCGGCAAACATGTCAAGACGTGGTGGTTGACGGTTGAATGTCCACAGAAATAACAGTATACCTCCTATCCAGGTGCAGCTGTACAGCTACTGCCTGAAAGGCGGTATTCAAGGCAAAGAGACGGATGGAAACATCATGCCGGGTGTAAATCTCGCATCCTCTTGGCCTGAAAGGCCAAGAGTTCCTTCTCAAGGAAATACGCACCATATTGCTTAGAAAGAGCCGGATGCCGCTCTCCGCACTTGACACCCTTGGCTACACACAATTTTGACTTATCATATGCGGCCTTGATACAATTTACACAGACTTCGGGGAACCCCGACTTTGCATGCCTACAGGAGCGATTCATATTGCCAAAGCGGTGGTAGTAGTAGCACCTCTGCGGCAGTCGCAGGAATGCCTTCACGCGATAGCGATATCAACCGGCATACTCCGACTCAGGGAGCTTGTCACAGTCAAACGTGACGAAGAGTGTAGGGGTGGGTTTCGAGACTCCTCCCTGTTTTCTCATAACACGATCGAACTTGACCGCTCTTTGGTTGACAAGATCTAATGTGATATAATCTATAGAGTATGCCATGAGTTCCATCGCATAAACTACTCCTTTCACTAAGTTCATGGTAGAGGGCGACGTCACAATTACCGACATGCCGTCAAGTGTCCTAAGGGCACTAATCATGGCCACCTTGGAGGGATTCAACGCATTCTCCAGAAGGCTCCCGTCCGAGAGATGGGCCACCTTCGGCTCTCTACCAATCAGGCTAGCTAGTTCTCTTCTCTGATGGAACATGTTGCTTTTGGCGTACATACTGCCATCAATGGAACGGAGTCCCGACGTATTCGAGGCTCCGCTCTGCGCACTTTTATTCTTAGTCTGGGACTCCTAACCCGGGGGAGCATTGAAGCCGGATGTGATCTTAGCTTTGTCGCTCACCGTCCGTTTCGGGCCTACGACCCGTCCGTTCCGGGCCTACCGCGGAGGAAGAGGAGTCCCAATTCTTCTTTGTCTTTTTCGGGTCTTATCCTTCTTAGGAGAAGAGGGTTGGGAATGAACCCGCTTCTCCTGCCCCTTCGAAAGCAGCCCTTAGAGCGGAAGTACCAGCCTCAGCAAGATCCTTCTCTAAAATGGATAAGACCTGGTAGTCAAAGGGGTACTAGCCTGAGAGGGGGTCACTCCTCCCCGTGTGAATCCTCTGGAACCCGTGCCATCTAAGGAGAAACTTGAGAAAGAGCGGACTCGGGTTCTGTGCTTGGCACCAAGCTCGGTTTCGAAACCATGGAAGATCTTACCGCCTGGGGCTTGGTCACCTCAGTGATCATGTCTAACTCAAGGACGGGTCCTCCATGTGGCCACCCTCCCCCAAGACATCACGGATCCCATTCTAGGTTCCTTTTTTAACGTCTAACGATGGAGAACCAGTATCTGTCGTGGAAGAGAGGGAGGCAGGTACACTGATGTCCTGTAAACACGTCGTGCATGTAAACAGGACATTAGGGGGTACGGGCCGACGGGCCCTGTTATCCTTTGCTTCCTTAATTGGGTTGCCCCTATGGTCAATTATGGGCGGCTGGCGTGCTTTCTTGGCAGTCCCTGTAAAAGTTAGAGGTGACTGCCGATGGAAGAGGGAGTCAGCCATGGGTGCCTCCAGAGATGGCAGTGGGGGCCTGTCCCCTGCATCCGTAGGCCTAGGAGATGAGTTAAGTCTCTTCTCCGGTCTTATCTATAGTGGAGATGTCCGAGAGCGGCTCCGACGATGGTAGAAGGGGAGGTGAAGTTGGAGTATTTGAATGAAAAATCTCATCTTTGGGCATGGTGAGCCTGGTATTTTCACGGGGCGCAAACGCTATTCACCCCACGCAGTAGCCAGCAGCCGCCATTTGAGACCACTCCTCCCATCACCACAAACCCCCTGTAAGGGGGGCGGCGATTTGCCATCTTGGCCGCCGTGCTGACGGAACTCAGCAACCCGTCCAACCCCAGCTTAGCCTCTTCTCCTTCTTTCAGACAGCATGTGTTTCTTTCCTACTTCCTCACTTCCCCTACAACCTCTCCCACAAATTCTTCTGGTCGGCCTTTATTTTCTTAGGGTAGATACTGACCTTCTTCTCAGCCAACTATGCCGGATCGGGGCTGAGGGGGGAAAGGTCAATGTTCCCTCATCCCTGAGCTCCGGTCTGGGGTGGTGGGTTTTTAACAACCTGCTTCATCACCACCCATACCTTCTTCACATCCCGCTCCAAGCAGCGAACTCGAGTCCACCCCTATGCAAGGTCCTCCTCAAAAGGCTAGGGTTTCTCAGGCAGTACAAGGAGGGAAGAAATCTCCTCCGACCAGTGCCCCTTCTACTGCTAGGACCTTCTCCATCTCGGAGAAGGACCTGGTGGCTCATGCCGGCGGAGGGGAGAAGCGGGTTCATTCTCCTCCCTACTTTCTTAAAAATAAAAAAAATAGGAACATGAATAAGAAGACTCAGGGCTCCTCTTCATCCGCGGGGGCTGCGGTGCGGGGACGGATGGATCTGCTACCACTTGGGTAAGTGACCAAGCCAAGATCGGCACATCCGGTCACTCTCCCCTCCCGGGTACGGAGCCCCTGACTAAGACGAAAGGTGCACAGGGCAGAGCCTCGATAATATCTGGGCCCCTCATTCAGGGGTTAACTGGCGTTTTCGAGCCCGCTGGCTTAAAACGCTTCCTCGTTATTCGCTCCAGTAATTGCAGCCTGTTGGCCAAGGGCAACTTGATCCATCAGAGGAGAGCATTAGCTAGTGTAATTGGTAGAGAGCCGAATGTGACCCGTTTCTCGGACGGGAGTCTTCTGGCGAATGTGGCGGGGCCCTCCGAGGGGGCCAAGATAAGTGCTCTTCGAACACTTGATGGAACCCCGGTGAGTGTGACGCTGCAGTCTACCATGAACTTTGTGAAAGGAGCAGTTTATGCGAGGGAACTCATTGATTATGAAATAGATAACATCACTTTAGAGCTGGCCGACCATGGTGCAGTAAAGGTCGAACGCGTGGTGAGAAAACAGGGAGGGGCCTCGAGACCAACCCCTACGCACTTTGTCACATTCGACTGTGACAAGCTCCCTGAGTCGGTGCGTGCCGGTTGGTACCGCTACCGCGTGAAGGCATTCGTGCCACTGCCGCGGCGGTGCTATTACTGTCACCGCTTCGGCCATACGAATCGTTCTTGTAAACGTGAAAATTCGGGGGCACCAGAAGTATGTGTAAATTGCTCCAAGGCCGCACAAGATAAGCCCAAATCGTGTATGGCCAAGTGTGTCAATTGCAGAGAGCCGCACCAATCTTCTTCGAAGCAATGT
The DNA here is from genome assembly GCA_963969495.1 of Ceratothoa steindachneri. Taxonomy (NCBI): domain Eukaryota; kingdom Metazoa; phylum Arthropoda; class Malacostraca; order Isopoda; family Cymothoidae; genus Ceratothoa; species Ceratothoa steindachneri. The sequence continues at coordinate 210,205,079 of OZ018317.1, forward strand.
GGTGCATATTTACTTTAGGAAGAAAACCTGGCCGTTTAGGCCCAGGATCAACTATCATTCTTCGAGGCTAATAATTTGGTCCTGGAGCGTCCGGCTCTGCCTGGGACGTCTTACGCCTCAATACTAAGAAAGACACCGTCTGCTCCTGGCCCATCCAGGCCAACGAGCACAGTTGTTTCCGCGCCCATTTTGAGCCCTTCTGTGGGTTCTACTCAACCCGGGCCCTTCCCTGGTAAAGCTGGTGGCACAAAGGGTTCACACCCATCCCAGCTAAACCAGAGCTCCCCCTTCCCCAAGCGTTACCGTTTCCTGTAAGGTGAAACGGCCAAGCGCCTCCACCGAGTCGTTAGACTCACAGGAGGCAACACCCCTGAAGTTAGGCGTCAGGCCATCTTTCTGGGCTCCTAAAGCTGTTTTTTCGGAAGACAGCAACAACGGAGCTTCGGCTCCTTCATCCACGCCTAGTGGTGGGCTGAGTGTTCCGGAGACGGTGGATCCTCGAAAAGAGGGCCCCCCACCTCCGAAGCCGCAACGCCCGCTTAATTTTTTTGAGGCGGAGGGAGGAAAAGATTGGCATGGTGATCCCAACCTCCTCCAATAAGTCTTCGAAGGACTGCCCACCCGGGATATAAGGGTTTTGCGACCCCAACACCACGAGATGGGGGCCAGGTTGGGGGATGCGTGGTTTACACCCGGCATGCTGTCTCCGTTCTTCTTTTCACTTTAGATACCTCCTTTCAGGCAGTGGCTGCGCAGCTTCACCTGGATACGAGGTATACTATTATTTCTGCGTACATTCCACCGTCAGCTGACTTTGATGCGAGGGACTTCTGCCGCGTCGGGGCATGGTGCCGAGGCTGTTTCTTTTGCTTGGAGATCTGAACGGCAGGCATCCTCTCTGACGGAGATTACCTAATAAATCCCAGGGGACAAGTCCTTGCCGATCTGATTGAAGAGCTTAAGATAGATGTCCTAAACGTGGATGAGTTTACGCATCACTACCCGAGAACCGCTTCATTTCTTGACTTGATCTATCTTTGTGTTCTTCGGATGCACAACCTGATTTTGATTTGAGGGTGGTCAATGACCTCCATGGTAGTGATCACTTTCCCATTCAAATATAATATTAAAGGCAACTGCAGCCTGAGAGCCCACCTCGGTGGTGCTTGGCGCGGGTGCGGTGGCCTGCATTTCAGGAAATGACTGAATTCTCTATCTCATTCGAGGAGTTTAGGTCGATAGAAGAGGCCGTTGAGTTCTTGTCCGGCAACCTCATTGCCGTGGGCCTGACTACTATTCCCAGAACGTCTGGCCGTTTTGCACGCCGACCACTCCCGTGGTGCTCGGCCGAGTGTGAGACGGCCCTCAAACAGAAGCGTTATGCCTACATGCGCTATAAGCGCCGCCCGATATATTTCACTGTCGCTGAATTTCGTCGGGTAAGGGCTAGGTTCCGGTATATTTCGAACCACGCCCGCCGCTCTTCTTGGCAGGCATACGTGTCTCCACTTAACAGGAAATTACCCACTAGCAGAGGTGTGGAAGCGAGTCAAAAGGATTCGGGGCAAGTCTCCGCAGGACCCCCCTACCATTCTCCAGGAGAATGTGACCGCAATCTCGGACCCCGCGTCCGTGGCGAAATCCTTTGCGACCGCTTTATTCACATCCTCTTCCCGGGATACTGCTCCGCTAGCATTCAATGCACGTAGTGATGTCGCAGAAGGCCGCAGACTGGACTTTACTCCAGAGGCGGAGAACCCTTCAACGACAGGTTTATTGTGAGCGAGTTGCGTTCCGCTCTTGCTTCGTGCGTGGACACCACCCATTATCCGGAGGATGTCTCGTACGCCATGCCTGGACACCTGGCTAAGCGAGGCATAGCCTTTCTGTTAGATTTGTTCAACAGGATTTGGGTGGAGGGTCTCCTCCTAGATTCCTGGCGAATCGCTACTGTGCTCGCCTTTCCAAACCGGGGACAGATCACTCTACTCCGGCCGGTTTCCGGCCGATCTCTCAAACCTCTTGCGGTGCAAGTTGATGGAGAAATTGGTAAATGTTAGACTAGACTTTTTTTCTGGACAGCGGAGGCCAATATGTCTTCTGCACAGTGCAGCTTCCGCAAGTTCCCTTCCACGTCGGATGCTCTGCTCCGACTGGAAAATGACGTCTGCGAGGCCTTCCTTCGTAGACAGAAGTACGCCACGGTGTTTTTCGATCTGGAGAAGGCCTATGATACCGCATGGCGATACGGTATCATGGAGACTCTCCACACGATGGGGGCAAGGGGACGCCTCCCAATCTCTATATCTGAATTTTTGCGAGATCGTCGATTCCGCGTATGGGTGGGAGGAGCCCTCTCCGGCCCAAAGGAGCAGGAAGAGTGTGTCCCGCAGGAAAGTGTCCTCAGTGTCACACTCTTTGCCCTGAGCATCAACGGTATCACCTCGGTGCTGCCGGAAGATGTTCAAGCTACGATCTACGTGGATGAACTTTCGATCTCTTTTGGCGCGGCCCAGATGTCAACACTGGAGCGTCGACTCCAACAGGCATTGAACCGCGTCTCTCGCTATGCCGAAGCGCACAGGTTTTGGTTTTCCTTCGTTAAGACTAAAGTGGTTCACTTCTGCTGCCATCCACGGCTCCACCCCGAACCAGACTTGAAACTTAATGGGGTACGCCTGGAAGTAGTTGAATCGCACCGTTTCCTTGGCCTTGTATTTGACCGACGCCATACTTGGGAGGCTCATATCCGCAGCCTTAAGGTTTCTTGTACCCGCGCCATGGATATTCTCCGTTCCGTGACGTTCAGCGCTTGGGGCGCTGATAGGGCTACTGCCTTATTTTTTATCGATCCTTTGTTCGTTTGAAGCTCGACTACGGATGAAAGTTTTATTCACCCGCAGCCAAGCGTTTATTGCGGAAGGTAGACTTAATACATCACACCGGCCTTCGCATTGCGATCGGTGCCTTCCGCACCTACCCTATTGAGAGCCTACTAATCGATGCGGGGAGATGCTACTTGCTTTACGCCGTGTACAGTGCATCACTCGCCTGTACGTGCGAGTGATATGGTGCCTCAAGGTTCTGTCCTGGGACCACTACTATTCATCATCTACGTCAACGACATGGACGGTGACATGGTTGCCAAGATTTCCAAATTTTCCGACGATACCAAGCTTGGTATGAACGTTGCAAAGGATGGAAATACTGCCCGCCTGCAGGAAGATCTTGGGAAGATTGAGGAGTGGTCGGACACGTGGCAAATGCCTTTTAACGTGAACAAATGCAAAGTAATGCATATCAGCCTCAGAAACCCCCAATCTTAGTGTATCCTTAAGGGCACTGCTCTTGAATCGAGTGACACTGAGAAGGATTTGGGTGTAACTATCACTAGCGACCTCAAGTTCTCGAAACAGTGCATCGAGGCAGAGAAGAAAGCCCAAATGATGTTAGGCTACATAAAGCGCCAGTTTGGATACCGTAACAAGGAGATAGTACTTTGTCTGTACAACTCCCTGGTTCAGCCGCACCTGGAGTATGCCGTACAATTTTGGAGTCCTTCGTTTCGAAAGGATATCGCGAGTTTGGAACGCGTACAAGCAAGGGCAACCAAGCTGATCCCCTCTATCCGACATAAAAGTTATGAGGATAGACTAAGGGAATTAGATCTGTTCTCGCTGGAAACCCGTAGACTACGTGGTCAGCTCATCGAAGTTTTCCAAATACTTCGAGGGTTCGACAATGTTGACTACCGGGATATTTTCACACTAAGTGAGAACAGAACGCGCAATCACGGCTTCAAACTGAACTGAAGCGTTACAACCGCAATCTGTGTGGAAATTTTTTCACTTACAGTATCTGTGGTAAGATGAACGCACTTTCAGTGGAAGTTGTCAACAGTGAATCTGTTGACCAGTTTAAGTCAAGACTAGACAAAGTCTTGAAAAGGGGCTGTTTAGGGACGCAAAACAATTGAGCAGCCATGTGCCTGCTCGATTGCTAGTCCAAAGGGACCCTCTTTGAATGGACCGTAAGTTCTTCTAGGGTAATTCTTTTCCTTGTTACTCCTTGTTACTCCTTGTTACTCCCTCAGTCGCCAATAGTTCTCACTGCATCCGCAGCTGATTTCGACGGTGCCTATGCCACTGAGAGAGGCCAGTCATACCCTAAGCCCTTTGGGTTTAGGGCCAGGAAACTCCTTCGAGAGCTACGTATAGCTCTCGGGCCGGTGGCGCCCCTGGCTCTGCCCAGGACGCCACCCTGGAGGGTACCACATTTGTCTATTTGTCGCCACTCCTCTGCTCCCAAAGCTTGTACAGCGCCGGGAGTATTGCGTTCGACCTTTTTCGAGCACACCTTGTGTCACGCTGGAACCCTGTTAGTGTATACGGATGGCTCCAAGTCCCAAGAGTGGGTCGGCTTCCACGCCGTATCCCCTCTATTTGAAGTCAGCGGGGCTCTGCCAGGCGCTGCTTCTGTTTTCATGGCTGAGCTGGTGGCAAAACATCACTAGGTACGGGAGATTACGCGACGTGCCGGGGTTCGGAGACCGGATTGTGATCTATAGCGACTCACAAAGCGCCCTGAGTACTCTCGGGGCATTGGAATCTCCGCATTCCCTAGTTCGCGATATCCGTGACGCCTCGGTTTCGGCGAGCCGTGCGGATGTCGAGATTATCTTCTGCTGGGTTCCTGGACATGTAGAAATTGCGCGGAATTAGCGCGCCGATGAGGGCACCAAAGAGTTCGCAAGGATTCGGCGACCTGCCTAGCGTTTCGCTCTTCCTCACCGCGACTACATGGCAGGAATACGGGCAGCTCTTCGGACTGCTTGGCAAAGAAGATGGGAGACGGTCCAGGGGAATTTAAAGTTGCCTGCGATTGCGCCACGACTGTTCCCATTGACCTATCCTTCAATGCCGCGATGGCTTCAGGTCACTTTCTGTCGTCTCCAATCCGGCACACTTGTGTGACGCATCGCTATTTGATGGAGCGCTCGCCTGCGCCCTATTGTAACGACTGCGTCGTTCCCCAGACTGTTCGGCACATTCTTGTTGAATGTCCTCTTCTGGGTGATCTTCGCGCCCGTTACCTGTCCCAGTACCGGGATAGGCGGGGTTGCTACCGCCTGTCCCTTGTACTCGGGATGTGTTCGTGCACACTGACCTGTGGACTTTTAGTCTTTTTGGAGGAGGCTGGCCTTCCCTCCGTTATTTCATATTCAAATATGGATCGCGGTCTTCTTTAGCGGGGGAGGGCGGGCCTTCCCCGTCGATGGAGCTCGCTCGATATTTTTTTAATTCGTTTGTTTTTCTTTTGCTTTTTGTTTGTATTTTTGTTTTTGTTTTTGTTTGGAATTTTGGTGATCTTGATTTCAGCGTTTCGAGATTTCGTTTTCAGCTTTTCGTGATTTCGGTTTTGGAATTTCGATGATCTTGATTTCAGCGTTTTGAGATTTCGATTTCGGAATTTCGGCAATCTTGATCTCAACGTTTCGCGACTTTGGTTTCGCAATTTTGGTGATCTTGATTTCAGCGTTTCGAAATTTTTATTTCGGAATTTTGGTAATCTTGATCTCAACGTTTTGGAACTTTGGTTTCGGAATTTTGTTGATCTTGATTATAACGTTTCGGGATTTCGATTTTGGAAATTTGTCGATCTCGATTTTAGCGTTTCATGACTTTGGTTTCGTAATTTTGATCATCTTAATTTCAGCGTTTCGCGATTTTGATTTTCGGAATTTTGGCGATCTTGATTTTCCCGTTTCTTTATTTCGATTTCGGAATTTTGGTGATTTTGGTTTCAGCGTTTCGGGATTTTGGCGATCTTGATTTCAGCGTTTCAGGATTTCGATTTCGGAATTTTGGTGATTTTGGTTTCAGCGTTTCGGAATTTTGGCGATCTTGATTTCAGCGTTTCAGGATTTCGATTTCGGCATTTTGGCGATCTCGATTTCAGCGTTTTTTAATTTTGGCGATTTCAATTTCAACGTTTTGAGATTTCGGTTTCTGAATTTTGGCGATCGCGATTTTATAGTTTACTAATTTCGGTTTCGGAATTTTGGCAATTAAGATTTCAGCGTTTCGTGATTTCAATTTCGGAATTTTGACGATCTCGGTTTCAATGTTTAGGGATATCGGTTTTGGAAGTTTGGCGATCTCGAGTTCATCGTTTCGGGATTTCGGCGATTCAGGCTTCGGCGTTCCTAATTATAGCCTTCACTGACTGCCCCATGTAGCAGCTCCGGTACGAGAGGCTGTGTTTCTCTTTCTCTTCCACTTGTCTTTCACTCTTTAGGAAGCCCATCTATGTACTTTTGAGGTCTATATTTTTGTACATGTACAGGAGCTGCCAAGTGTAGGCCATGAATGGTCTTTTGCAATCTCCTTCTTTTCTTATGTTCTTATGTGTCTTTATTACCTCAATTTTGTTTTGTGTGTGTGGGGGGGGGGTACGTGTGTAGTACGTTATCTGGCTCCCCCTTATCCACCCTTCATTTCCTGTTGAGTCAAATTGCCTTCGCGTTGGATCCCTCAAATAATCTTTTCTTATTAATTACCCATTAATCCCCAATACATCGGCATTTAATTTCTCGTTTTCAGATGCGATTTTGTTTCCTGGGATTGGCCACGCTGCTCGTGGTCTTGAGCAGCATTTCAGGGACCTGGTCATCCGACCCCGTGACCTCTCGGGAAAAGCCTCTTGAACAAAGGGTGACAAATAGAACGGGAAAACTCCTTTTGAAAAGGACGACGGTCATGAAGACCGCGGTCGTCACTTCCACCAAGGCGGTTCTTACCACCTGTTACTCGACAACTGCCGGGGCGCAACCCTGCAACGGGAGGCGGCGGAAGCGGGACATGGAGTATTCTCCATCGGATTTAACAGCCACAATCGAGTGAGTGCACTGTGGGTCACACGTAGGTTGGGCAGTGGCCACAGAGGACTGGACACGTGGCCGCATAAGGGCGGATACATGGCTGCAAATAATGTAGAATGCGACCACACAGGGGATGGCAGTGCGGCTGCACAAGGGTACTATTCCTCAGGGCTAAAAGTAATGCAGGGGCGGGGGAGAACAGACAGATAGAATAGCGAAAAATGTGCTGTAGGACTCAACCCAAATAATGGGGTCGGGAGGGGATATTTGACCCTTTGTGAATATGTTCCCATGTAGATAATGAATACCCGAGGTATGAACATATACTCATCATACGAACACCGATCCTCAAAAGTGCGTATATTTAGCAATCCAAACTCTTCTTTGGATATCGTAACTTGCAAACTCCACATATGGTGGCACCAGGAACAAGTCCGTAAGTAGACAACATGTCCTCAAGTTGAGAACACAGATACTCAAGATACGAAAAGGCACCCTCAAAATAAGTTTAGCCCTCAATATCAAACTTAAGAGCACAAAAGAAGGAATGTTTGAACGTAGAATTTTTATAGTTTCTAACTTATAGAACAGATACCTAAAGGTACGAACATATACTAAATGATACCAGTGCAGTTCAGCAATACGAACTTTTGGACAAGCTGAAATTTTCAATACAGGCTGTAACTTCAAAAAAAGCGTATCTGGAGACTCATCGAACAAGTTTGAACACCACACAGGTCTTGTACCTGAAGATACGAAAAAATATTACAGGATACGAACATAGATATACAGGAGTAGGAACTTTCGAGTATATAAACTTGTCGTTGAAGAGCATAACTTAAAACCCCGCACATTTGGAGTCTCCAGGGGAGGGTTCATAAGTAGGGAACAGGTACCCTCAAGTGAACACATTTACTAGATATACATACGAACAATATGTTAGAGATATGAACTTTAGAGCATCCACCAATTTGTCTTCGCAAGTCATATTTAAAAAAACAAACAAATATATTTGGAACCCACCAGAACAAATTCGAACTTACAGAAAAGGTAGTCGAAGGTACAACACAAACATATTTGGTACAAGGTATGAAAACAACATATTTGGAACCTACGAGAACAAGTTCAAACGATAAAAAAGGTAGTCGAAGGTACAACGCATACATTCCGTGATACGAACTGTACTATTGTGGACAGGGTGGCTAATAGTTCGTGACATTTAACCTCCATCACACTCATCCAGTGACAGTTTCTCACGATATGCCCTCTTCCTCACTCCAACACTATTCAACCACACATCCAACCTATGGGAGGGTCATTATAGGAATATATTTCTATCAAATTCATTATGCCCCAACTCCACTCTCTTTTTCACATTTTTGAAAAAAAATATTAACGAAATCTATCTTTCAGAACATCGGAGCTCGACTCAACATTTACAGATTCACCTGCCCAAACAACGGAAATTAGACGCCAACCGAAGGTGATCACCTTTTGGTCTTCTTCTATCACAACCCTCACGTTCATCACCAAATCTTTCATTGCCGGGACGACAGCTACAGTTACAGTTGCTTGCACCCTCCCAAATGTTTTTACTGCACCTTCCTGTGGCTTTTTGCATTTCGATTAGGACTAAAATTGATGAGTCTAAATGACCACTCGACTTTTCAGTATTTAAACTGAATTTATTAACGTATGTTTATTGCTAAATACATTTGTTGTCATTGTAATTATTGCTTTTGTTAAGATGTTCGAGCATAAATGCTTGCAAATATGAATGTTATCATAGGAGTTATTGCTTTTGTTAAGTTAGCGCAAAATACTAGAACAAATACGCTTATGTCAAGATGGCAAAATGTTTGAGCAAATGCGCTTTCGTAGATGAATTATATAAGTGTAGGTATTTCTAGTTGCCATTGAAAGATGCTAGAATAACTACGCTGGTAATTTATTAAGTATTCATTCTACGAACATTGTATTTTACTTAGAAAACATGAAATTCCCGAGTTAACATGACGCTGTGAGAGCACACTTTAGCTTACCTTAAATTAATCGAAACTCTTCTATGTTGGATCTTCACAATTTCCTGTATTTTTAATTTTTTGTGGCAGGTTGCATTCACTGTTGGAACCCTCTTACCCTTAGTTCGACTTTTTCAGTTAGGTTTCAATTTTTATTAATAATAACCAGGCAATGGCTAAGCCACGGGGGGAGCTTGCGCTTCGCTACTAAGATTAAAATCTTAAAAAAAGCAGCCATGGTTAAATTTTTATAAATTTTCTGAACTTCGCCAATTATAATAATTTTAAAAAGGAAATCTAAACTAAATTTCCCCCATTTCAAAATATCACGTTGCTAAAATATAGTTATAGAAAAAGATATATAAAAATAAATTTTCTGAACTTCACCATTTTGTTTTTTGATATTATAAAAAAATATTAGAAATAACTTTGATAAAAAACATAAGTCATAACCAAACTAAGATGAAATTATTATTCAAATACTCAAAAAAAATCCCTTTCTTAAATTATAGAGCTAGCAATGATGATGATGATAATGGAGTTAAATAAGGACTTTAATGACATAGAAAATATTTTTATTGTTGAGAGAGTTGACAATCTATTTTCTTTAGCTTATTGGTGACACTCGTGTATATCTGATGATGTCGAGACACGCAATAAATAGACCGAAATTTATAAGTAGATCAATTTAGCGATGTACCAAAATACACTTGGGTAAGCTATTTCGAGCCGGACATTCTATTCCCGAGTCAACTCGGGCAAATTCGTTAACTGCACTTATTTTGCGTACTGGGACTTCAATAACTGAGTCATCCATCTAAATAACAATATAAATGTAGGAATCTAACGATTTTTAAGGTGCATTTATTTAGATTTAACGTACCGCATATGGTTAACATTGCTGACTAATATGTAGATCCGGGGGGAGAGGGAGGGGGGATACAAATCTGTTTCCTACTAAATTTGCCCTTTCGAACACAGCTCATTTTGAGTAGTAATAGTAGTAGTAGTGGATCGCCAACCTACCTTTATCCAGGCGGATCCCCGACCGGATAATGAAATAAACATAAAGGTCTGTATGACACTCGCTGGTGAGTCCCAGGGCACCAGGAGCCGGTCTTCTTTGGGGAAAGGTGTCAGGACGTATTATATTTTGCCCCCAAACAGCGTTCAGGGGAAGCCTTCGTCGCCCCGGGGCAGAGGAACCTGTTCTGCGTCAGAGGCATGTGGATATTGATACCCATCGGAAGGATTTCTTGGAACAGAGTGTGTGTGTATGTGTGTGTTGTGTTACGAAGACGAGAGAGGAAAGAAAGCAGCGTTGTAATTGTGTGATGAGAAGTGTAAGATCTACCCACCCGAATACAGGGCCGAGCACAGCGCGTCCACCCATTGGTAGCCAGATCACTTGGAGTAAACTCATGAGATTTATTCCAGTGTGTTTAGTCAATATTGAGTCAATCTTAAATCATTATTTAGTCAATCTTTAATCATTATTTAGTCAATCTTTAATCATTATTTAGTCAATCTTTAATCATTGTTCAGTCAATCTTTAATTATTATTTTCAGTCAATCTTTAATCATTATTTAGTCAATCTTTAATCATTATTTAGACAATCTTTAATCATTATTTAGTCAATCTTTAATCATTATTTAGTCAATCTTTAATCATTATTCAGTCAATCTTTAATTATTATTTAGTCAATCTTTAATCATTATTTAGTCAATCTTTAATCATTATTCAGTCAATCTTTAATTATTATTTAGTCAATCTTTAATCATTATTTAGTCAATCTTTAATCATTATTTAGACAATCTTTAATCATTATTTAGTCAATCTTTAATCATTATTCAGTCAATCTTTAATCATTATTCAGTCAATCTTTAATCATTATTTAGTCAATCTTTAATCATTATTCAGTCAATCTTTAATCATTATTTAGTCAATCTTTAATCATTATTTAGACAATCTTTAATCTTTAATCATTATTTAGTCAATCTTTAATCATTATTCAGTCAATCTTTAAATCATTATTTTGTCAATCTCTAGTCATTCTTTAAAATTCGACATTCATTCCATTCCTTTCGGAAATGAATCATTTTTTTAATTTATTCCAACCCCCCAAAATGTAGTTCTCAACGCCAAAGGGATTAGCCTCGGAAATTTCAATTTTTGAGGTTTGTGAATTTGGAATACGAATAACTTACTCAAAAAAAAAAAAAAACACAATAAGAAAAAATAATTCTAGGCCGCAATTGAGTTGTGCTTGAAGCTAAAGTTTAGAAAACTCCAGTCCTGGTCTAACCTAACCGAAATGATAAAAAAAAACTAACCAGCCTTAACCTAACCTAACACAACTAACTCTCAACTACATAATTTGGGGAAATGATCTTTAAGTTACCAATATACTAAGAATTAGTAATATATAAAGCTAAAATGATGAGTAAGAGGCGAGCAAGAACTCATGCGAAAAGATAAACTCTCGTAGCCTTATTATCATACCTAATCTATCTATTCTTAATTATTAAAACTTCTGTGGTCTTTTTGCTTAGTAGAAAACAACAAAACCATCTCATTTAAACATATTAGTACTTGGTAGTTAAGTTACCCATTGAAATTTTAAATCAATTGCGATTAAAACCTAAAAAAGTACCAAAAGCTTAAAAATACTGACTAGCATAGTTAATACATATACATTTTACGAAGAAATTAGAAATACGAGTAAGAAAAAGGGTTTGTATTGGAAATACCATAAAGGTTGTAGAGCAATTGTGGTAGAAATGCAAATAATATCTTTTCAGTTTCGGAAAAATGGGTATCATCGCAGGATTGGGGGATTCAAACTCACTTACACCGCAGTCGCACTTCTATGTCATATTGTAGTGCATCCATAGCCAAAGGTTTTGAGACAGATATGTATTTTTCTTTGTTCATATTGCTGACAATAACAACCAATATGGGCTCTACAACGGCCTGAAGACTATCTATGGGCTTGTGAAACGCAATTTAGCCCCTTTCAGATCACAAGATGGCAATTTCCTAAAAGACAAAACAGCCATTCTAAATCGCTGGAGACAGCACTTCCAAATCTTGTTAAATCATAGAAACCCTATAGAGCCAAACCTTTTAGGTGCAATTCTTCAGATACCTCTAGCAATGGAGATGTACAAATTGCCAACCTTTGAATAAACTCTTGACGCCATAAAATCCTTAAAAAATAATAAATCACCTGGCCCAGATGGCCTTCCCTCTGAACTGTACAAAGAAGGTGGCTATTTCTTGCACTCAAAGATACATGAGCTCATGGGGATCATCTTGAGTACCGAAGAACCTCCTGCTGAATTCCTAAAATCTGACATGGTGTTTGTGTACAAAAAAAAAGGTGATCGAGCACTCTGTGAAAATAGCAGAGGAATCTATCTATTGGTATTGGCCTCTAAAATTCTGACAAGAATTATGCTTGTCAGATTATGTTGTCATATATCAGAGAACACCTTGCCAGAAGCACAGTGCGGATTTCGTAAGGACAGGAGCACCTGCGACATGATATTCTGTGCAAGACAACTACAGGATAAGTGCAATGAGCAAAACGCAGACCTCTACATAGCTTTTATTGACCTTCAAAAATCTTTTACTACAATCAATAGGGAACTACTGGGGATCGTTTTAGAAAGGTTTGGCTCCAATCCAAAATTACTCTCAATTCTGAAGAAACTACACGATGGCATGACAGCAACAGTAATTGCCTCAGGAGAAAGATTCGAATCTTTCAGCGTTCAAGTTGGTGTCAAGCAAGGATGTGTCATAGCCCTAGTGTTATTCAACATCTTTATATCTACTATCACCTTACTCAGTAAGAACGCAATTCCTCAGGTGGACAGGGTTGCTATCCAGTACCAACATGATGGCAACCTATTTAATTTAAGAAGACCTCAAGTCCGCACGAAAACTGTGACCAATCATATTCTGGAACTTCAATATGCAGACGACCACTTGCTCTACAATGTCATAGCCAGTCTTTACGAAGCATGGGCCTGAAAATGAATGTCAATAAAACAAAGATACTAATGCAATGACAGAATCCAGAACTACGTCTAACTTTTCACATCAACGTTGATGACATTAAAAGGTCACAAATTTCAAATACCTGGGTAGCATCCTGTCGGATTGTTATAATATAGATGGAGAGGTATGCAACAGTCTTTGGAAAGCTGCGCATAAGAGTCTTCCAAAACGATAACTTCAGCCTAAAAACGAAGATAGCAGTCTACATCGCTGTATGTATAACTACTGTACTCTATAGTGCTGAAACATAGACTCCTTACAGAAAGCATATAAGACAATTGGAAGCATTTCATATAAGAAATCTGCAGAGGAGTCTCAAGCTAATATGGAAGGACAAAGTTCTCCATGTAGAAATCCCTCGATGCGCCAGCACAACCTCAATTGAGACCATGCTTGCACAAAAACAACTGCGATGGACTGGACATATAATTCGCTGAGTGATGACAGACTACCTCGACAAATCCTTTATGTAAAACTCCCACTGGGACACCGTAGACAAGGTGGGCCAATGAAACGTTATAAAGATAAAGTAAAAGCAACCTTTAAAAAGTGTAATATTGAACCTCTGACTTTGGAAGTCAAAGCCAGTGACCGACCAGCATGGAGATCGACGTGCATGGAGGGACTGTCGCACCTTGAACAGTCAATCCACAACGAGAGAGAGGCGAGAAGACAACGGCGCCACAATCCACCAATCCAGCAGTCAAAAATAACCCCGGAATAGAGTGTCATTTATGTGGCAGAGTGTGTGCATCGCGTATCGGGCTACATAGTCATCTTCGTTGGCACAACCGACAGCCACCATAAATTCATACCCATAAATTCATCTCCATTTTCATCGAGTGAAGCTTGAGTTGTCTTCGTATTCGAAGGACAGCCATAAGAAGAACACCGCAGTCGCACTTCTATGTCATATTTTAGTGCATCCATCGTGCTAAATAATATAGTCATGGCCAGTTTGTTTTTAATATTTCCGGCATAAGAATAATCATATTTAAATTATTGCAGGTTTATTAAAAAAAAATCAGCATTTCAAAAATAATAAGAAAAATCGGCATTCCTTCGCTGAATCCGAAATCGCGCTCTAGTCCCGTTCCTGTACGAGGTGTTTCACTCCCTGGAGCTTGGCTATTCTAGCAAAAGGCTAAAAGGATGATGGTTAAATGAATAATGTTGTGTATTTATAATCTATTTCTTAATATTTTGTAGAAATAAATGTATATCTTTTTCCATTCCAGAAATTGTTCTTTCCAAAGAAAAACAGGCAACTATTGTTGCTCTGCACTAAAGTAGCCTGAAATTCAAGCAGATAGCTGCTATGGGTATTACATCAAGGAGCTCCATCTTTAGGATCATTAATTCGTTTAAAAAGACTTGTTACACTCCTGTGAGGAAGACTTCTAGACGCCGAAGAACGTCAAAAGAATGCCAAGATCGTCTCGTGGTAAGGTTCCAGATCAAGGATCGGGTTGCCTCCAGTGCCAAGTTTGCCCACGGTTGGAAAGAGGCACAGAGATTTTTCGACAACGTTTCAAGTAGATAAGGGCTGAAAATAAGCCTCTTATCGCCAAGAAGAACCTTACCGATAGGCTGCATTTCTGTAGGAAATATAAAGAATGAACTGTTGAAGAGTGGGGCAAAGTGATATTCTCTTATGACGCTGCCTTCCGCTTGTTTGGAGCTCATGGAAGATCCCTCGTTAGGCGAAGAAAAAAAAGGAGCGCTTTCACGACTCCTATGTCGTGCCTACGGTGAAGCATCCAGCCACTCTCCATTCTTTGGGGCTGCTTCTCATCGAAGGGAACTGGAGCACTAGCATTTTTGCACAGGAACACTGCTATGAACTCGAAATGGTACTAAAATGTCCTTCATCATCATTTTTTCCCTACAGTTTACGCCTAATTTGGGGATGCCAAAACGAATTGATGTAGTCGTGAAGAACAAGGGACATCTTTGTAAATATCATCTGCACGCATCAATAGACTGTATTTATTACAAAAAAGGGCTTGCACTCTAAAAGGTTTTGTACATTTCATCTTCAAAGATGATACAAACCTATGAAAACAAAATGCAACCTTTGATTAGTTCTAGTAATTTTCTTATATGAAAAAATATAATAGTCTAAAACTTTTGGCCATGACTGTATATATTTTTTACCATACGTATTTCCTAAGATGTAGAGGTAAGCACTGCCCAGTTATTCCGATACTGAGG
The DNA here is from genome assembly GCA_963969495.1 of Ceratothoa steindachneri. Classification (NCBI taxonomy): domain Eukaryota; kingdom Metazoa; phylum Arthropoda; class Malacostraca; order Isopoda; family Cymothoidae; genus Ceratothoa; species Ceratothoa steindachneri. Next base: position 210,220,260 of record OZ018317.1, read on the forward strand.
TTACTTTTTGAGTACGAACTCGTTACTTTGTACTGTAACGGACCCAGTAACAATTATTTTGGGACACTATTTTGCTAAAAAAAAATGTTTGCTCCGATCGGTTTCATTTGTATCGATGCTTTCTATTGGCCGTTAGAATAACCAATTGTGTGAGGCGATACAAATGAACCGCGTGCTTAAGTCTCTGTTTATAGGCCGCTTGATAACTAACAGGCAACATAGTGAGGCCACAGCTGACTTCTATTTCCCTTTTATAGTACAACCCATAACTAGAGAACAAAATACCTAAATCTATATTTTTTTTCTAAAATACTCGTTTCATTTTCATATAAAATGAACAGAATAATCTTTGAAATATGCCTCTCATAGTGTCCAAGTTTCATTTCATAGAAGATAGGATAAAACAAATTATGATGAAAGTAATGTGTATTTGAGGAAAGATGCGTGCAAAACTAAAGAACGATGACTTATAACTTTCCTTTTACATGCAAAACACCACCTCACGTGTATTATAGACTTCTAAAGATGACATTGTTCAATTGTGAGGATGACGAGACGATTCAGGGTCGACAAATCCTTCACAAAGCAGGTAAAGGAATGGCATTGTTTAAAATTTCGAGGCATTGTAATCGGTCAAAAATGTGATTTCACACATAGTAAAGCTCCATGTGGATACCTGGTTCTGGGAATCGTGAAGAAAACAGATCGCACGATACAGTGGATCTCGATGAAAAACCGATTTGAGACAGCAGCCTGCAATTCACGTTAAGTTGCCTAGAACTTGAACCTAAGTACGTTTCGCCAGACTCACCTAAAAAGAACAAAGCGGCTGGGTTGGAACGCTGAAAAGTGGGAAATTGTTTTTCATCGACGAAAGGAAAATTTTATTTGTTGAAATCAGATAGGAAGAACCATCAGGGCGTCGTGCAGATGAAAAATTAAATTCCAGATGTACAGAAAAAAAGACTTAAATTTTGAGGCGGCAGCGATATACATAGTATGGGACATGTTTTCTATAAATTGAAACTTGAATACTATCCAAGGCAATTTAAAGAATATTAAGTTCAATTTTCGTGAAACTTAAGTATTTTTGAGAAAATTTAAATTTTGATATTTTGTTTTCTTGTTTTGAGCGGTACACTATGTTGCTAACAGCAACTTCATCGCTTCTCTTTTGTCCAACTTTGCACCTCTGGGCTGTTTCTTGAAGTTAATTAACATAAAAAACATCAAGCCAAGACCAAGCTATGTTCTTGTCGCCGCAGAAGGTCAACGCATTGACGGTGAAGCCTTCGATGCTCAGGACCAGGCGGGTCATCCGTAGTACTACCTGAATAAGTATTTCGTACTTGAGTACTGAAAGAGAAGAACGCATTCTTCTCGTAAGTGCTGCGCGCCTGTCGAAGTGTGCCGTCATGAGTAGGCACATGAACACAGATAGCAGTCTAACTTAAAGGAGCAAACCAGAAGGAAACATTACCCGAAGTACATCCAGGTAAGAGAGCGTACAACAACTGTGCAAGAAAATATGCACATACGTGTTCCTCTGAATGGACCACATGTTGATTTAGTACTATGTCGAAGTATGGCAAAGTGTACGGGAATATACGCACACGGGCTCTAAGGTAGGCTAAGCAAGGAAACGAATGTTATTGTTCTAAGAGTGTGATTTGAATAGATAGCTGCAGCTGCGTGACCAAGGAATATTCCAAACACAATGACATAAATAGATTTTTTAATATACACTAGATAAAAGGTACACAATAAATATGGAAATATAGGTACATGAATAGGACGGAATTATGTTCCGAATACTAATTTGATAACCAGGGTAATAAAATGGTCATAATGGGAGATTTAGGGTAGTGAGCGATTTAGTTCCTTTGAACCTCGAGAGTAAAGCGAGGCGAACTTGGGAGGGGGGAAGGAGTCTTGATGACCTTGATTACTCATGGGTGTAGCCGGGAACCCGAAGAGGGTGATGCTACTTTATCCAAACTCTAATTTAGTGAGATGCGGGCCTCTTGTCCTCAAGAGGTCACCGGAGGAACTTCAGAGGGGGTGGGGAGGTGACTTCTCCAAACTCGGATTGAGCGAGCTATCGGGCCTCTTGTCCTCAAGAGGTCACCATAAGAACTTTGGAGGACGGCTTCTCTAATCCTTGATCCGAAGGCGGTTGAGAAAGGCTGACGTTGCCTCAAGAGACTCTTCTCCCTGACCCGAAGATACGAGTGTGATTTCCATCTCTTCCGTGGCCTGCGACCGTCACTAAACACTTCTCGTGAAAGCGTCGTTGAATCGAACCTCCGTTCGGGAAAGCGTCGTCTAACCGAATCTGTGGGTAATCCTTGGGAGGGTGCATATATACCCGGATTTCTCCAAAACAGGGAGAGAGAGAGGGGGGGGGGGAGAGAGGGGCCTTCTCGAACCTTCTTTATCGGCCGGGACAACCGAGTGTATCTTTACGGGAAAGTGTAAGAAGCCGGAATCAGCGGGTCTGACGGAACGACCAGCGGCTAGAGCCATAAAAATTGTTCGAGGCAAACCTACGAATAGACGAGTAATCTCCCGACCCGGGGGAGGGAAATTTAAGACGGCGGGGAGGTAGCCTTCAATTTCAGCGTCATGCCTCGGTGTGAATTTCTCAATGACCTGGCGGCAAGTCCAAAAAGGGTGAAGTCGGAGTGTGTGTGTGGGGGGGGGGGGGGGAGGAGGGGGGGGGGTAACGACTCGCTTTCTCTCCCAAGTAATATCTTAGGAGGTGGGGGAAATACTACTATTTTAATGGATCCCTCTACACTCCTCCCTATCCAAAGACATTTTTACAGCACAGAACACTTTGGGGCGAAAAAAATGTCTACAACTAATTTCATTAAGAGGGGAACTTATAAAACTACAATTTTAACGTTTATAAACAGAGAAGAAAAATGACATATAACATTATACGTGATTTACATATGTGTAACCGCAGAGAACTTAATCTATACATACGCACACACAACATCAACAAGGCAAAAAAAAAGGAAACTAGTATTTATAAAATAAGTCAAACACGAATTTTGCTATACACTCAGGTTGTTGGAGGGGGGTCTTTTATTGGATTCCTACTCCATGAGTAGTAGGCTGCAACGCATTAAACGGCCATTTTGGCTCTTACAGTTTTTTAGGTACGCCAGGGGTTTGTGATCACTTTCGACAATAAATTCTTTACCTATGAGATATATCCTAAACTTACGAATAGACCACACTATGGCTAAAGCTTTGAGCTCTCTGGTGGCATACGCCTTTTCGCAATGGAACAGCTTCCTACTAGTATATCTTACATGATATCCCACTCCATCGTCATCATATTGGACGATAGCACAACCTAGGCCATCCTGGGAGGCATCGGTACGAACCCCGAATGTTTTATTAGGATTTGGTTATCTCAAAATAGGGGCAGAGATTAGTGTGTCTTTTAACTGGTAGAAGCGGTCTTCCACGGAATGGCTCCAATTGACTGGATCGGGGGCGGTTCTCTTAAGCATGTCGTTAAGGGGCGAGGCTATGGCAGCGAAATTCGTCACAAAACGACGATAGAATGATACAGATCCCAAAAAGGAACGAAGCTGTTTCCAATGGTGGGCGGTATAACGAAAAAATGTATCACGATAACCGATAAATTGATAAGGATAACCTTATCGGCGATAACCGATAATCGATAACTGGCAATAAATTTATCGCCGAATAAGGTGATAACCGATAAATCGATAAATCAAAAATTGCGATACTGGAAGATGTAGCTGTCGCCAACCATCTTCTTGTACTTCACCCACTTGCCAAGGAATGGCCAGGGTGACTGAGGCTCAGCCTCAGTGAGCTCAGAGTCAATAGACTCCGCTGAGTCTCTTTTGCTTGATAAGGGCAGAGTCTCTTGCGATGCCATCACTAATTCAATACTATAAAATAGCAAAGCCCTGCACTACTAAATTACAATAAAAATAGGTTTAGTTTAGAATAATGGCGTAACTTCGTAAGTGTTCAAAATGTTAATAAACGGATATTTAAGAATAGCACCGAATAGTACATGCATTCATATACACGTGCACCAAAAATTAGAATGGAAGAAGCACGAGAACATAGGGACAAAATCATCAAAGAACGCGTAAAACCGGTTGCGCGCAGGAGCAACACCTCGTAACATCTCGTCCGACAGCTGGTGAGAGACTGAAGCTGAGCGAACGTTTTGAGAAGACGTCAAGACTGGCCGCCCCGCACTCCGTTCAGTATATGTTCGGTTCCCAGATCGGACCTACCTATTTCTGCCTCCAAGGAACGTGCGACTCGCCCCTGTGCTAAACTGGAACCAAAAACTGAAATTATCGATTATCACTAGTTTGGAATCAAAAGTATCCGCGATACCGATTAATCGATAACGCGGGGAAAAATATCGGATAACCGATAACCCGATATTGTTATCGCGATAACGCACACCTATGGCTGTTTCTTCGTTCGGGGGAGCGACATTTCCGAAATAGCCTTTACCTTGTCGTCCTGGGGAAGCATTTGATTCCTACCGACCAGGAAGCTAAGGTATTTAATAGTCTCATAGGCGAAGTGACACTTTGTCGGGCCTACCGTGAACCAGTGAACGCGTAACCGGGATAGTAGCGCGCACATAGACTGTACGTGTTGGTCTCATGTACGAGTAGCGACGTACACGTTATCGAAATAAAAAGTCGCATTCGATAGGCCATCTAACAACTGACGCATGATCCGATTATAACTTCCGCAAGCAGTTACCAACCCAAAAGGAAGTCGAGTAAACTGAAATAACCCCTTTTCAGTAGCGAAAGCGGTAAAGCGTTTTGATTGCTCTAAAAGCAGCACTTGGTGGTAGGCATGGCAGAGGTCGATCTCGGAGATGAATTTCGTGTCTTCGAAGGCATGAAGACTCTGGTCGATCAGGGGTATCGGTTCCGCGTCGAACTGTGTAACCGCGTTTAATTTGCGAAAATCGACGCACATCCTAAACGACTTGTCATGTTTCTTAACCATGACAATGGGGGAGCAAAAATCGGACGTAAAGGGGTCTATTATTCCTAATTTTAATAAGTTCTCGATCTCTGCATTGAAAGTCGGCCGTAAATGTACGGGTATGGGATAAGGCTTGGTTATTATAGCATCTTGAGTAGTGAGGACAATCTCATGTGTAAATTGGGTTGAGCAACCCGGGAATTCTGAAATGACGTGGGGAAAGCCTTCCAATAAGGCAGGCAATTAATCCCTCTCATTAGGGAAGAGATTAGGGTTTACGTTCAAGTCGGACTTAGGCTCAGCTTGGGGGAAGGAAGGGATGGCAGGGGATACTCGTCGTCTGCTTCTACGCACACCGTTTGGACCAGACACAAGGGTTCAACGGCATAGGGGTGTCCCTCGCTTGACCGGAGACGAATGGGGCATATTAGGTCGATTGAGACCCGGGCGAAGGGCTCGGCCACTCTCGGGGTCTTGTAAAGGGGGCGGGGGCTACAGGCCCTTTGGAGGTGACCTTATAGCAAAGGTCACAGGACTTTCAGAAGTCGATAATTTCTTTGGCCGCGCGTGGCCCCCCAAAATATTTGAAAATTCGCTGTGCCGTTTTGTTAGGAAATGTCCGGCCATTAGGCCATCGTGAGCCATCTTTAGAACGGGTTCGATATACGTTCTCGTCACACACAACACGTTAGTCGGGAGACTCTCCGTTTCAGTCTCCTTCTTCCTTGCTTTTTCCCACAGGGGTTCTAATGTGGGGCAACTCTTCTGCGCCTCAGCAAATTTAACATTGGTGGTGAGGTCGACGTCTGGCAACGATGCGGGTACCGGAAGCGATACTTCTTTCTCGGCCTGGGCCCTGGTAATGACCGGCTGAGAAATTGGGTTTTGGAAGAGCTGTGCATTCTGTCCGATAAGGACGGAGCAGAATTTTATCGGGGCCGCGCGACTATGTCGGCCCATCCGGTGAAGTACTAGCACTGAATATGGCACCGTACGACTGGGAAGCGGGTGGCACTGTGGTGGAGCGAATGTGAGTGTGTGTGAAGGGCCATTCTCCCACCCCTTTCCCAATACCTTCTCCCTCCTTGTGTAAGAATGTGTGTGTGAATGGGAATGTTTTTGTTATATATATATATATATATATATATATATATATATATATATATATATATATATATATATATATATATATATATATATATATAATTGATTTCATGATTTGTATAAAATGTTTTTTTTTTTCTCTTCCTCAGCTACTTACCATTTGTTAATTTGCGAAAGGCCACTCTGATAAAATTCAACAGAATAATCCTTCAATTTGTAAAGAGTGGCGGAGATTGTAAGATTCAAAGTAACTTAACTAAAATTATTGTACGTCCCATTTGAAGGGAGGGCTTTGATAGCCTCAAGACGCGACCAGATCGCAATACTGTACGAGCTCGTAGGTGCCAGATTCTTTTGATAAGACCTAGGCGAAATTATTGTGAACAATCGAGTGGAAGCCGGCAGGACTTTCCCAGGGGGTAAAACGTGAGGCTTTTTTTTTGTATTGTTTTGGATCCAGTGTGCTTATTAGGCCTCTTTTGGATTGTTCGTTTAGTTGTGCGTATATAGGATTTTGTTTGGAAATAGGATCGATTATTTTTTTTAATATCCCTTTGCTAGCATTCAAAAGTAGGACTGTTTATTTTGATCTTGTATATATAGTAATTGTAAATTTATCAATCTCATTTTTTTTGTTCGTGTGCATAAGTAACAAGATCTCTTGTAAATATTTACCCCATATTTTTGGTAAGTAAAGGATTGTACATACAATCCGTTTCATTTCTCCCTAGATTTCTCACGTCCCAATTAGTGTAGGAAGCGGGTTGGATCGATTGGGGTTAGAGTATAGATTTTTGGCCCGCTACAGCACTACCTAAAAAGTCATGCACCAACGCGAACCTGTTATGCTGGGGGCTTACGAGGATGAGGGTAGTAGTTTCTCGGATACTACTATACAGGTGCAACTTGTATCTCTAACCAAAGTTGATACTCGGCAACCATTTACTGCGCCATTTTCAAACTGGAAACCACCGGGAAACTCTTGTTGAACAGGAAATTTACCTGTTGATCCGGGGAGAGGGAGCAGGGGCTGTTGGCGATGCTGTTGGCGGATTAGACGAAGGGGCAGCAGAGATTTGGGGGACTTGGTGACTCGACGAGGTCCTCAGTTGAGAATTTGGGGGCGATTGTAACTTAAGTGCCCAGGGGTGCCACACGTAAAGCATACAATTGGTCTATGGGGGTAGTTGCTAGGCGTGGAGAGGAGTAACGGAGGCTTCAGTCCTTTTGCTCTCGCGGTGGGTGAGGCCTGTACTTGCTCGGCGCTTGCACTTTTACGAAGCCGTTGTTGCCCTTGGGTTGGCTTCTGTTAAACCCAAACTTGTGTTTGGGGGAGGGGGGATGGTTCTTCTTGACCTCCTTGGGGTAGAGGTCGTGACTGGCAGCATGCAGGTCGGCTTCTTCCACACACTCCTTGAAAGTGGACGTTCTTCTTTCCGCTATGAAGGCCCTTAGTTCGCGAGGGAGGGTCGACATCAGTTGACCCTTTAGAATGAAGTCAATTAGCGACTCATAATCATTAGATACTTAGGCGGAATCCAGCCAGAATTG